>CAJVGC010000001.1:12625594-12762536 GCA_910822075.1 Senecio squalidus
TTATAAATAGTAAAATAGATCATCCGAGTAGCGAAACCTAAATGTGGATCCTATAAATCATAATTAACTTGCCATCTTAAGAAAGAAACTTTTTTCACAACTTCATTACCTTAAATGTCATAATTATTCAACGCTAACAACCAAAATCTATGACCGTTATATTTAACCTAAGAACGGATCTTTGTTGCTATTCGACCGAAAGAGATGATATAATTGATTCTTTTCACGTTTAAAAAAGATCATAAAATTTAAGCCTACCGTATGTAAATTTAGATCACCACAGATCTAGAAGCAAAATAAAATCAAACTTATACTAAACCTCGCTACTAAATGAACTAATTCTCACAACACACACACACACACAATTCCATAACCCTTTCGCTTGATCATTTGACCTAAACACACACAATTTCGATCAATTACACAAAAAGTATAAAAAAAAAAAACACAAGTACACAATAAACTAAAACTTCAGCATCTAGCTAAAAATCAATCAAAATCGATTACAGAACCCTAAATCATCACATAATAACAACATCGTAACCGATTCGTTTGATCATTTCATATAAACACACAAATACATATTTTCAATCAATTATACATAGAATTATTGGAAAAAAAAAACACTCTAAGCTAAAATCAAACAAAATCATTTCGATCAATTACGACTAAAAAATAAACGATTATTACGAAAAATCGATTGAAATATAAACACACAAATACATATTTTCAATCAATTACCTTGTTTTAGAATAAAAACAATAATCGATTAAAATAAAAACGATTATTACCAAAATCGATTGAAATGATTATAGTAATTGAATCGATTAATGATTAAAAATGCTATTGAAATTACCTTGTTTTAGAGACAGAATTAGCAGCAGAAATTCAATTTTTAGGTTTTCTTTTGTATGTACGAAAGGCGTTACTTTCTAAAAAAAATTTCACACAGTTTGTATGAAATGTGTTACATTCCTTAAATAATAGAATCACAAACAAAAAAATTAAGTTAATGAACCCGTTAAATAAAGTAAGTTCATGAACCTCTTAAATAAACACTAATCCGCTAATGATAAGCTTATATGCACGATAAAAGTATGTTTATGAGTTTTTTTAAAATTTACATTCATCAAAAATTCGTTACTTTTTAAATATTTCCACTTTTGTGATGTGAATAAACGTAGGATTAGCCTATTACCGAACAAGTCATATATGTAATTTTTTGATAAATTCAGAATTTTTTTTTTTGAAAGGCAATAATATAACAAAAGCAAAAACATACAAAGGATCCCACTATTTAACAAGATGCTAAAGAATAGTGGAACCAAAAAACCAAAAAACAATACGCCAAAACAAAAGACAAGCTACTGGAGAAGGCCCAACACAACCTTTTGAGACAAGAGAGACATAAACTGCAGCAGGGACTTTGCATAAAAAAAAAAACCAACAGCAGCCTGCAAGCAGACTAAAACGGCAGTCCCAAACACCTGGTAAAAAAACAGCAGGCCGACCACTCGATACACTGCAGTCCCAAACAGCCATCGAAGCAGACCGCACCAACTGAGACTTACTGGAAAACTTCACACTCGACATTTTACGGGATCAAAAAACCATTGCTGCCAATTCATCTCACTTTTCTTTTTGGATCTTCTCGTAATCCACTCAAAACTTTTAAGTTGAATATCTTGCACAATTTTATTTAGACTTGAAACTTTCCCTTTAAAAACACGCTCATTTCTTTCTTTCCAAATAAAGTACCCGGAAGTCCATATCACCGCTTGCCACATTCTCGATGACTGACTAGGAAGATTAACGTTTCCGTTGGACGAAAAAAATTCATCAATGGAGAAAGAGTTAACAGGCCCGACCTTCCACCAACTAAAAACTTTTTCCCAAACGCTCCTAGCAAAGTTACACATGACCAGACAGTGAGAACATGATTCTATCATATCGCCGCACAAAGGACATAGTAAGGAGTCTAATTCGATGCCCCTTTTGTCTATCTCTTCACGAACCGGAAGCCTTCCTTTTAAAGCCCGCCACACAAAAACATTGACTTTCTTTGGTACCCACTTGTTCCATATAGTTTCCTCGACCCCACTACCGACGCCAATTGTCTTTTCTTCCACCATCTTTGTCAATTCTCTAACTGTGAAGTCGCCATTCTCTTGAAGTGTCCACCTCCATCGGTCCCTACAATCAAGATTGATAACAACATTTTGCAATAACACGTGTAGATCCTCCAAATCCTTACAAACCCTCCCTCTAATATTTCTAACCCACTCCCAATCCCAACACCAGCCATTAACTACCCATTTCCCTTTTTCCCCCACCTTTCCCTCTTTACACCTATCAAGATGGTAGAGCCTTGGAAATCTATCGCAAAGCCTGATTCCCCCCACCCAATTGTCAAGCCAAAATCTAATATCGTTACCATTCCCTACATCCCCCACAAACGAAGAAACAAAATTTAATCCTAGCCCATCCAACTCCTCTCCTGCTCTAATGATATCACACCACGCCCCACCATTCCCAACCGACCCCCCTACACCCCTAATGTCGCCAAGCCCCCCACTTTCTCCATAAATGCTTTTTATGACTCTAACCCACAAAGACCCACCCTCTCTTTTGAATCTCCACCACCATTTTCCTAAAAGAGCAAGATTTTTTGCCCGAAGTGACCCAATGTTTAACCCCCCATCCCCATGTGAGGCTAGTAATCTGTCCCATTTAACCCAAGATATTTTTTACGCTCCCCCACCCCACCCCAGAAAAAATGTTTTCTAACTCTCTCAAGGTTTTTTAGCACACTCATAGGCACACGGAAAATCGAAAAGTGATACAATGGTAAGCTTCCTAGAACCGATTTAACCAATGTTAAGCGACCCCCAAACGACATCGATTTTGCTTTCCAATCTCCCAACCGATTTTTGAATTTTTCTACCACGGTATTCCATGCCCCAACCCTCCTCATATTTTCACCAATTGGAAGCCCCAAGTACGTAAAAGGGAACTCACCAACTCCACATCTCATCCATCTTGCCATATCCCTCAAAACCACTTCGCTCACTCCAACTCCATATAACTTGCTCTTATTATAGTTGACACGAAGGCCAGACACTTCCTCAAAGCATTTTAGAATACACATAAGATTTTTTGCGTTTTCTTTATTCCATTCCCCAAAAAAGATTGTGTCGTCTGCATATTGTAGATGCGAAACAACTACATTGTCCTTACCAATCTTAACGCCCCTAAACACGCCCTTATCAACCGCTTCTTTAATAATGGCATTAAGGCCCTCCGCTGCTAATATAAACATAAAGGGAGAAAGCGGGTCACCTTGTCTAACCCCTCTTTCCAAGCTAAACTCCTCAGTTGGTGATCCGTTAACTAAAATTGACATTGTAGATGACCTTAGACAACACTCAATCCACTTACACCATTTATTCCCAAATCCCATCTTACTCATTATATCGAGTAGGAATCTCCAATTGAGACTATCGTAAGCTTTCTCGAAATCCACCTTGAAAATTAAGCCTTTTTTACGTGACTTTTTCATATGTCCCATCACTTCATTAGCTATTAACACACCATCAAGGATATACCTACCTTTAATAAAAGCATTTTGAACGTCGTCTACAACCTTACCCACCACCATTTTAATTCTTTCAGCTAACACCTTCGCGATAATCTTATAGTAACACCCAATAAGGCTTATGGGACGAAAGTCCCCAAGCCCTATAGGATCTTTCACTTTTGGAATGATAGATACAAAAGAAGAGTTGCACCCTTTTGAAATCTCCATCTCGTGCCCAAACCACTTAATGGCAGCAACTAAATCCACTTTCAAGATATCCCAAAACTTCCTGATATACTTAAAATTAAAACCATCTGGACCCGGTGCTTTATCCCCTCCACACCCGCGAATTGCCTCAAAAATTTCACCCTCAGAGAACTCTTTTTCAACTAAAAGAGCATCTTCCACCGAAATCTTTTCAACCCGATCACAACAGAAAATTGGGCGTGTCGATGATCCCTCAGAAAACAAAGCCTTATAATGCCTAAACATTTCCGCCTTTATTATCTTTGGATCCTCAGACCACAACCCATTCACCATCAACCCCCTGATATTATTCTTATTATTCCTTCGCTTGATAAACGAGTGAAAAAACTTTGAGTTTTCATCCCCCTCTATATCCCATCTTATCCTAGCCTTTTGGCAAAGCATACACCTATGCTCAGCTTCTCTATCCAACCACGCCTTCCTGGCTTTCACCCACGAATCCCGCTCAGCTTCGCTTAAAATCCTGCTTTCCGCTTCCAACTCCCACATCATTGCTTCTTTTTTTGCCATTTCAATCTTTTCATTAACCGCTCCAAATCTTTCTTTACTCCACTTCTTAAGCGCAACTTTCACGTTTTTAAGTTTGTCCCGCAAGCGACAATCAGGCCTCCTGCTCTTGATCTCCATCTTCCATGCCTCTTCCACCACGAGTCCTATATCCGCCTCCTCGAGCCAAATGTCAAAAGCTCGGAAAGGTTTCGGACCAAAATCAAGGTCGACGTCTTTTAACACAATAGGACAATGGTCGGAAAGCTTTCTGTCCAATGCAACGACTGATAAATTTCCCCATAAGTTACAAAATTCCTCGTTTAGTAGAAAACGATCTAACTTACTAAATTTTAACCCGTCATCACTAACCCTAGTGAACTTTCTCCCACCCATCGGAATCTCTATCAGCTTTGTCTCATTTATGAAATCGTTGAAATCCATTGTTTCTTTAATGTTAACTTGGGAGTTCCTCCTTATAAATTAATATACTGTGAACCCCACACGACTCCTCCAATATAAATTTCTGACTATGACCCTTCGTAATTCAAAATAGGTATATATCGTTTGGTACGGTACCAAATATATCACCGAATATTGATTTTCATATATTTGTAATACCGAGCACTAGGTCGTCATTTCAAGGTAGTGCTTTGATTATGATATTTTGGTACTTTTATTTTGTTCGTCCCTATAATACGGAATATATGGTACATTTAGTGGTTGTATTTTAACTCAACTGGTTAACTTTCACACATCATTGTGTGTAACTAATTTTATTTTTAAAAAAATCATCAACTTTAGAAATGTTGTCATTGTAGGTAAGAGTTAAATTGAAATCTCGTTAAATATTGAAATATAATAATTATGTGAATTTTTTCAAAGATAAATATCATATATGTGATATAACATACGTTTATCGTGTCATTTTGACATTGTTTTGACATTTGGTCTCCTAAATCAATGTATATGATGAAAATATAACATATGTGACACCTGACAATGGAAAAAAACACAAATAAGCTAAATAAATAAAAAACCAGATTTCAAGTAAAGTTTTCATACAATGACAAAGAATCTAAAGTTGGTTTTTTTTTATAAAAAACAAAGTTGGTTACACACAATGACAATTGGGTCAAAGTTCGTTACTTTTCTGTGCAATTTTTCCCACGTGAAGTATTTAAGTTATTTCACTTAATTTATGGAACATCAATTATATTTTAGAGACTATACAGAAGTTTGTCGTAACCTTTTTAAGACATATGAACTATACGAAAAATTTAGATATAGTTGTAAGGTGACTTTTTTTAGCTTAGTCGTTATATCTGTTTCTTTGTTTGCTACTTGCTTATAAGTGTCTCAACATTGACTTATTCCCTCATCACCTCATGAAAGTCCTATGGTCGCCAAAATAAAGTCGTATGTGTAAAGGAACGCGTATAAGGCGTGATATGCACAATATATGTGGTATTTCTTGGTTCGACATATGAATTGTATCGGGTATTTTTTGAAGCATATTGATTATTGATAGCCGGGAAAAAATAATTTGGTCAGTTTTTCGAGATAATCTTTGCGACTCTTGACTTAGCAGCTACATTTCCAACTCGCGCACAATGGAGAAAAAGGTCTTTCAAATGATGGTGAGCTTCAAAATCACCAAACCGTATTCCGTCATAATTAACTACTTTCAGGATGTCTGATTTTTTTGCAATGGCACGAAACTTTGCGTATCTGAAAAAAAATCGCAAGAAAAACATTTAACGTCTTGTTACAAAAAAAGTTACTAATAAAATAGTAACAAAATTTACTAAAAGTATATATGCCGCTTAAAGTCCAATGAGCACTATTAAATAGAATATAAGAAAAAAGAGATACTTACGTTGCAGACAAACTTGCTAGGTCAGCAACTCCATCGCATGATGTTAGGCAACATCTTTTTCCTAGACACATGGTAAATATGTATTATAACCAAGTTTTACCATTGTTACATCTAGGTCACTAAAACGTTGTTTTATTAGGTTTAACCACTCAATTTTCAATCCTTTTCCGTCCCCAACTCCGATTTTTTTTTTTGTTTAAATGCCAAAGAAATCGTTGGTGTGCCACATATACCAATGTAAACTAAAGGTCAAATACAACAAGTTTCGGATTAAAAAAAAAAATTGACAAAAAATAAACAAAACTAGAATTTGTGTAGAAATTTTCTTTTAACGATAAAATTGGTTTGCGGATTCTCTTTATCACATCTTAAATTTACAAAGACTCACTAAAACACAAAATCCTAGAATCATATATAGAAAGAAATAGAAGGAACTTTGAAAACTGAAAAGGTATATCAGAGTAAGCTTCCAAAGAATCTATCAAACTCGGGCAATTTAGATTTAGATAGTTACCAGATTTAAGACTTTTTACATAAAGCCTATCAAAGGTAAAGAGTAAAAGAAGTGAAGCATTGTTACTTACTTAGTGTGACGGGCGCTCTCTGCTGCTTCCTTCAAACACAATCGGTTATCTGAAAGCAAAATCACGAATTTTTTTTGATATAAAATCCTGTGGTTGTAAGTATGATATGTTTAGGCTTCCAAGGTCTACTTATATTGTATCGAGTAAGCGGTGGGTTCATGAACAATTTGAGTTCAAAACTCGAGCATTAACATTTACTAAATTCAATGAAAATGACACAAAAATGACAAATCATGAAATCATTAACCAAATTCTGACAACACAAACACACAACCATGTAATTTGATCATTTCACCTAAACACTCACAATTTCGATCAAAGTATAGAAAAAGAAAACACACACACATAATAAACGAAAATTTCCAAATCTAGCTAAAAATCCAAAATCTCACAACTAAATTACAGAACCCTAAATCATCCCATAATAACTTCGTAACCGTTTCGTTTAATCATTTCACATAAATACACAAATACACATTTTCAATCAATTATACATAGAATTATTGAAAAAGCAACTCTAAGCTAAAATCAAACAAAATCATTTCGATCAATTACAACTAAAATATAAACGATTATTACGAAAAATCGATTGAAATATAAACACACATTTTCAATTAATTATACAAAAAACACAATAATCGATTAAAATATAAACGATTATTACGAAAAATCGATTGAAATGATTATAGTAACTGAATCGATTAATGATTAAAATGCGATTGAAATTACCTTGTATGTTTTAGAAACAAAATTTGCATTGTCACTAGATTATCCAAAGTAATTGATATTACAAAATACAAACTATATTACATAAGAAAAAATGTTTTAAAAATATGTACAAAATGGATAAAACGCTTGATAAAACTAATTTGGGCACTTTTTGGAGATAACCTTTGTGACCCTTGACTCAGGAGCTACATTTCCAACTTGTGCACAACGGAGAAGAAGATCTTGCTCACGATGATGAGCTTCAAAATCACCAAAGGATTTTATGTCAAAATTAACTACTTTCAAGATGGTTGATTTTTTTCTAGTAAATGCCCGGATGTTTGTATATCTGCTAAAAAATGGCAAGAAAAACCATTGTCATATGACAAAAATATACTATAATTTTAATGAAAAAAATCGAATTACATTGGTTGCAAACAACATTGTCACGTCAAGAGCTTCATCACATGATGTCACAAGTTATGACCATGGTCAAAAGCTCATCAAGTAAGTCGTAGAAAAGGCGACATATTTTTCCTAAACACATGAAAAAATTATATATACAATTTTACAATGTGTTTAGGAAAAAGATGTCGGCTTTCTACGACTTACATGATGACCTCTTGACCATGGTGATAATCCTGGGACATGATGCAATGGAGTTGTTGACCAAGGTTGTGTGCAACGTAAGTATCATTTTTTTCTTATATTCTATTTAATGGCGGTAATTGTATTTTAAGCAGATATTTTTTGTAGTATATTTTTGTAACAAGACATTAAATGTTTTTGTTGCCATATTTATTTTTGAGTTTCGGGCCTTTTGCATAAAAATCAGCCATCTTGAAAGTCGTTAGTTTTGACGGAAATCCCTTTGAGGATTTTGAAGCTCATCGTCATGTGAAAGACCTTCTCCTTTGTGCACGAGTGGAAATGTAGTTGGTGAGTCGAGGTTCGCAAAGGTTATCTCGAAAACCACACAAATTATTTTCTTCAAACGTTTTGTACATTGTGAATATATCTCAGATCATTTTTTTCTTTATGTCTTTCGGGGGGGTAAGATGTCAAAATGGATTTTGGGTAGGGTCTTCCTTATAGTTTGTTTTAAATGTCCCTAAAAGTGGAACTTGTAACATTAATTGATCCTAAGTTGGACATTTATGTTACTGAGTTTAGAGACTTCGCTACAAATAATTATAGGACCGTGTGATATATAAACTTTAGGACGAAAAGCTAATTTGGTATAATTATCGAATTTTGTTGAAAAAAACATTTTAGGAGGTCGTAAACAGAATGAGTATACTACTATACTTTGAACAACTAGTAAATGTGATTGCATCTCAAATTTTTATAATTACTAGTGTATTTAGTTATTTACAACTATATTTCTCCTAGTTGAACATATCGTTCATAACAAGCCAAAAGAATAATCGGGTTTTTTGGGATTTAGTTTTGAGAGAGATTATCTGATAATTTTGTTTGCAAAACGCAATAAATCAGAAGATTTAGTTTAGTAAACTATCTGCTAAAGTGATTATATGCGTTTTCAGACAGAAAACTCAATTTCGAAAAGCAAGTTGAGACATGCTTTTGAAAACACCATTTTATAAATGCAAAGATTTATTTTGCAAACACTATCCAAATCACACCGCAAGACTAGTAGTGACTTAGATAGATACATATGAACTTACATTATTTTTAATCAGGTTTTTGTCGGAGATTGTCCCGTTGCTTGCAAAGCGTTCCCATTTTGACATACGGACATGATGGAAAGACCGAAGAAATTACCTAAAAATTAATCAAAAAGTAAAAGAAAAAAGGAATGCAATCAAAATGAAATTAGAAGATAAATAAAAGCATCAAATTGCTGAATTCAAATAATACGCTCCAAATTAAAAAATAACAAACAAGTAATAACAGACACCTGAGATACGCCTCTAGCGAGATTGGGTATTGTTATTGTTGTACTTTATATATAGTGAACAAACAAATCACGGTGGTAAGGTAACCTTATGTCCTCATAAATACGTTCGAACCTCCCAAAGTAAATATCTTTGGGGTGGTCAGAGAAAGGGTTATACCCTAAAGTCACTCGTGACTCAAAGATGTGGTTCATTGTGCTCCCATACTATACTCCAAAAAAAATGGTCATTATGCATCAAGGCCTGTAAAAGGCGTGTATAAATATATCATTAGTCAATAAATCAGTTAAAAATTGAAAGAAAAAAGAACCAGGGGAAATACATAATTAATTGTCATAAAGACATAATTTCTCATTTTCTCTAGTTGACTGTCTTTGGGTCATACACAATTAACTGTAACATTCCGGTAAATGATTTGCTAAGTTTGTATATAGGAATAGCGTTAAAAAAGATAGATGGATATGATGATTGACCAAAAATATCAAATTTGAATTTCTTTTAGGTGATGGATCTAACTAGTGTTAGAAAATCGCAGTAGTACATTAAGGAATTAAATCATACTAAATGGACCACTATGAAATTGTTTCACGTTTGGCGTTGGTAACATATAGGTAACTAGTACAAAATGTTTAGTTTACGTATTCTCAGGTTGCAAAAGAACGGAGAGTAATTTATACAAAACCCATATTAACACAAAATATAAACATAAATTCTTTTGTTTTAATGAAATGATTTTTACCTTTATAACTAGCGTGGTCTTCAATGAACGGATTTAAAATGAGATCATCACAATCAGTAATCCGTCCTTTCTCCAGTTGTGAATTGAAAAGGAGAGAGATCTCCACCAATTATGTGATTCCATTACTCATAATAACTCAACACGCCTTCTTCTTCCTCGATCTTTTCATCTTCATACACAAAACTCAGGCCTGTAAAAGACACATTCAACAAAGCAATCGAAAATCGAAAGAAAAAGAATAATAGGGGCAAGTGTCAAACACATGATGTGAAAATGGGTCGAACTTTGATAACAGGTCAAACGAATATGGGTCGAAAACAATTTACGAGTTGTTCAAAGTATAGTAGTATAATCATTATGTTTATTACTTTACGACCTCCTAATTTTTTTTTTCAATAAAATTGGATACTTATTTGTAACAAAGTCCGTAAACTCGTAACATAAAAGTCCACCTTAGGAACAATTAATGTCGCAAGTTCCAAATTTTAGGGACATTTAGATCAACCTATCGGGACGACCCTACCCAAAATCTATTTCGACATGTTACCACCTATAATACATAACAAAAGACGATTTAGAATAAATACAATTGCACAAAACACTTGAAAAAAATAATGTATGCAGTTTTCGAGATAACTTTTGTGACCCTTGACTCAGCAACTACGTTTCCAACTTGCGCACAAAGGAGAAGGTCTTTCACATGATGACGAGGTTAAAAAATTACCAAAGGATTTACCGTCAAAATTGACGTCTTTCAAGATGGCTGATCTTTTTGCAAAGGCTGAAACTTAGTGCATTTACAAAAAAAATCGTAGGAAAACTTTTATGGCTTATTACAATAAATATTACTAATAAAATAGTAACATAATTTACTAAAAATATAACCGATTAAAAATCCAACAAACATTGTTTAGTAGAATATATGAAAAAAAATGATACTTACGCGGGAGAAAGCCTTACCAGGTTAGTAGTTCCGATTTCACAAGCCGGATTACGAGCATGGTAAAAACTCATCAAGTAAGTCGTAGAAAGGTCACATCCTACGACTTACTTGATGAGCTTTTCACCATGGTCATAATCCTGCTTGTGACATCATGTGATTTCACAAGCCGGATTACGAGCATGGTAAAAACTCATCAAGTAAGTCGTAGAAAGGTCACATCCTACGACTTACTTGATGAGCTTTTCACCATGGTCATAATCCAGCTTTTGACATCATGTCACAGAGCTGCTGACGTGGCAAGGTTGTCTGTAACGTAAGTATCACTTTTTTATTATATTCTACTAATTGGATTTTAAGCAAATATATTTTTAGTATATATTTGTAATAAAACATTTGAATGTTTTTCTTGCCATATTTTTTTGCAGATCCACAAAGTCTCGGGTCTTCGCAAAAAAATCAACCATCTTGAAAGTCGTTATTCTTGACGGAATTCCCTTAGGTGATTTTGAAGCTTGTCGTCATGTTAAAGACATCCTTTGTGCGCGAGTTGGAAATGTAGTTGTTGAGTCAAGGGTCGCAAATCTTATCACGAAAACTGCCCAAATCATTTCTTTAAGCGTTTCGTGCATTGTGAATATATACGAGATCCTTTCTTTTATATCTTTCACGTGGTAAGATGTCAAAATGGATTTTGGGTAGGGTTGTCCCGGAAGTTTGCTTTAAATGTCCCAAAAATTGAACAAATCCTCACAAACAAATCATCCAAAAAGGATTATGCCCTACAGACCCGCGACTCAAAGATGTGGTTCATTGTCCTCCCAGCCAAATGCGTGTACAAATATATCATTAGTGAGTATATCAGTTAAAAATTGGAAGAAATATAGCAAGGCCTGTAAAAAGGTTTAGTTTGGTCATTAAAAAGTTAATAAGGCGTTCAACGTTCTCCCAAAAGGTCACAATTATTGGCCATAGTCATGTGAAAACCAATTATAAACATTAAAATAGATCATCCGAGTAGCGAAACCTAAATGTGGACTCCATAAATCATAATCAATTTGCCATCTTAAGAAAGAAACTTTTTTCACAACTTGATTACCTTAAATGTCATAATTATTCAACGCTAACAACCAAAATCCCTGACCGTATATTTAACCTAAGAACGGATCTTTGTTGCTATTTGACCAAAAAAGATCATATAATAGATTCTTTTCTCGTCGAAAAAAGATTATAAAATTAAATACTAACGTATGTAAACTTTGATCACCACAGGACTAGAAGCAAAATAACATAATAACCTAGACTTCACATTCTCAACTAAAGTAAGTTATATAAAATCAAAAAATACTAAACCTCACTACTAAATTAACAAATTCTCGCAGCACAAACACACAACCGTTTCGTTTGATCATTTCACCTAAACAAACACAATTTCGCTTAATTACACAAACGTATAGGAAAAAAAAACACACACAATAAACTAAAAATTCAAAATCTAGCTAAAAATCTAACAAAATCCTAAATATCACAACTAAATTACAGAACCCTAAATCATCCAATAATAACAACATCGTATTAATCATTTCACATAAACACGCAAATACACACTTTCAATCAATTATACATAGAATTATTGAAAAGAAACAACTCTAAGCTAAAATCAAACAAAATAATTTCTATCAATTACGACTATTATATAAACGTTTATTATGAAAAATCGATTGAAATATAAACACACATTTTCAATCAATTACACATAAAACACAATAATCGATTAAAATATAAACGATTATTACGAAAAATCAATTGAAATGATTATAGTAATTGAATCGATTAATGATTAAAAATGCGATTAAACTTACCTTGTTTGTTTTAGAGACAAAATTTGCATTGTCACAAATTATCAGAGTAATTGATATTACAAACTATAATACATAAGAAAAAACGATTTAAAAATATATACAAAATGCATTAAACGAAATAACCTTTGTGACCCTTGACTCAGGAACTACATTTCCAACGGAAAAGAAGATCTTGCACACGACGATGAGCTTCAAAATCACCAAATGGAATTCTGTCAAAAATTAACCACTTTCAAGATGGTTGATTTTTCTGTAAATGCCCGAAAGTTTGTGTATGTGCAAAAAATGGCAAGAAAAACCATTAAATGTCCTATGAGAAAAATTTACTAAAAATTTATAGGCTTAAAATCCAATTAGCGTTATTAAGTACAATATAAGAAAAAAAGGATATATACGTTGCAGGCAACATTGCCAAGTCAAGAGCTCCATCGTATGATGTCAAAAGCAAGATTTTGAACATGTCAAAAGCTCATCAAGTAAATTTAAGTTGAAGAAAAGGCGACATCTTTTTCCTAAACACATGAAAAAATTATATAATCTTTTATGTGTTAGAAAAAGATACGGTTTTCTACGACTTAATTGATGACCTTTTGACCATGGTCATAATCTTGCTTGTGACATTATGCGATGGAGTTGTTAACCTGACAACGGTTTCTGCAACGTAAGTATCACTTTTTTCTTATTTTCTACATAATAGCGGTAATTGGATTTTAAGCAAATATATTTTTAGTGTATTTTTGAAATAAGACATTGAATGTTTTTGTTGCCATATTTATTTTTGTAGATGCAAAAAGTTCCGGGCCTTAGCAGAAAAATCAACCATCTTGAAAGTCGTTAATTTTGACGGAAATCACTTTGCTGATTTTGAAGCTCATCATCATGTGAAAGACCTTCTTCTCCTTTGTGCGCGAGTTAGCTGTTGAGTCAAGGGTCGCAAAGGTCATCTCGAAAACTACCCAATTTATTTTCTTCATGCGTTTTGTACATTGTGAATATATTCTAGATCGTTTTTTACTTTATGTCTTTCGGGTGGTAAGATGTTAATATATAAGTTCTATGTTAAAGGAAAATGGATAAAATTGGATTGAGTAAATAACATATTTACATTAATGGTCCCTTTTAGTATATACTAATTTCTGGTTTTCGTCCTAGGGGTGTGTCTATTACACGGATTGTCCCTTAAACAAAAATAATTGATACATGCTATCCGAAACACACTTTGGGGACGAAAACCGTAACTTGTATATACCACACACACCATTCATATTATTACTATTTGCCAATTCAACTTTTTAAAGTATTAGCGGGTCAACCCAACCAAATCCATTTCGAAATATTACAACCTATGATACATAAGAAAAAATGATTTAAAAATATATACAAAATGCATAAAACGCTTGATATAAATAATTTGGGCAGATTTTGGAGATAACCTATTGACTCAGGAGCTACATTTCCAACTCGCGCACAAAGGACAAGAAGGTCTTGCATATGATGATGAGCTTAAAAATCACCAAAAAGGAATCATGTCAAAATTAACTTCTTTCAAGATGGTTGATTTTTCTGTAAATGCCCTAAAGTTTGTGTATCTACAAAAATTGGCAAGAAAAACTATTAAATGTACTATGACAAAAATATACTAAAAGTTTAAATGCTTAAAATCCAATTAGCGCTATTAAGGAGAATATAAGAGAAAAAAGATACGTAAGTTGCATGCAATATTGCCGGGTCAAGAGCTCCATCGCATGATGTCAAAAGCACGATTTTGACCATGATCAACAGCTCATCAAGTAAGTCGTAGAAAAGACGACATCTTTTTCTTAAACATATGAAAAAATTATATACAATTTTTCAATGTGTTTAGGAAAAAGATGTCGGCTTTCTACAACTTACTTGATGACTTTTTGACCATGGTTATAATCTTGCTTGTAACATCATGCCAAGAATATGTTGTCCTGGTAAGGTTGTCTGCAACATAAATATCACTTTTTTCTTATATTCTACTTAATAGCGGTAATTGAATTTTAAGCAGATATATTTTTAGTATACTTTTGTACTAAGACATTAAATGTTTTTGTTGCCATATTTATTTTTGGAGATGCAAAAAGTTCCATGCCTTTGCAGAAAAATCAACCATCTTGAAAGTCGTTAATTTTGACCGAAATCCCTTTGCTGATTTTAAAGTTCATCATCATGTAAAAGACCTTCTTCTCCTTTGTGCGCGAGTTTGAATTGTAGCTACTGAGTCAAGGGTCGCAAAGTGTATCTCGAAAATTACCCAAATTATTTTCTTCAAACGTTTTATACATTGTGAATATATTCTAGATCGTTTTTTTTCTTTATGTCTTTCTCGTGGTAAGATGTCAAAATGGATTTTGGGTACGGTTGTAACATTAATTATTCCTAAGGTGGACTTTTATGTTACGAGTTTAGGGACTTTGCTACAAACAATTTTTGGACCTAGTAATAAACAAACTTTTAGAACGAAAAGCTAATTTGTTGAAAAAAACATTTTAAGAGGTCGTAAATAGAATGAGTATACTACTACACTTTGAACAACTAGTAAATGTGATTACATCTCAAATTTTTATAATTACTCGTGTATTTTCTCCTAGTTCAACGTATTCGTTCACAACAAGCCAAAAGAATAATCGTTTTTTTTGGGGATTTAGTTTTGAGAGAGATTATCTAATTATTTTGTTTGCAAACCGCAATAAATCAGAAGATTTAGTTTGGTCAACCATCTGCTAAAGTGATTACATGCGTTTTTAGACAGAAAACTCAGTTTTGAAAAGCAAGTTGACATATTCTTTTGAAAACGTCGCATTATAAATGCAAGATTTATTTTGCAAACACTATCCAAAACACCCCGTAAGACTAGTAGTGACTTAGATACATATGAACTTACATTATATTTAATCTGGCTTTTGTTAGAGATTTTGCCCCGTGCTTGCAAAGCGTTCCCATTTAGACTGGACATGATGGAGAGACCGAAGAAATTACCTAAATATTAATCAAAATTTAGAGAACAAGAAGAAGATGGAATGCAATCAAAATGAAATTAGAAGATAAATAAAAGCATCAAACTTTTTATGTATATACGAAGACGTTACTTGAGTTAAAAGAGGCCACGTAAGGCGTTACAAATTTTGTTTTTTAACTGATGAATTCATTTCTTATAAAAGATAGTCGGATATGATATTTGACAACAAAAGTCAAATCTGAATTTCCTTTAGGAGATAGATCTAACTAGTGTTAGAAAATCACAACAGTACATTAAGTAATAAAATCACATAATTGTTTCAAGTTTGGTGACGGTAATATAAAAGAATTCAAAACCAATTATAAATAGTAAAATAGATCATCCGAGTAGCGAAACCTAAATGTGGATCCTATAAATCATAATTAACTTGCCATCTTAAGAAAGAAACTTTTTTCACAACTTGATTACCTTAAATGTCATAATTATTCAACGCTAACAACCAAAATCCATGCCGTTATATTTAACCTAAGAACGGATCTTTGTTGCTATTCGACCGAAAAAGATGATATAATCGATTCTTTTCACGTTTAAAAAAGATCATAAAATTTAATCCTACCGTATGTAAATTTAGATCACCACAGATCTAGAAGCAAAATAAAATCAAACTTATACTAAACCTCGCTACTAAATGAACTAATTCTCACAACACAAACACAATTCCGTAACCATTTCGCTTGATCATTTCACCTAAACACACACACAATTTCGATCAATTACACAAAAAGTATAGAAAAAAAACACAAGTACACAATAAACTAAAACTTCAGCATCTAGCTAAAAATCAATCAAAATCGATTACAGAACCCTAAATCATCACATAATAACAACATCGAAAACCGATTCGTTTGATCATTTCACATAAACACACAAATACATATTTTCAATCAATTATACATAGAATTATTGAAAAAAAAACACTCTAAGCTAAAATCAAACAAAATCATTTCGATCAATTACGACTAAAAAATAAACGATTATTACGAAAAAATCGATTGAAATATAAACACACAAATACATATTTTTAATCAATTACACATAAAACACAATAATCGATTAAAATAAAAACGATTATTACAAAAATCGATTGAAATGATTATAGTAATTGAATCGATTAATAATTAAAAATGCGATTGAAATTACCTTGTTTTAGCGACAGAATTAGCAGCAGAAATTCAATTTTTAGGTTTTTTTTTGTATGTACGAAAGGCGTTACTTTCTAAATTTTTTTTTCACACAGATTGTATGAAATGTGTTACATTCCTTAAATAATAGAATCACAGAAAAGTAAGTTCATGAACCTCTTAAATAAAGTAAGTTCATGAACCCGTTAAATAAGCACTGATAATAAGCTTATATGTACGATAAACTTAGGTTTATTAGTTTTTTAAAATTTACATAGATCATAAATTCGTTACTTTTTAAATATTTCCACTTCGTGATGTGAATAAATGTAGGATTAGCCTATTACCGAACAAGTCATATATGTAATGTTTTTATAAATTCGAAATAATCATAAATTAATACACTATGAACTCCACACGACTCCTCCGGTATAAATGTCCGACTATGACCTTCCGTAATTCAAAATGATGGCTCCGCCTCTTGTCGAGTGCCAAATAGGTATATATCGTTTGGTACGGTACCAAACATATCACCGAATATTGATTTTCATATACTTGGAATACCGAGCACTAGGTCGTCATTTCAAGGTAGTGCTTTGACTATGATATTTTGGTACTTTTGTTTTGTTCGTTCCTATAATACGGAATATATGGTATATTTAGTGGTTGTATTTGAACTCAAATTTTTAACTTTCATAAGTGAAGGGGAAAATTGCCCAGAAAAGTAACGAATTTTGACCTAATTGACATTATGTGTAACTAACTTTGTTTTTTCTCAAAAAAAATATCAACTTTAGAAACGTTGTTATTGTAGATAAGAGTTAACTTGAAATCTCGTTAAATATTGAAATAAAATAATTATGTGAATTTTCTCAAAGATAAATATCATATATGTGATTTAACATATGTTTATCGTGTCTAATTGATTTTTTTTTGACATTTGATCTCAATAATTGATTTACAAAAATGTATGTGTTATTAAAAGTTTATTAAATATGAAAGAGTTATTATATCACATGTAATTTTAACATCAATTGTGAATTTGACCTAAAATCGTTATATCATATATAATTCAATTAAACCGATAAAAAGATCCACGAAATCATATGTCATACGTAGTATTTCAAAAATAATAAGTCAACAACTCATATGATTTAAACTTTAAAATTTAATTTTAAAACACAAATATATTATATGACGTATAATATATATAGACCAGGAAAAAAAAAATCAATTTTTGACGATTTTTTATTTTTCACTTGGTCAAATATTGATATTCGTAAAGGTAATATCACATGTGATTCGAACACTAATATGGATTTCAAAACTTAGATATATTATATGATGTATATTTAATTAGAACCGAACAAAAAAACACAAAAATCATAACTCAAACTACTATTATCCATGTGATAAAACTGTGATTTTGTAATATATTTTCAAAAACCGTCAAAAAACTTGATATTTTTTTTTTCCGTCAAAAGTATATCAAGTGGGTGCTCTATAGAAAAAGGAAATAAAACTCGTTTTAATGGTGTTATATATTTGTTTAATGCATGTACGGTTTTTGAGATAATTAATTTCTAAACAAAAATAAATTAAAGTGAGTTTTTGAAAAATAGATAACTGTGATTGGGTTTTATTTGTCAAATTTTTTAATGGTGTTAAATGATCTAAACCCTATTGATACTACCCATAACCAAATAAATTGATGTCATTGGGTACGGTACCAAACTTTGTATAATATAAGTGGTATTGGTTATACCGAATATCGAGTTTCATATATTTTGTGATACCAAGTACAAGACCATTTGTAATCGGTCAGTATCATACCAGCTACTCGGTAGTCTTTATAGACGTTGATAGTCTATTAATCAAGAAAAGTAATTAAAATGTTTTTGTCCTAGCCGATTAAAATGACTATAAAATCAGTATTTTGGACTTACTTTACTTTGATAACATTTTAAAGACCTTTTCCTAAGGTTTATGAACTATACGTGAAATTTACAAACAACCGTAATGATCATTTGAGAAATTTGAGCCAACTTCAATATTTAGATGCAGGTGACTTATTTGCTTAGTCGTATCTATTTCTTTGTGAAGTATCTGCTCTAAGTGCTATAACATTAACTTATTCCGTCATCGCCTAAACCGGATGTCCTTGTATGCTCACCAAAAATAAAGACGTACGCATTGGGAAAAATGGATAATATTAGGGTCGTGGAAGGCGTACTATCACAATCCGGGTATGACTATTGAATAATATGTGTATTTCTTGGTTTGACATATGGAATATTCCCAAACCAAATCCGATTCCAATCTCACTCTACACACACTTAACTTTTGGCACCATTGTAAATCGAAATCGAATACATTTCTATTTTATCTTTGTAATCTGAGTAATTAAGTAAAAATGAACAAACAAATCATCCAAAAAAGGATTTAAAACTTTATTTATACTTTTTATTTCTAACACCAACCTATGCCCTAGAGTCACTCATGACTCAAGGAAACAATTGATCATATATAGTTAACACACGAGCTCGGTTTTGTTCGAAATTTTCGGGCGGCATAATTGACACGACCCTCTCGTTTTCTACATTCTCATTTTCTTGGACCTCAAAGACATCCATGAGAACATCACGCACTGAACGATGGTAATCAGTCATGTCGGTGATAGCAAGAAGGATACCACTTTCCTTAGCTTCTTTATATCCACCGAACGTGATTGTGTAGCCGAATAAACGGAAACGCATTGTAGACATTTCTTCGTAATCAGCATGACGAATGAATGATTTAACGAGTTTTCTGTGACATAGAAGGCCAGTAGCTTGTGGATTGGCAGCAAAAAGTGGTTGATCGTTGTCCAAGATTATGGTCCAGAAAAAACAGTCGTGATGCAATAAGGCCTGTAAAAGATGCATTCAGCAAATCAATCAAAACTCAAAAGAAATAAATAATAGGGCGAAGTTTCATCATAATAATCCTCTTTGGGATATAATTTATTGATAACAGGTCAAATGTAAATGGGACGAAAACAGTTTTCGACCCCCTAAACTTGTTTTTTCAACAAAATCGGATAATTATTTTAGAAAGTAATCGAGTAAATAACATAAATGGTCCCTGAAGTATATATCAGATTATGGTCCCTGAAGTATATATCACAATGCAAATAACGCTTGACAAAATTAATTTGGGCAGTTTTTTGAGATAACCTTTGCGACCCTTGATTCAGCGGCTACATTTCCAGCTCTAGCACAAAGAAGTAGAAGATCTTTAACATGATGATGAGCTTCAAAATCACGAAAGGTAATTCCGTCAAAAATAACAACTTTCAATATGGCTGATTTTTCTGCCAAGGCTCGAAACTTTCTACATCTGCGCAGAAAATTGCAAGAAAAACATTTAATGTCTTATTAAAAACAAAAAATTACTAAAAATGTATCAGCTAAAAATCCAATGAGCACTATTTAGTAGAATATAAGAAAAAAGTGATTCTTACGTTGCAGACAACCTAACCAGGTCGGCAGCTCCATCCCATGATGTCACAAGCATAGTTATGACGATGATCAAAAGCTCATCGGGTAAGTTGTAGAAAGGCGACATTTTTTCCTGAAGTATAGTAACCAAGTTTTACCATTGTTACATCTAGGTCACTAAAACTTTAGAGGTTTAAACACTCAATTTTCAATTTTTTTTGTCGTTTTTTGTTTTAATCTGAAAACGTGTTTTTTGCTTTTTTTTTGCATATGTGACATACAGGTGTCAAAAAGGCAACACAGATTTAAAAAATATAAATAAATGCAACAAAGAAATCGTTGGTGTGCCACATATGCAAACGTAAAGCAAAACAACGTGTTTTGGGTAAAAAATCGATAAAATTTACAAATTTTTAAACTAAATTGGAATTTGGGTAGGAATTTTCTTTTAACAATGAAATTTGGTTTGCGAGTTCTCTTTATCGTAGCACAAATTTTTCAAAGACTTACTAAAACATAAAAAACCGAGAACCATCTATAGAAAGAAAAGAAAAAATAAAAGAACTTTCAAAAGGCTTTATCAGACTAAGCTTCCAAAGAATCTATCACTCGAGAAATTCATATTTAAAAGGGTTATATTTAGAAAGTTTGAAACAATAATCGAGATCGAGCCAATTTGGGAAATTCTTCTACAATCGCTTTAATGATCTTTTTATACATAAAAGGTAAAGAGTAAAAGAAGTGAAGCATTGTTACTTACTTGGTGTGATGAGCCCTTGTTGCTGCTTCCTTCAAACACAATCGGATATCTGAAAGCAAAGTCACACAAAACTTTTGGTTTAAACTCTTTTGTATGATATGTTTAGCCTTCAAAGGTCTACTTATATTGTATCAAGTGACCGGTGGGTTCATGCACAAATTAATTGAGTTCACAACTCGAGCAATAATATTTACTTAATTCAAAGTAAATGATACAAAAATGACAAATTATGAATTCATACAACCAATGGCATAAAAACACGTTCGCATATATACGTATTATCCAACTCATATACTGCTTTTCAAAAAAAAAAGAATTAAATATTATTTAATACATAAAAACAAAAGGAGCGCATTTACGGGGTACGTTACAATGTTAATTAGTAGGTGAGGAAGTAATGCGGTATTGTATCGAATTTCCAAAGAATATTGTTGTAATCTTACTAAATATTAAATGATTTTTATATAAATTTAATGGAGTAAATATGTGACGACAGACGGTAATAACTAGCAAAAATATCATTCGTAAATTTGATTGCATTTCAAATTTTCATTATTACTCGTGTCCTTTTTCAAACTCCAAACACATAATCACAAATATGTAAAAAAAAAAATCTCTAAACATTAACGAATTTGCCAAACAACTATAGTTCTTTTAGCTGAACAGATTTATTCATAAGAAGATTTAGTTTGGCAAACTATCTGAAAAAAATGATTATCTGTGTTTATCAGAGAGAAAACACGGTTTTGAAAAAGCATGTTGGAACATGCTTTTTGAAACGCCGTTTTAAAAATGCAAAAGCTATTTTGCAAACGCAATCTCAAACACCCCCTAAGACTAGTAGTGACCAAGATAGATACATATGAACTCACATTATTTTTAAATCCGGATTTTGTTGGACATTGTGCCCCATGCTTGCAAAGCGTTCCCATTTTGACATCTGGACATGATGGAAAGACCTGAATAACGTACCTAAAAATCAATCAAAATTAAGGGAGAAAGACGAAGAAAGGAATGTAATCAAAATGAAATTACAAGATAAATAAAAACATCAAACTACTGAATTCAAATAATACGCTCTAAATTAATATATAACTAACAATTAATAACAACACTTGACGTATGCCTCTAGCTAGATTGGGTATCGTTGTTGTTGTTGTATTTGAAATATAGTGAAAATCCATCTCCAAGGTGGTGGTAAGGCGTCCTTATGTCCTCACAAAAGGTCTCAGGTTTGAACCTCCTAAGGTAAATATCTTGGGGGTGGTCAGAGAGGTTTTGGAAACGTTCATATGGATATATAGTAAGCACAAAAGTTATGCATCAAAAGCATTAGTTAAAAAAAAATGCATCACGCACAAATCCTCAAAAAAGGATTTTGAACTTTATTAATATTAAGTTTTCAAACACCAACTTATGCCCTAAAGTCACTCACGACTTAAAGGAAACAGCTGATCATATTTAGTCAGCATATAAGCTCGATTGAGCTCAATTTCTACATTTTCATTTTCTTGTACAATAAACATATTATCACGTTTTCTCAGATAATGGTAACACATCTTGGTGAGAGCATGATGAATACCACATCTATAAGCTTCATCGGGTCCAAGAAGCCAGCAAGTGTATCTGGATAAAGGGATTTTCATTATAGAAAGTACTTTGTCACTAGCATAACGAATGAATGTTCTCACAAGTTTTTGGTGATGCAGAATGTCACTAGCTTGTGGATTTGCGACATGAAGTGGTTCTTCGTCCTTCCAGATTAAACTCCAGAAAAAACAGTCATCATGCAACAAGGCCTGTAAAAGGCGCGTACAAAAATAAATCATTATTCAGTAAATCAGTCAAAATTTGAGAGAAAAATAACCGGGGGAAATTTCAACACATTCATGGGAGAACGGGTCAATTCGGGCGTTTACGACCTCCAAAAATGTATTTTCTCACAAAATTGGATATTTATCATAATAAATAATCGAGTAAAATACATATATGGTCAGAATGTTTGTTTATTACACGGATCGTCACATAAATAGAAACCTCTAATGTAACATTGATAGTTACTAAAACTATTGCTTGTAACATTTATATTCCTAAAATCGAAAACTGAAACACAATCCCTAATATTGTAACACAAAAGTCCAACTTTAGGGACAAAAACAAACGTTTGGGACAGAAACCATAATTTGGCATTAGTATATACCACACGGATCATTTATGTAATTTACTCTAAAGAAGTTTTGGAACTATATATTTATACTATTTTTAAGTTAAAAAAGGTGTTGACCGACCCAATCCAATCTGTTTTAACATATTACCCACTATGGCCATTTACGCATTAACCACCTATTATACGGAACAATAAACGAGCTCGGATAAATTCACGATGAACAAAACGCTTAAAGAAAACGTATTTGGGCAGTTTTTCAAGATAACCTTAGCGAGCCTGGTCTCAGCAGCAATATTTCCGGCTCGTGCACAAAGGACGAGAAGGTCTTTTACATGATGATGGTTTTCGTAATCACCAAAGCTAATTCTGTGAAAATTCACATCCTTCAAGATAATTGATTCTTTGGCAAGAGACATAAACTTGGTGCATCTGCAAAAAATCGCAAGAAAAACGTTATCTGGTTAATTATTATCTCAGAAGGTACAGAACTCGCAATGAAATAGAACCAAACGAAGTTACATGAATACAAAATATGCTAATGAAATACTGATAAAAATTGTTAAGAAGAACATAAGAAAAAATGATACTTACGTTGCTGATAACCTTGACAGGTCAGCGGCCCCATCACATGCCGACACAAGAAAGATTAAAATGGTGGTCAGAAGGTCGTCATGTAAGTCGAATATATGCACCATCTTTCTTTTTCCTGATAGATGGTAAAAATGTATATTATATATATAGACGCATATATATAAAATAAGCTCGGTAAAAGATGAAAATAATTTCAAAATTGGTTAAACAATGTTTTATCTGCAATTAAAAAAAGAGGAAAGATATACAAAAATTGAAAGATGCAAAATCAATAAATAGTAACCAATTTTATTATTGTTCCATTTATGTCACCTAACTTTTCTTTTAGAGGTTTAACAACTCGAGTTTCAATTATTATTTTTTTTCAAAGAAACTAGTTATGTTGTTCTTTTGTTTACACGTGGCATACATGAGTCAAAACAGACGTTGCCAATTTGACAATGTGTGTCACATCTATCAAAAGTAAATCAAAACAACGGGTTTCAAGTAAAGAAAAAATCAAAAAAATAACAATGGAAATAAACTGAAATTTATAAACACTTTCTTTTAAATGATAAAATTTGTTTGCGAATTCTTTGTATTGCATTGCATATTAACAAAGACTCACTTAAATACAATGATCTAGAGTCATCCATAGAAAAAATAACAATAAAACCGAGAAATAAAATATTTAACAAATTTTAATTCAAGAAAATGTATATATGCCACAAAACTTATCATGATTTAATAACAATTGCAACTACTTAAGGAAACAATCACAATTGAGCAAGTTAAAGTACAAAACATAACTAAATTTCAGAAGTTGGGAACAATAATCGATCCAATTTGGGAAAAATATTTTACATCTAGACTCAAAAGCCCCCAAAAGGAAAAAAAGCAAAAAAAGCAAAAAAGCAAAATCGCCTTCACTCTTTCGATAAACGTAACAGGTAAAAGAAATGAAGAAATTCTTACTTACTTAGAGTGGTGGCCCAATAGATATCTGAAAGCAAACTCACATAAAACCTTTGGTATAAACTCTTCCGGGTGTAAGTATGATATGTTTTGCCTTCAAAGCCTCTACTTAAATAGTATCAAGTGAACGGTGTGTTCGTACACATATTGATTACGTTTAGCACTAAAAGCATTAGCATTTACTCATTTCAATGAAGATGATACTAAAATGTCAAATCATAAATTCATACCGCCAATGGTATGAAAACACGTAAACATATAGACGTATTATTTAATTCATATATAAACAAAACGAGCGGATTTACGGGGTACATTACATTGTTTCATTGACTTGGCAATTCAGAATTTGAAAGGTAAATTAGTCGGTGAGACAATGTATCTATCCAATTTACAAAGAACACGATTGTAATCTTATTTAATATTATATATAGTTTTTCAACCAAAAGGTTAATTTCGGGGGAGTAACCCCAACCCCGTGGTTCTTTGAACCCAGGATAACCCTCCACCAAGGACTAGGCTCCAGGCAATGTTCCCTTGTCTCGGCGCTACAGACCAAGGAGTGAGCCCAAATTCGAACCCATGACTATTTTCAACCAAAGTCCTCCTTGATCGGGTCAATATAGTTTTTACACAACTTCAAATATGATTGGTGTAAATTTATGGTGATAAGAGGCTGATAACTAACGGGATAATATCAATGGTAAATGTTGATTGTCAAAAGTTGTTATCATCGAAATTTCTTTAAATGACCCAAGATACATATTTGGGTGACAGTCTCAATACATTGGGCAACCTAAATGAGAAATTGAATACTTTGGTAGATCCTTATATATTATCCCTTAATTATTCATTATTTGCTAACATTTTATCATTATACCCGTTAAAAGGATCCATTCATTTTTCACTCTAGACATAGTTCTTACAAGCATGTTTGACTTTAGCAGTATTCCATAATAAAAACTTACATAAAACGTTTTAAATAATTAACTATCAATAATAAATACTTGAGAGAAAGAGATATATGAGCCCAAGATATATACGTAGGCGTGTAGCAAAATAAGTTTGAAAATGCCACCCTCTAGCTGTCCAATATCTCTTTGCAATTTCATCACGACTGACTTTTTTTAATCTTTGAAAATAACTTGTAAGCAACCTCTACTTTATTCAAAACCATAAGTTTATTATATAATTTAGCACAAATAAGCCTAGTACGGCAAAATCCTTTCTTCAAACAACCTTCCATAACCACCACCGCCTTTTCAAGTTGAGCGTTGTTACAAAGCCCGTTAATTATATACTCATTTAACACCGACATCAGAAACAAAAACCTAAGCCTCACAACTAAAGTATAGAAACCTAATTCCTTACATAATAACAATATCGTAACCGTTTCGTTTGATCATTTCACATAAACACTCACTCACATATTTTTAATCAATTACACAAAAAGTAGAAGAAAAAAAACACAATAAACAAAAATTTCAACATGTTAGCTAAAATCAAACAAAATTATAACATATAACAATCAACAAAATTCTCATAACACAAACACACATATATATTTACGCGCATATCACATTTCGATCAATTACGACTAAAATTAAAGTTATAAACAATAATATACCTTAGAGATGATGTCATCGGAGAGACCTAGAACAAATAATCTCCCCATTCTTCTCTCTCTCTCTACACAAAATTATCATTCAAAAATAATCATAATAAACAAAAAATCGATTATAAAACAAAATCGATTATTACGGAAAATAGATTAAAATGATTATAGTAATTGAATCGATTAATGATAATAAAAAAATGCGATTGAAATTACCTTGTTTTAGAGAGAGAAGTAGCAGCAGAAATTCAATTTTGAGCTTTTTCTTTTTTTTTCCTTGTGGTGCGGATTTCAATTATGTAGTTTCAGTATTCACCGTTTTAGTCCTCAAACTTTAGTACCGAAGTACCTAATAGGTCGGTATCAGTGGAGACGGCACCAAAAATATCACTAAATGAAATTGATATTAGTAGTACCGAATAGTGATTGTTATATTTTTATGATACCAAGTATAAGACCATTTGTAATAGATCAATACGGGTATTTGTTAGTTCCGGTAGTCTATGAAAATGTAATAATGTATAAATCAAAAGAAATACAGAATGTGTATTTCTAGTACCACCGACTATACGTGAAATTGATACAACTGTAATGATAACTTGCAAAACTTGATCTAACTTCAATATTCAGATGTAGGCGACTTATTTGTTTAGTTGTTACTCTTAAGTGATACAACCGAGTTTATTCGCTCATCGACTTTATTCACTCATCGCCGTATGTGTAAAGGAAAACGGATAATATCAGGGTCGTGATATCCAGTTCCAATCTTACTCTACACACTTGGCTTTTGACAAGTAATTAAACAGAAATACATAAACAAAATCACCCAAAAAGGATTTAAAACTTTATTTAAATTTTTTTAACGCCACAACCTATGCCCTATATAGTCACTCATGACTCAAGGAAATATTTGATCATGTAAAGTTAGCACAAGAGCTCGATTTTGTTCAAAATCTCCGGGCGTCGTAGCTGACAAAACCCTCTCGTTTTCTGCATATTCATCTTCGTGTATATCAGAGACATCAATGAAAGTATCACGCCATGAAAGAAAATAATCGGTCATCTTGAAGATAGCACGAAGGAAACCATTTCCACGAGGTTCATTATATCCAAGAAACTTGACTCTAGTTGTATAAACGATATCGCATTCTAGATATTTCTTTGTAACTAGCATGACAAATGAATGATCTTATGAGTTTTCTGTTACATAGAATGCCAGCAGCTTGTGGATTCGCAACAAGAAGTGCTTGATCGTGGTTCAAGATTATGGTCCAGAAAAAGTAGTCGTTATGCAATAAGGCCTGAAAAGACGTATTCATCAAATCAACCAAAAAAACGAAAGAAAAAAATAATACCGCGAAGTTACATTATATTGATGTAAAATGGGTCAATTTGGGTTATAAATTATTGATAACAGGTGAAATGGAAATGGGTCGAAAACAGTTTCGAACCCCTAAACTTGTTTTTTTCAACAAAATCAGATAATTATTATAATATGTAACTGGGTAAATTTTCTCAAAAAAAAAAGCAATTGAGTAAACAACAAAAATGGTCCCTCAAATTATGGTTTTGTCCTAAAAGTTTGTTTATTACACGGATCATCCCTTAAACCGAAACTTGTACTGTAACAATGAGAGTCACTAAAACTAAAACTTGTACCTCATATTCCCTAGAGTCGAATATCGTAACAAAGTCCCTAAACTCGTAACACAAATGTCCACCTTAAAAAAATAATAATTTTACAAGTTCCAATTCAGGGACAATTCAAAACAAACTATTGGGACGACCCTACCCAAAATCTATTTTGACATGTTACCACCTAATAGACATATCAAAAAACGATCTAGATTACATTCACAATGCACAAAACCATTTGAAGAAAATAATTTGAGCAATTTTTCGAGATAACCTTTGCGACCCTTGACTCAGCAGCTACATTTCCAGCTCGCGCATAAAGGAGAAGAAGGTGGGGAGCTTTAAAATCATCAAAGAGAATTCCGTCAAAATTAACGACTTTCAAGATGGCTGAATTTTCTGCAAAGACCCGAAACTTTGTGCATCTGCAAAAGAATTGCAAGAAAAACATCAAAGCACTATTAAGTAGAATAAAAGAGAAAAGTGATACTTACGTTGCACACAACCTTGCAAGGTCAGCAACTCCATCGCATGATGTCACGAGCATAGTTATGACCATGATCAAAAGCTCATCAAGTAAATCGTAGAAAGGCGACATCTTTTTCCTGAACACACGGTAAATATGTATTATATAAATAGTAACCAAGTTTTACCATTGTTACATCTAGGTCACTAAAACATTTTTTTAGAGGTTTAACCACTCAATTTTCAAAAAAAATTCTATCGTTTTTTATTTTTATTTTATATGAAAACGAGCTTTTTGCTTTTCTTTTGTTTATATGGCATAATGTGTCAAAAAGGCAACACATATTTAAAAAATAAATTAATGCAACAAAGAAATCGTTGGTGTGCCACATATGCAAAAGTAAACCAAAACGTGTTTTGGGTAAAAATCAACAAAATTCATAAAAATTAAACAAAATTGGAATTTGTAGGAATAATTTTTTAACAATGAAATTTGGTTTGGGAGTTCTCTTTATCTTATCTCAAATTTTTCAAAAGCTTACTAAAACATAAAAACCGAGAAACAATCACAATTGAGCAAGTTAAAGTACAAAACATAACTAAATTTCAGAAGTTGGGAACAATAATCGATCCAATTTGGGAAAAATATTTTACATCTAGACTCAAAAGCCCCCCAAAAGGAAAAAAAGCAAAAAAAGCAAAAAAGCAAAATCGCCTTCACTCTTTCGATAAACGTAACAGGTAAAAGAAATGAAGAAATTCTTACTTACTTAGAGTGGTGGCCCAATAGATATCTGAAAGCAAACTCACATAAAACCTTTGGTATAAACTCTTCCGGGTGTAAGTATGATATGTTTTGCCTTCAAAGCCTCTACTTAAATAGTATCAAGTGAACGGTGTGTTCGTACACATATTGATTACGTTTAGCACTAAAAGCATTATCATTTACTCATTTCAATGAAGATGATACTAAAATGTCAAATCATAAATTCATACCGCCAATGGTATGAAAACACGTAAACATATAGACGAATTATTTAATTCATATACAAACAAAACGAGCGGATTTACGGGGTACATTACATTGTTTCATTGACTTGGCAATTCAGAATTTGAAAGGTAAATTAGTCGGTGAGATAATGTATCTATCCAATTTACAAAGAACACGAATGTAATCTTATTTAATATTATATAGTTTTTCAACCAAAAGGTTAATTTCGGGGGAGTAACCCCAACCCCATGGTTCTTTGAACCCAGGATAACCCTCCACCAAGGACTAGGCTCCAGGCAATGTTCCCTTGTCTTGGCGCTACAAACCAAGGAGTGAGCCCAAATTCGAACCCATGACTATTTTCAACCAAAGTCCTCCTTGATCGGGTCAATATAGTTTTTACACAACTTCAAATATGATTGGTGTAAATATATGTTGATAAGAGGCTGATAACTAACGGGATAATATCAATGGTAAATGTTGATTGTCAAAAGTTGTTATCATCGAAATTTCTTTAAATGACCCAAGTTACATATTTGGGTGACAGTCTCAATACATTGGGCAACCTTAATGAGAAATTGAATACTTTGGTAGATCCTTATATATTATCCCTTAATTATTCATTATTTGCTAACATTTTATCATTATAGCCGTTAAAAGGATCCATTCATTTTTCACCCTAGACATAGTTCTTACAAGCATGTTTGACTTTAGCAGTATTCCATAATAAAAACTTACATAAAACGTTTTAAATAATTAACTATCAATAATATATACTTGAGAGAAAGAGATATATGAGCCCGAGATATATACGTAGGCGTGTAGAAAAATAAGTTTAAAAATGCCACCCTCTAGCTCTCCAATATCTCTTCGCAATTTCATCACGACTGACTTTTTTTAATCTTTGAAAATAACTTGTAAGCAACCTCTACTTTATTCAAAACCATAAGTTTATTATTCAATTTAGCACAAATAAGCCTAGTACGGCAAAATCCTTTCTTCAAACAACCTTCCATAACCACCACCGCCTTTTCAAGTTGAGCGTTGTTACAAAGCCCGTTAATTATATACTCATTTAACATCGACATCAGAAACAAAATCCTAAGCCTCACAACTAAAGTATAGAAACCTAATTCATCACATAATAACAATACCGTAACCGTTTCGTTTGATCATTTCACATAAACACTCACTCACATATTTTCAATCAATTACACAAAAAGTAGAAGAAAGAAAACACAATAAACAAAAATTTCAACATGTTAGCTAAAATCAAACAAAATCATAACATATAACAATCAACAAAATTCTCATAACACAAACACACATATTTACGCGCATATCACATTTCGATCAATTACGACTAAAATTAAAGTTATAAACAATAATATACCTTAGAGATGATGTCATCGGAGAGACCTAGAACAAATAATCTCCCCATTCTTCTCTCTCTCTACACAAAATTATCAGAATAAACAAAAAATCGATTATAAAACAAAATCGATTATTACGGAAAATAGATTAAAATGATTATAGTAATTGAATCGATTAATGATAATAATAAAAATGCGATAGAAATTACCTTGTTTTAGAGAGAGAATTAGCAGCAGAAATTCAATTTTGAGTTTTTTTTTTTTCCTTGTGATGCGGATTTCAACATTATGTAGTTTCAGCATTCACCGTTTTAGTCCTCAAACTTTAGTACCGAAGTACTAGTAGGTCGGTATCGGTGGAGACGCCAAACGGTACCAAAAATATCATTAAATAAAATTTGTTATATGTTTATGATACCGAGTATAAGACCATTTGTAATTGATCAATACGGATGCATAGTCTATAAAAATGTAATAATGTATCAATCAAAAGAAATACAGTAATAAAAAGGGTTAATGCACTTGAGGGTCACTCTACTAGATAATCCAATTGGGTGATTCGACTAAAAATATATTTTTTAGAGTTAATTACATAATTGGTCCCTGTGTTTGTTCCAAAACAACGGGTCCAGTCCCTGGGTCGCAATTCCTTCGGACCCAGTCCCTGGACCCTATCTTTGGTTGCACGTTTGGTCCCTCTCACTAACAATCGTTAAAAAATCCCGTTAAATACCCCATGTGACTGGCACATGATGGGTAAAAAAGACATTTCGCCTTTATTTTTCCCCCTTCATGTGTTCTTTCCCAAATATCTCCAATCCCCAAATCAAAAACCCTAATTTCCCAATCACCCAATTCCCCACCCTAAAATCCACCAAACCCTAGCAATTCTTCATTGCTGAACCCCTTTGTAGCCTTTGATTTATTTATTTCCAGTCATTAAATAACACATAATCATTCAAACCGCACATCCAAACTTATAAGTTTGTAATGGTAATCTTACTATATCTTAATTCTTTCCCACAGATTGTTACCCAAACTCGACACATTTCAGCTTTAAGTTTCCTATGACTGGATTAATCGAAGTAGAACGAGATGGACTAGATCTCTTATCACTTTCCAACTTAACAGCAATCCAAGCTGTTTCTACAACCGATTACAAACCGTATTTCCCTGATATGGATTACACGGATTCTCGGATTATTTATCCAAATCCAGAATTTGATTCAGAGAAGCCATTAGTAGATTTTGTCGGTGATTTGGTTCAACGTTCAGAAATTACGTTTGATGAAGATGGCCAAGTGTCGTTGACCGGCACTAGAAGGGAAGTGAAGGATATACTTTCGATTCTTGCTGAGTTTTATTTGACAAAAACCTCAACTACTTGGAGGAAGCAAGTATCGTTGGTACCTCACTTTAATAGGTACGAGTATGCATGTTCCGAATCGATTAAACTCCTTTGTTCATATTCATCACATTGATTGAAGCATTTTACGCACCAGATTGAAGATTTGTTTCATTCTGGCAGTCATGGCTTTCAATTTTACGCCTCTTTTTTTCTTTTTTCTTGTTTTGCTTTTTTTTTTTAGCGATTGGCGAAAGTCGAAAAATCTCAGGTCAGTTTACATTAGAACATATAGAAATGAAACAAGCTTCATAGTGATTGATTGATAGTTTGGATGATTTTGTTAATCATGATTTTGTGGTGGTTCTGTGTGGAATTTGTTAATGCAATTCTCGGTATGATAATATTATGATTTATATGATAATATTATGCAGTTTGATTATTGTATTTGTTTCCTTTGAAAAAGGCGCTACAAAGGGGTTTGATTGGGAAATTAGGGTTTTTGATTTGGGGATTGGAGATATTTGGGGAAGAACACATGAAGGGGAAAAATAAAGGCGAAATGTCTTTTTTACCCATCATGTGTCAGTCACATGGGGTATTTAACGGGATTTTTTAACGATTGTTAGTGAGAGGGACCAAACGTGCAACCAAAGATAGGGTCCAGGGACTGGGTCCGAAGGAATTGCGACCCAGGGACTGGACCCGTTGTTTTGGAACAAACACAGGGACCAATTATGTAATTAACTCTATTTTTTATTTACACTCTACTTTTAAAAACCGTTTATTTAATTCATTGGGACCCATCCAACTTGTTATAGCAGGTTGCAGGCAATTTTTTTTTATATAAAAAATGGTTAATGAACTTGTTTATAGAATATGGATGAAGCAACCATTATCACCACGAGAAAACTAGCCACACAGATTGTGTTGATTGATTTAGTCAATAAAGAACTCAGCATTTCTGATTCATCATTAGACTCGATTTCAGTACCACTTTTGTCAACCATCTCCGTTTCTGTTTGAGATTCGATAACAGGCCCGTCTTCAAGGATCTCTTTTGTCTCCACAAAACCATCATCGCCATTTTTAATCTGTTCATGGGGTTGAACTTCGTTAATTTCTTCAATCGACTTCCTCTTCGACTTCAATCTCATCAATCTCAACTTCATCTTCGACTTCAAAATCATTATCAACTTCCATTTCTTCATCAACTTCCATTTCTTCCATTTCGTGGTGGTAAGATTAATCGACAGATCCATAATAATAAAAAAAAATTACTAAAATAAATCCAGATTTCGTGGTGGTAAGATTAATCAACTGAAATCATAACAAAAACAGTTAAACCAATCAACATAATACAATCAAATAACACGCATTCGTTACAAATTTGTTTAAGTTCAGCAACATCATCAATCCCATTCTCCACCAATTTCCTCGAATTCCTGGGTTCGCGGCAACCAACGGCAACGGCGGACCATCACCATCAACAGAACCTCGAAGGTGGACATACCGGCAGCAGCGGTGGACAAGTGGAACGTAAGGAAAACTTAGGGTTTCTACATGTGATGGCGGCGGCGGTGGACATACCGGCGGTGGCGGCGGACATACCGGCGGCGGCGGATGTGTTGACGGCGATTATGGTGATTCAGCGCAGTTGCCTAAACAGGTTGGTGCATAATGAAGCAATTCCATATTTGATTATGATATGTTGATGCTAAGTGTCTCGCTCTCATTTTTGTAGATCAAAAGCAAAAAAGCAGAGAAATGGATGAAATTGGGTAATAGTGATGATAATTAGTCAACAAGTCACAAGTCAACAAGGTTATCCGGTTTAGCAGGTTACCAGTCATCCAAATAGTCATCCAAATGACCAATTTAAACTTTTTTTTAAAACATGAGTGATCATTTTAAACATTTTTGAAAGTACAATGATAACGACATATTTTTTTTTAGTTCAATCACCCAATTGGATTATCTGGAATAGTAGAGTGACTCTGCATTAACCCTAATAAAAATGTGTATTCCTAGAACCAATTTTTTTAAGACTAGTTGACTATACGTGAAATTGATACAATTGTAATGATAATTTGCAAAACTTGATCTAACTTCAATATTCAGATGTAGGCGACTTATTTGTTTAGTTGTTACTCTTAAGTGATACAAATGACTTTATTCGCTCATCGCTCATCGACTTTATTCGCCCATCAACGTATGTGCAAAGGAAAACGGATAATATCATGGTAGTGATATCCAGTTCCAATCTTACTCTACACACTTAGCTTTTGACAAGTAATTAAATAGAAATATACAAACAAAATCACCCAAAAAGGATATAAAACTCATGACTCAAGGAAATATTTGATCATATAAAGTTAGCCCAAGAGCTCGATTTTGTTCAAAATCTCCGGGCATCGTAGTTGACAAAACCCTCTCGTTTTCTGCATATTCATCTTCGTGTATATCAGAGACATCAATGAAAGTATCACGCCATGAAAGAAAATAATCGGTCATCTTAAAGATAGCACGAAGGAAACCATTTCCACGAGGTTCATTATATCCAAGAAACTTGACTTTGTAGTCGTATAAACGGAATTGCATTCTAGATATTTCTTTGTAACTAGCATGACAAATGAATGATCTTATGATTTTTCTGTTACATAGAATGCCAGCAGCTTGTGGATTCGCAACAAGAAGTGCTTGATCGTGGTTCAAGATTATGGTCCAGAAAAAGTAGTCGTTATGCAATAAGGCCTGAAAAGACGTATTCATCGAATCAACCAAAAAAACGAAAGAAAAAAATAATACCGGGAAGTTACATTATATTGATGTAAAATGGGTCAATTTGGGTTATAAATTATTGATAACAGGTGAAATGGGTCGAAAACAGTTTCGAGTAAATTTTCAACAAAATCGGATAATTATTATAATATGTAACTGGGTAAATTTTCTCAAAAAAAAAAGAGTTAATTACATAATTGGTCCCTCAGCTTGTTCTAATTTAACGGGTTCAGTTCCTGGGTCGAAAATCCTTCGGGTTTAGTTCCTGGGTCATCAATTTGGCTACAAAAATAGTCCCTTTGTCACTTAAAATGACTAAAGTACCCTTAATAAATAAATATTGAATAAAAAACTAATTATCCCAATCCCAAATCACAACAACCAAAAAAAAAACCCTACTTGAGGTCCCTGTACCCCGTTGTACCTGTAACTGCTTTTGCTTCGGGTTTTGCTGAGTTGGTCGTCTTGGCTGATTGTTTTGTGGATTCCTTGTTTGAGTATTAACCACCGGCCTTGTACAGGGTAGAAGCTGGTTTGATGGCATATGGTAATTGAGTTGATTCGTTTGATCACCAAATGTGATATTTGATTGACTCGATAAGGAATTTGTTGGTGGCTGCTGAACAGCCTTGTTCTTGAAAACCTGCTGCAGCAACGGTTGATTTTGAGGGAGATCTGTTGTTCTACGAGGCTGAGGTTTGTGCCATAGAATTAGAGGGAAATTTGGGTACATCTAGTATGATTTGACCTGCAATACAAACCAAAATCATCAAAAAAATTGAAAGTAAATGAATCGCCGTATTTGGTAAGCATAAGATTTAGTTGCTAGCTACCTGATCTGTGCCCTGTAATAATGTCGTGAAAAATTCCACCTTGAGATTGCGTAGATTTACGAGTGGAAACGAAGCCACCAGAAAACGTCCACCGTCTCTCACTATTGTCAGTTGTCTCATCTCCGGCGTTGACGGCGGAGGAGTCTCCGATGACTTCGTTTCCACTCGTAAATCCGATCGTGAATTCTCTGTTATTGCTAATATGTTGAAGAAGATTTAACCGTTGGATACTTCTGTGATTTCCAAAGGCGTTTCGGAGTCTGAAACGGACGATTTTGCTTAAGGTAGTTTTATTATCTGTTTTTAAGGTGGTGGTGATTTTTGGGATTTTTGGTGATCAAACGAATCAACTCAATTACCATATGCCATCAAACCAGCTTCTACCCTGTACAAGGCCGGTGGTTAATACTCAAACAAGGAATCCACAAAACAATCAGCCAAGACGACCAACTCAGCAAAACCCGAAGCAAAAGCAGTTACAGGTACAGCGGGGTACAGGGACCTCAAGTAGGGTTTTTTTTTTGGTTGTTGTGATTTTGGGTATAGGGATAATTAGTTTTTTTATTCAATATTTATTTATTAAGGGTATTTTAGTCATTTTAAGTGACAGAGGGACTATTTTTGTAGCCAAATTGATGACCCAGGGACTGAACCCGTTAAATTGGAACAAGTTCGGGGACCAATTATGTAATAAACTCAAAAAAAAGCAATTGAGTAAATAACAAAAATGGTCCCTGAAGTATATATCAAATTATGGTTTTTGTCCTAAAAGTTTGTTTATTACACGGATCATCCCTTAAACCGAAACTTGTACCGTAACAATGAGAGACACTAAAACTAAAACTTGTACCTCATATTCCCTAGAGTCGAATATTGTAACAAAGTCCTTAAACTCGTAACACAAATGTCCACCTTAAAAAAATAATAATTTTACAAGTTCCAATTCAGGGACAATTCAAAACAAACTATTGGGACGACCCTACCCAAAATCCATTTTGACATGTTACCACCTAATAGACATCAAAAAACGATCTAGATTACATTCACAATGCACAAAACCATTTGAAGAAAATAATTTGAGCAATTTTTCGAGATAACCTTTGCGACCCTTGACTCAGCAGCTACATTTCCAGCTCGCGCATAAAGGAGAAGAAGGTCTTTCATATGATAGGTGAGCTTTAAAATCATCAAAGAGAATTCCGTCAAAATTAACGACTTTCAAGATGGCTGAATTTTCTGCAAAGGCCCGAAACTTTGTGCATCTGCAAAAGAATGGCAAGAAAAACATCAAATGAGCACTATTAAGTAGAATAAAAGAAAAAAATGATACTTACGTTGCACACAACCTTGCGAGGTCAGCAACTCCATCGCATGATGTCACGAGCATAGTTATGACCATGATCAAAAGCTCATCAAGTAACTCGTAGAAAGGCGACATCTTTTTCCTGAACACACGGTAATTATGTATTATATAAATAGTAACCAAGTTTTACCATTGTTACATCTAGGTCACTAAAACATTTTTTTAGAGGTTTAACCACTCAATTTTCAATTTTTTTCTGTCGTTTTTATTTTTATTTTATCTGAAAACGAGTTTTTTGCTTTTCTTTTGTTTATATGGCATAATGTGTCAAAAAGGCAACACATATTTAAAAAATATATTAATGCAACAAAGAAATCGTTGGTGTGCCACATATGCAAAAGTAAACCAAAACGTGTTTTGGGTAAAAATCAACAAAATTCATAAAAATTAAACAAAATTGGAATTTGTAGGAATAATTTTTTAACAATGAAATTTGGTTTGGGAGTTCTCTTTATCTTATCTCAAATTTTTCAAAAGCTTACTAAACATAAAAACCGAGAACCATCTATAGAAAGAAAAAAGAAAGAACTTTCAAAAGGTTTTATCAGACTAAGCTTCCAAAGATTCTATCACACTCGAGAAATTCAGATTTAAAAGGTTATATATTTTAAAAGTTTGAAACAATAATCGAGATCGAGCCAATTTGGGAAATGCTTCGACGTAAAGCCCCCAAAAAGCAATAGCTTTAATGATCTTTTTATATATAAAAGGTAAAGAGTAAAAAAAGTGAAGCATTGTTACTTACTTGGTGTGACGGGCCCTCGTTGCTGCTTCCTTCAAACACAATCGCATATCTGAAAGCAAAGTCACACAAAAGTTTTGATGTGAACTCTTTTGGTTGAAAGTATGATATGTTTAGCCTTCAAAGGTCTACTTATATTGTATCGAGTGACCGGTGGGTTCATGCACAAATTAATTGAGTTCACAACTCGAGCAATAATATTTACTTAATTCAATGTAAATGATACAAAAATGACATATTATGAATTCATACAACCAATGGCATAATAACACGTAAGCATATATACGTATTATCTAACTCATACACTGCTTTTCAAAAAAAGAAAAAAAAAAATTAATACATAAAAACGAAAGGAGCGCATTTACGGGGTACGTTACAATGTTATATTGACTTAACAATTAAGGATTTCACAAAGGTAAATTAGTAGGTGAGGTAGTAATGCGGTATTGTATCCAATTTCCAAAGAATATTGTTGTAATCTTACTAAATATTAAATGAGTTTTATATAAATTTAATGGAGAAAATATGTGACGGCAGACGGTAATAACTAGCAAAAATATCATTGGTAAATTTGATTGCATTTCAAATTTTCATTATTACTCTGTTCTTTTTTTAAACTCCAAACACAGAATCACAAAAATGTAAAAAAAAAATTCTTTAAACATTAACGAATTAGCCAAACAACTATTTTTGTTTTAGCTGAACAAATTTGTTCATAACTAGCCAAAACGGGTGTTTGGGATTTAGTTTTGAGGGAGTTTAGCTAATTATTGCGTTTGCAAAACGCTGAGAATAAGAAGATTTAGTTTGGCAAACTATCTGAAAAAATAATTATCTGCGTTTATCAGAGAGAAAACGGTTATGAAAAAGCATGTTGAGACACGCTTTTTGAAAACACCGTTTTAAAAATGCAAAACCTATTTTGCAAACGCTATCCCAAACACCCCCTAAGACTAGTGACCAAGATAGATACATATGAACTCACATTAGTTTTCTAGACCGGTATATGTTGAACATTGTACCCCATGTTTGCAAAGCGTTCCCATTTTGATATCTGGACATGATGTGAAGACTGAAGAAATTACCTAAAAATCAGTCAAAATTAAGAGAAATGAAATTACGGGATAAAGAAAAGCAACAAACTGCTGAAGAGTTCACATTATACGTTCTGAATAGATATAGAACTAACAATAATAACAAACACTTGAGATATAGAGTAAAGCCACCACCAAGTTGTCCTAGCGGTTAACATCTTGGGAGTGGCCAAGAAAAGGGTTTGGAAACGTTCGCATGAATATATGCAAGGACCAAAGTTATGCATCACAAGCATTAATTAAAAATTTTGCCGTTCAAAAAAAGAAAAAAGAACAACTTATGCATCACAAACAAATCCTTCAAAAAGGATTTTGAACTTTATTTATATTTAGTTTTTCAAACACCAACATATGCCCTAAAGTCATTCGCGATTCAAAAATGTGGTTCATCGTGCCCCCAGATTATACTCCAGAAAAAACGGTCATTATGCTTCAAGGCCTGTAAAAGGTGCGTTCAAATAAATCATTAGTCAGTAAATCAGTCAAAAACTAAAAGACAAAATAATCGGGGGGAAATTTCAACACATTCAGGTGAGAATGGGTCATTCGGGTGTTTACGACCACCTAAAATGTTTTTTCTCACAACATTAGATAATTATTATAACAAATAGTCGAGTAAATTACGACCTCCGAAAAAGTTCCAGTTTTAGGGACGAAATCACAATTTGGTATTAGTATATACCACACAGACCTTTTACGTAATTTACTTTACATAATTTCTGAAACCATATATTTAATATATATTTAAGTTAAAAAAATTGAATAAGAAAGTGTTGACCGACCCAACCCAATCTGTTTTCACATGTTACCCACCATGGCCATTTACGCATTTACCAACTATAATACAGAGCAAAAACTGAGCTCAGATTAATTCATGATGTACAAAAGGCTAAAAGAAAATGTATTAGACAGTTTCCGTGATAACCTTTGCGAGCCTGGCCTCAGCAGCTCTATTTCCAGCTCGTGCACAAAGGACGAGAAGGTCTTTTACATGATGATGGTCTTCGTTGCGAATTCGGTTAAACTTCACGACCTTCAAGATGCTTGATTCTTTTGCAAGGGACGAAAACTTTTTGGATCTGCAAAAATCGCAAGAAAAACATTATCTGTTTTATTATTATCTCAGAGCGTACATAATAACGCAATTTAACAGAACCAAAGGAACTTATATGTATACAAAATTATACTAATGAAATAGTAATATAATTTGTTAAGAAGAATACAAGAAAAAAGTGATACTTACGTGGCAGATAACCGGGCAAGATCAGTAGCTCCATTGCCTGATGTCACAAGCAGGAGTATGATGGTGGTCAATAGCTCCTCAGGTAAGTCAGAGATATGCGCCATTTTTTTCCTAAAAATGCATAAATTATTTATATAAATAGTAACCAAGTTTTACCATTGTTACAGCTACGTCACAATTTGGTTTTAGAGGTTCAACCACTAAATTTTCAATCTTTTGACTTCGAGTTTTTTTTTAAACCGAAAACGAGTTTTTGCTTCTTTTTTTTGTTTATGTGGCATACATGTGTCAAAATGGTAACACAGACTTTTTAAAAAATATGTAACAAAGAAATCATTGGTGCGCCACATATACAAAAGTAACCAAAAAACGTGTTCGGGGTTAAAAAAGATGGAATTTGTGTAGAAATTCCTTTAAACAATAAAATTGGTTTGGGAATCCACTTTATCGCATCTCAATTTACAAAGATTCACTAAACACAAAGACCGGGAACCATATATAGAAAGAAAGAAAAAAATGAAATTTAAACATGAAACCATTTTAATTTAGTAGAAGCTATATGTATGGGTTAATTGCATAGAATAAAACCTTACCTTTTCAACTGTCTCTATTGGGGGTATTTGCTAAATTTTGAGTGATTGGGGAAATAAACTTGGCTCCAAATACTTTTTTTGGCAGTTTCTTGGCCAGATTTTCGGAATCGTTTACAAATTCCATTTTTAATGTTGCCAAACAATTTGATCCCTTTTATAACCCATTATCGCTCTCCAAAGTCTAAATATATCCAAAAGGGATTTATTCTTCCTGTTTTTTTACTTATTGGGCTAAATTATGTTCCGTGACAACAAAATATGGTCAAATCACACCACGGATAACATTACAAAAATCCGGCAGACAAACTGCCCAAAAGTTCAATCGGAGCCAACTTTTATTCCCCCAATCGCCCAAAACTTAGTATATACCCCCAATAGAGACAATTAAAAAATACGTTCTTATTCTATGCAATTAACCCTATATACACCAACGCAAGCTTCTAAAGAATCTATCAAGCTTTAATAAGAACTGCACAAACTAAAGGAAAAAATCACACTCGAGCAATTTAGATTTATATAGTTATTAGATATAAGAAATTTGAAAAAATAATCGAGACAATTTGGGAAAATTTTTACATAAACCCCCAAGAAGCAATCTCTTTCACGATAAGGTAAAGAGTAAATGAACAGAAGCATTGTAACTTACTTAGTGTGACGGGCCCTTTTTGCTGCTTTCTTCAAACACAATTGGATATGTGAAAGCAAACTCACAAAACACTTTCAATATAAACTCCTTTGGTTGAAAGTATGATATGTTTAGCCTTCAAAGGTCTACTTATATTTACTTAATTCAACAAAAAATGACACAAAATAACAAATCATGACAATATACAACCAATGGCATAAAAACACGTAAGAAAAAAGTAAAAAAAAATCAACATTCATATAAAAACAAAAGGAGCGGATTTACGCAGTACGTTACAAAGTTATATTGACTTAGCAATTAAGTATTGTATCCAATTTTCAAAGAACATAGCTGTAATCTTACTAAATATTGATCTTTATATAATTTTAATATGATCGGTGTAAATATGAACTAAATGTGATTGAATTTCAAAATTTCATAATAACTGGTGTATTTACCAAACACAGTTACAAAAATGTAAAGGGTTTTATATTTGTTCATAACAAAATCTCTTGTGAAGGTGTAAGCTTAAGATATATATCTTGCATAACACAACATAATTGACAACGAATTTGTTAAACAACTATATTTCTCATAGCCGGAAAATTTTATTCATAACAAGCCAAAATACTAGTAGGACGTATGGGAATTAGTTTTGAGGGAATCAAACACTGTTGCGTAAACGCCATCCCAAAATATTAGTTTTGAAAAATCAAAATCTGTTGCGTAAACGCCATCCCAAACACCCCCTAAGACTAGTAGTCACTGTGGTAGATACATACGAACTCACATCTTTTTTAATCCAGTTTTTGTTGGACACTGTGCCCCATGTTTGTACAGCATCTCCATTTTGACACCCAGACCTTGAAGGGAAGACTGTAGAAAATACCTAAAGATAGTCAAAATTAAGAGAAAAATACGAAAAAAATAATGCTACTGTAAATTAAAGCATCAAACTGCTGTGGAATTCAAATAAGTCGCTTTGAATTGATAAAAATTAACAATTAATAACAAACACTTGAGATATAGAGAAAAACCATCACCAGGGTGGCCTAGTAGTAAGGCATCCACATCGTGATGTTTTCACAAGAGGTCTCAGGTTTCAACCTCCCCAAGTAAACATCTTGGGGGTGGCTAGAGAAAGGGTTTGGAAACGGTCACGAGGGTATTTAGTAAGCACCAGAGACATGTATCACAAGCATTAATTTAAAATATCGCCGTTCAAAAAAAAAAGTACAAACAAAAACTTATGCATCACAAACAAATCCTCCAAAAAGGATTTTGAACTTTATTTATATTTTCTTTTTCAAATGCGAACATATGCCTTAAAGTCACTGGTGACTCAAAGGAAACATTTTATCATATATAGCAAGCGTCACTGCTCGATAGGGTTCGATTTCTACATTTTCATTTTCTTGTTCAAAAGAGAGGATTTGATGTTTTCTCGGGAAAGAGCAACACCTAGTGTTGAGATAATGGTACCGCATATTGTTAATCGCAAGAAAGATACCACTTCTACAAACTTCAATATGACCAAGAAACCACCCTATGTAGTTGAATAAAGGGGTACGCATTATAGATAGTTCTTCGTCACTAGCATAACGAATGAATGTTCTCACAAGTTTTTCGTGACGTAGAATGCCACTAGCTTGTGGATTTGCGAAAAGAAGTGGTTCATCGTGTTTCCAGATTATACTCCAGAAAAAAGGGTCCTTATACAATAATTCCTGTAAAAGACGCATACATATAACTCACTGGTCAGTAAATTAATCAAAGTATGAAAGAAATAATGACCGGGGGATAGTTTTTCAACACATTTATGTGAAACTAGGTCAATTTGGGTTATTTTTTTATTGATAACATGTCAATCGAAAACAAGAAGGAAAAGGGGTAAAACAGTTTAAGAGTTATTCAGAGTACAGTACTATACTCATATGTTTACGACCTCCTAAAATGTTTTTTTAACAATATGGATAATTATGGTTTTCGTATATACGAACTTACATTAATGGTCCCTGCAGTATATACGGAATTATGGTTTTCGTCCCAACACATAAGTTTGTTTATAACAAAACCCATATATTTAATATTTATTACTACTTTAAGTTAAAAACTTGAATAAATAAGTGTTGCCGGGTCAACCCGGACCCGTATGTTTTGACAAGTTACCCACCATGGCCAATTACGTATTTACCACCTATAATACGGAATAAAAAACGAGCTCGGATAAATTCATGATGTACAAAATGCTTAAAGAAAATGTATTGGATGGTTTTTTGAGATAACCTTCCCGAGCCTGTATTCAGCAGCTCTATTTCCAGCTCGTGCACAAAGTATAAGAAGGTCTTTTGCATGATGATGATCTTGGTAATCACAAATGCTAATTCTGTCAAAGTTCACAACCTTCAGGATGATTGATTCTTTTGCGAGGGACATAAACTTCTTGCATCTACAAAAACTCGCAAGAAAAACATTATCTGATTTATTATTATCTCAAAAGGGACAGAATAACACAATGAAATAGAACCTAAGGAAGCTATATGAATAAAAAATATTATACTAATGAAAAAGTAATATAAATTGTTAAGAAGAATATAAGAAAATGTGATACTTACGTTGCTGATAACCTTGCCAGGTCTACAGCCCCATAGGATGAGGTCACAAGCAAGAATAAGATGGTAGTCAACAAATCATCATGTAAGTCGTAAATATGCGCCATCTTTTTCCTGACATATGGCAAAAATGTATATTATATAAATAAGCTCGGGTATAACATGAAAGTAATTTCAAAATTGGTTTAAAAATGTTTTATCCACAAAAAAAGGGAGGAAAAATTTACAAACATTGAAAGAAACAAAATCAATAAAGAGTAACCAATTTTATTATTGTCCCATTTAGGTCACCTAAACTATTTTTATTAAGAGGTTTACCCACTCGAGTTAAAGTTTGTTCCATCGATGTGAATATAATTATTATTATTATTTAACAGAAAACCAGTTGTTTTGTTATTCTTTTGATTACACATGACAAATATGTGTCAAAACAGACGTCGCCATTTTGACAATGTGACTAATCTACAAAAGTAAATCAAAACAACAGGTTTCAAGTAAAAAAAAAAATCAAAAAGTTTACAAAGGAAATAAACCGACTTAAATACAACAATCTATAGTCATCCTAGAAATCAAATGTTTCACAGATTTTAACTCAAGAAAAGGTATATAAACCACAGAATCTATCCAATTTCGGAAACAATCACAATAGATCAAGTTTAATGGCAAAACAGTACTAGATTTAAAAAGTTGGGAACAATAATTGATCCAATTTGGGAAAAATATGTTACATCTAAACTGAAAAGCCCCCAAAAAAGTAAATATCGCTTCAATCTTTCTATAATGGAACAATTAAAATATATGACCACGTTCTTACTTACTTAGAGTGGTGGCCCAATATAGGATCTTTGAAACTTGAAAGTAAACTCACCTAAAACCTCTGGTATGAACGCTTTCGGGTGTAAGTATGATATGTTGTGCCTTCAAACCTCTACTTAAATAGTATCAAGTGAGCGGTAGGTTCATACATATATTAATTGCGTTCACAACTAAAAGCATTAGTATTTACTCATTTCAACAAAGATGACACTAAGATGACAAATCATGAATTTATACTGCCAATGGCATGAAAACACGTAAGCATATACAGATATTATTTAATTCATATATAAACAATAGAAGCGGATTTTACGGGGTACGTTACAATGTTACATTGACTTAGCAATTCAAGATTTGTAAAGGTAAATTAGTCGGTGAGGCAATGTATCTATCCAATTTACAAAGAATACTATCGTTATCTTACTTAATATTATAGAATTTTTACATAATTTTAAATATGACGACAAGAAGCTAATAACTAACACAATAATATCAATGGTAAATATGATTGCCAAAGGTTAAATTCATCATAAACCATGTTTTTGGTCAGACAAGAAGCTAAAAACTAACACAATAATATCAATGGTAAATATGATTGCCAAAGGTTAAATTCATCATAAACCATGTTTTTGGTCGAAATTTGTTCAAATGACACAAGATACATATTTGGATGGCTTAACACTTGAGAGAAAAAGAGAGATTTATGAACCTGGGAAAAATGTGTAGGCATGTAGCGAAATAAACTTAAAAATGCCACCCTCTAGCTCTCCAATATCTCTTTGCATTTTCATCACGACGGCTTTTTTTAATCTTTAAAAATAACTTATAAGCAATCTCTACTTTATTCAAATCCATAAGTTTATTATTCAACTTAGCACAAATAAGCCTACAAGGGCATAACCCTTTCTTCAAACAATCTTCCATAACCACCACCGCGTTTTCAAGTTGACCATTATTACAAAGCCCGTTAATTATATACTCATACACTTCAACATCAGAACCAAAGCCACTTTTTTCCATCTCGTCCCATACGTTCAAAAGCATACCACATTTACCAAATCGCGAAAGTCTCATAAGCAATATTTTATAAGCGTTTACTGATAGCGTACATTTCGCGTCTTTCGCTTTCTTATAAATCATCATAGCAGCATGTGGTGGTCCATAACTACATAAAATTTCAATAAACGCCGTTATTGTCCCTATAGCAGGAACAATCCCACGACTTATCATTTCATCAAACATTTCAATAGCATCACCAACCCTTCGAGCTTTCAAAAAAGCAAATATCATTTGCACGTACGTATCACTATTCGGTTCACAATTATACCTCAACATACTTTCATAGTATTTCAACCCTTCATCAATCTTTCCAATCGATAAAAAATTAAAAATCATCGCATTGAAAATATCAACATTTAACTCACATCTTTTCTCTTCTTTCAAATTCTCAAAAATTTTAACCGCACCACCAATATCACCTCCTCTCCCTAAACCTTCAAGTAAGTAACTAAAAGTCAAACTATCCGGCTCAAATCCATCTTCCACCATTTCATTCAAAACCTTCTCGATTTCACTTACCCTACCTAACTTACACCACCCACGTATCACAATTTTATACGTCTCACCATCAAAAACCCTCCCTTCCTTCTCCTTTCCCTTTTCCTTATCCTTTTTCGTTTTCACTTTATTTAACAACGAACTTGCACTTCCTACATAACCACGTTGACAAAGACACCGAACCACAACTTTCAAACATTCCAAATCATATTCCATCCCAAACTCATCCAACTTCCAAAACACATCCAAACCTTTCGAAACTCTCTTAGCCTTAACAAAACTATCAACAAAAACAAACAACGTCTTGTAATCACCTCTCAATCCTTTCTTCCTCATCTCACCTAACAACCTTATCATAAAACCGTAAAACTTACGTCTACCTAACGCTTTAAACACTACATTATAACTATCAACATTCTCAATCACATTTCCACTTTCCAACGCCCACTCGAATACCGTAACCATAGATTCACCATCTAAATTTCCTCTATTCATAACCTTACCTATTAACTCACAATTAACATCAACATTACCGTCAACCGAAGCTTCCGATAAAGCGCGTTTAATCGAGGTTTTTCCGGTCAAATTTTGAATAAAAACGCCTCTCAATTTCTCTTCTGGTGATAATAATGAAATGTTTGGAGGTGAATTTGAGCTAGGGTTTGAAATTGATGAGTTAATTTGATGCCGAATTGGGAGTAATTGAGATAACTGATTTAGTATATTGTGTTCGTTAGGGTTTGGATTATTTGAGGTTAAATTAGTGAATGATTTTGAATATGGAATTGAGGAATTTAGGATTTGAAAGGTGTACCTGAATTTGTTGAATTTGGAGATGATGAACATGCTGGTTGATTCCGGAGACAGATGGAGTATGATATTCTTAAATTTTACTTATTTTTGAAGACGGTCGAGCTCGAGTTTTATTGAGCTCGGATCCTCTGAGTTTTTATTGAGCTCGAATCGAGCTCGTTCATATTCGAGTTCAGATTTCATTAGTTTGAGTTCACGTTCAGAAAATGAGCTCTAACGAGTTAAGCCAAGCCAAGCTCGAGCTTACGATGGTTCGACCGAAGTTTTTTTTTACTTTTATAGGTATATATATAAATGAGTTCTCAAATTCATAAATAAGTCTATTGTTTTTGTTTATTATTGTTATAAATATCTATAAATGAGTTCTTTAACTTCTTTGTTCTTTGTTTTTTGTTATTTCGTTATATGTTAAAATTATTATGATATCGAGTGAATTTTTTTATATATATGTGAACTAAGTTTTAATGTTAAAATTAATAGTATTCAAAAACTTGAAAGCCGAACTCGATCACATTTTAAATTCACTTTAAGCCGAGTTTGAACCTTCATCATTAAGGCTCGTTGAGCTATGTAGCCGAACCAGAGCTCCACCTAATTAGAGTGAATTCGGTATAAAAAAATAAGGTAAAGATGGTAAATTAGTCGGTTGACATGTTAGAGTAACTAATTAGTAGGGGTGTTAATCGGGTTAACCCGACCCGAATAAGCTTAATCGGGTCGGGTCTAATCGGGTTTTCAAAACTCAAAACATGACCCGCAACCCGACCCTAATAATGTTCGGGTTTTCAGGTTCGGGTCTATTCGGGTTCGGGTTTATTCGGGTCGGGTCTATTCGGGTTCGGGTTGGATGAAAACAAAATGCAAATTAACTTGTCCAAATTAGTAGATAGCTATTGGTTCTTAGATTAATAAGCAAAACAAATTCTAATAAGTAATTTTTTAAGAGGCACAACAATAGCGACCAAATATTTATTTCACTACTAACATTATTTTTGCAAATATTTATTTGACTACTAACATTTATAAAAAAAGGTCCACCCATTTAATATATAAAATAACCTTTAATGCGACGTGTTTTGTAAAAAAAAATGTATGTTTTCGAAGAGTATGAATTTAGAAGAAACATATGATAGGTTTTTATTTAAAGAAAGGATCGACGTTTACTTATCAATTTATTAATGAGTTGTATAATATATTAAGCTTATTAGTAAACGGAGTAAAACAAAGAAAAAAGTATTATTCGGGTTATTCGGGTTGACCCGAACCCGAATAAGGAGGCTTAAAAAGACCCGCAACCCGACCCTAATTGAGTTTCGGGTTAATCGGGTTGACCCGAATAACCCGATCGTAAGTTCTAGACCCGACTAACCCGACCCTAATAAGCTTATTCGGGTTCGGGTCGGGTCAGGTCAATCGGGTTCGGGTTTTTTTGACACCCCTACTAATTAGAGTGAATTCAGGTTAAAAGATTTATATGTTTAATATATTATTCTTTAGAGAAGTTCTAACTTGATCGTTTAACATGATGAGTTTAACATGGTCATCATGGGATATAGCTTGATTTTCATGCAAAAACTTAAACTTAATTGAACGACTCGGGGTCAGGCTTAGCTTGGTTCTACCATTTAAAGGTCGGGACAGGGTCTATGAGGAACCCGGCCCTTTAAAATGACATTCACTTGATAAAAAAGGAAAATAAACATTTAATTCAAACTAAATGGAAATCATAGGGTACATAAGTAAAGGTCATATAATGTAAACCTAAGCTACTGTTGCAATAACTCAAGTAGAAAAAGCAAAGCTCCATGCCAAAGTACAGAGTCAGGAGCATAATCAAGTAAACTATGAGTATCAACATCCACGTTTTCCGGTGAATCGAACAGACTTTGTCCCGGAAAAACACTTAATTTATTCATCATCTTCATCCTCTTCCTCGTCCTCTTCATCATCGTCACCACCATCCTGATACACAAACGTACACATCGTCACAGTTAAGAGGTGGTAAACTTACCAATTACAACCACATAAAAAAGGTCATTAACAATTTATTATTTCTTAACGATATGTAAGAGAAAAAAGAATACCTGACCACTTTCCTCATCTACCTCAGACTTCGATTTTTCAGATTCGTCATCCTCCTCAGCAATGCTCTCCTTTAAATACATATAATTAGAAGTTAGAATATTAACCCATGCAGGTTTATCTTATATCTAACAGTTAAAATAAAAAAATATAGCGAAAACGGAAAATGGTCAAATGAGTCAAACATGTCGACAGTCGTCCAATTATATTTTTAATGTATACAACCCCTTATATCTTTTTAAACAAGATGTAGATTTTGTAAAAAAAAAAAAACATGTCTTTATAATCACACGCTAATTTTTTAAATAAATGTAATAATTTTAAAAAAATTGTTTTGACCCAAACCCGATACTTGACCCGCCCATTTTGCCATGTCTAACATAAATCTTTGCAAGTGATAAGGTAATTTTGGTGAAATGAAATGCATAAACTTTTCACCTGTTTCTTGTTGTATGCGGCCATTACTTTCTCATAATCACTCTTCCTTTTTGCGGCTTTTGCTTCATATGGTGCCTTTTCCTGCCAAGAGTGAAATAGAATGATTAAGTACTGATAAAAACTCAATCGATTAATAAATTTATACAAGTATAATGCATACTCGAGTTTTATTACTACCCATATGTCTATTTAATGGCTTTTGGAATAACGAGAAGCATATCGAGTCTCGAGGCAAGTGTGATAACTTACTATGTCGAATTTTGTTTTTTTTATTTAGAGAAACTTTTCAATAGAAACAAAAAAATATCGAAGCCATATTCTCATAAGCTCAGCTTACTTACAGCTGCAGTCAAGGATTTCCACTTTTCTCCACCAGCTTTCCCGACCTACATGACCAAACAGATGCATATGATATAAGAAAAGGAAAAGAAAAAAAAGGATAACATGTAAAGAGCCATGTAAATGCGACCGTGTAGTTCTTACAGCTGAAACGGCTTTCACAGTCGGATTTTCTTTCTTAAATGTCTTCCTGAACTCCTCACTGTAACCATACAAGTGACCCCAATCAGCATCAATATATTATACGTTCATTTCCAGCATAAAAAGCAGTTTTGCAATTATACATACAGGAAGACAAAGAAAGCACTGGGGGGTCTTTTTGGCTTGTTAGGATCTTTCACCGCTTTAGCCTTGCCTTTGCCAGCAGCCTTAGCGGGCGCCTTTCTCTTCCCTACTTTTCTGAAATACCAAAAAGATTCCGTTACTTATTATGATAAATACATATAACGAACCTAGCAATTTTTAGTAGCAAAATAAATTTACGATATTACACTTGATCGTGTTACACTGACATCAATAGACTTGAAAAATTGTTACAAAACCTATTATAAGTTTCAGTAATTATAAGAAGATGAAATTAAGATCGATCTTAACTTGTCATCAACAGGCTTCAAGGTGTCCCTCTTTGCCGCTCCTTTACCTTTAGCACCCTTCATATCTAAAAAAGATTTATAAAACGTATATTATGAATAAACTTTGAGACTATAAAAATGATTGACATCGAATTACCCGCTATAAAAAAGTAACTTGTCTAACAAAAGTGTTTGACTAATAGTCAAAACTCTAAATTATTCTTAAAGTAATTCATCAATAACTTGCAATGATTTATAAATGGACAAATACGAAAGTATTATTCTTTTTCTGGTAAAGCAGTAATGTTCTTGAATGATAATGAAATTGTAATCATTGCAATTATAAATGTTATTCCGATGCAAATTGACGAAGGAATAAAGCATAAAGGTCAACACGCCAAAAGATGACATGAAGAATATAAACATATTATGGAGAACAAATCAAAGCATTTAGAGAAAACAAATACAGAAACAATAATTCAAATTATCTTTATAAAGTTTAAAGATTTTAAGCTCCAAATGTATAAAAGAACAACAATTAAATCAGCAAAAAATCAAACGGAAAACTGAGAAAAATTAGCAACTTGGAAATCACTAATTGAGTAATTGTTCAGAAAAATATAAATAACAATTTGAAAACACTGAAATGGAGAAATTAACCAAATTCGAAGCGATTTTAGAAGTAATTAAGCAGAAAATGTTCAATTTGAAGAATAATTGAGCTAAAAATTCACAAATATAAACAACAAACACATCGACACAGATCAAACCGTAAATTCGAAATAATTTTAAACCTGATTAGGCAGAAATCGCTCAATTCGATAACAATTAAACTAAAAAATTCACAAACATGAACAAATCATTAAATAACAACAATCAAAATCAGCACAAATTAAACTTAAATCGGAGAAATTAACATCTTCAAAGTAATAAAACACTCGATTCTTCAACTTTAATAACAACTAACTAAATAACAATCAAATCATCTCAAATCAAGCCGAAAACGAAAACATTAACCAAATTCGAAGTAAATTTTTTAACTAATTAAGCACAAATTGTTTAATTCAAATAGCAGAGTATACTAAACAAATTCATCAAATCAGCTCAAATCAAACCGAAAACGATCAAATTAACAAAATTCAAGCTGAATTCAAATTATATTAATTCTTCAATTTCAATAACAATTAAACTAAATTCAACAATTAAATCAGCTCAAATCAAGCAGAAAACAAATATATTAACCAAAATTCGAAGTGAATTTTAAACTAATTAAGCATAAATTAAACTAAATATTAACAATCAAATCATCACAAATCCAACAGAAAACAATCAAATAACCAAAATCTAAGCAAAATTTACACTAATTAAGCATAAATTAAACTACAAATTAACAATCAAATCATCACAAATCAAACAGAAAACAATCAAATAACCAAAATCTAAGCAAAATTTAAACTAATTAAACATAATTTATTCAATTCTAAGAACAAATTAAACTTAAAATTAACAAAAATTTAAAAAAAAAAAATAGATCTGAAGAGAAATATACCTAAATTGAGAATTGAGAAGATTGATACAAACTGTGATCGGTGAAGTGAATAGAGAGAGCAGAAGAGAGCGTGGAAGAATGAAGGAGACTTTTACAAAGTGTTACCGGTTTAGCCGGTTGACTTTGTGTATGATTTTGAAGAAATTGGTTTGAAAAAGATCTGGTGTTACCGGTTATAGCCGGTTTCAGACAAAAGTAGAGAGGAATTAGTGGTAGAAAGAATAAGGTGTTTGTTATGTTTAGTCCCTTGAGTTTGTGTAAAGTTGTTAATTTTGTTTTAGACCGGGAAAATGATTGTGGTTTTGGTCGATAAGTTCTGAAATCGGAATTACTAGGTTGATGTTATAGACATCGAATCCGGAACTAAATCGAAAGTTTATCGATAGAAGGAATAAAGGGTGTTTATGATCGATAGTATCGACATAGTGCATCATGGAATCAGTTTTTGTCTCGAATAAAAGTTAGAATATGTATTGATAATTAAGATTGTTAAGTTTTTTTTAATCATAACAAGTCTTTTTTTAATCGTGAAATGTGTCAACTATGTTAGGTTATGAATAGATTAGCGGTGTCAAAAGAGGGATTAACATATATATTGATAAAATTTAAATTTATTTTTACAGTTATTTATATATGTATATTGAATTTAACAAACATATATGTTAAAACAACTCGACATGGCAAACAAACATGAATTTATGTGACTTGAAAATGATCACTATACCTTTTCCATGATATTATCCTTATAACTCTTATAGATTGTGTTATGTTCTTATGATATAAATATGTTATTAAAATAATAACTTACCTTTTACAAATTACTTATATTTTACTTATGATATGATATATATGTGTTGAAAACCTAAATTTGATGTTATATTTGTGCATAGATTATATTTATAGATGAGTACATATTGCATCTAAAATTATTGATAGAAGGAATAAAGGGTGTTTAGTAGAAGTGATAATCGACATAGTATATCACGAAATCACGGTATGTCTCAAAAAGTTGAAAGAAGTTTAGATATGCCCTTATAATTAATCTTGTTAAGTATTTTTTAGACGTGAAATGTGTAAGTCTATTGGGTTATGTATAGATTGTGGGGTTCATAATGAAATTATCATATATTGATAAGATCCGAATTTTTTATTTATTTATTTTTTGACGTAGCAAATTAAAAAAAATCATGCGAGTTAAAATAGATTAAGTACAACGCAACTTTTGTTATGTTTATAACTTTTATGAATCATTTATGTTCTTATGAATATAAATATTTTATTAAATAAAAATCTACCTTTTACAAATCTATCTTATCTAATAAATGGGAGTTTTTGATTACATCATTCTGCTGACTTGACGATCTATTAGGTTGTCCAACTAGAAATGAGAACTAGATTGATGATGTCATACTTCACTTTCTAAATCAGTTTTTTTATTATCTTTTATTTTATTGGTTTACTTAATTAAATAGTGATGTCATTATTCTATGTGTTATTGTTTTAGACTTTTCATATTTTTTTATAAAATAAATATAAATGTAAATCTTTATATTAATAAATAAGCCTTTATATTAAAGATACTCATTCACATATCAAATTATTATTGGCTTATAGATTTAGTTACAAATCTGCATGTTACGCGGGGTAATAATCTAGTTACTTATGATATATGTGTTGAAAACCTAAATTTACTGTTATATTTTTGCATAAGTTATGGATAAATATATATTGTTTCTATTATTACTTTCTAGTTGATTATCTCATCTACCTTTTTCACAATATTTTGTTTGAGTTATTATATATACTAAACTTTGTATTATTTTTGAAGATAAATGATTAATTAAGATACATAATTTTCTAAGAACAAAAAGACATAATTTTTGTCATTCATCTTATTTTAATCTAATGATTAAAATTAAAATTAAAATCAAAACACATTTTTTTAAAAATTAATTTATCTCAAAAACCGTTAATCATTAGAAGAAAACAAATTACGCCGTTGTGATCGTCTCCTTTTTATCTTTAATTAGAGTAGGGGTGTTATATACTTTCGACGACTTTTTTTTTCTTTTTTTTGTGATGAGTATTAAAATTGTTACGATAGTATCACATGTGATATTAACACCAATTCGCAAAACTTTATAAAAGAGAATTACTATAAAACGTCTAAATTACCTAAATTTAGAAAAAATATTGAATTGTGACGATTTTTTTCCCCTTTATTTTTTCGACATAAATGTTATAGATCAAATTTGATAGTACGCATATCAAATTTGATAGTATTGTATATCATACTAGATTATTGTCCCGTGATAGCGCGTACAAAGATAAAGTTTGACTCATAAATTTTTGTTTATGTAGATTTTAAGCTATTATGAGAAGACAATGTCATACGTATAATAACATGGATACGTTTAAGTTTATACCTATGTTGCTTATAGTTGAAATAATATATATACTTTTACGTTTATATACATGTTTTGATATTTTTATGAGGAAATTTTAGAATAACAATATGGTCTATCATAGTTTAAATTGAGCAATTTATAAGTAAATTAAACTTATGTTTTTTTATTTCAGTGGAGATGTAATGAAAGAGAAAATTTAATTATATATTGTAAGAGGGTGTAAAATAGAAATAGTATTTGATGACATAATCAATCTGATTAAACGGCTGAAATCAAAAATGATAACTCATCCAATGGACCTTACTTCGTCATGTAACATTTAAGGTCTCTCTTTTATTATATATTAAAGATTAAAGATATGATTTTATTATGTATGTAAGATTTTGGAAACTTATAAGGCAATAAAACACAATAATATTACATGAGGTACAATCTATATAGACGCAAAAAAATCAAAATCAAAAAATGATGATTTTTTTTCTTCCGTTTTCGGACAATTATTGATATTCGTAAGGTACATATGATTTGAACACTAAATATGAATTTCAAAACATATATTCGTTATAGGGAAATTTACATATATATCCTTATAAAACTTTAATATTACGTTAATATCCTTGTAAAAATCAAAATTACGTTAATATCTTTTTTAAACATGAAAAATTCTCATATATATCCAAAATAATAAATTAATAATATTTAAATAATTTTATTATTTAAATTATTAATCTAAATTTTAATTAAACTTTTTACTCAAGTATGTTAGGTTTAATTCAACATTAACGAATGCATTTCATATTCAAAAATTCGCAATATAGATTTAAAAGAGATTGATTTCTATAATTTTGAGTATAAATCGGAATATAAAGGTTGCAAAACTTCCTCGTCTTGATTGATTAATGTTTTGTAATATATGTTTAAAACAATTTATTCATTGAATTTAATCTATTTAGTTCATTCGGTATTTGATTCTTTATTGACATATTTGTTTAAATAAGCATTTGGATTAGTTTTATTGATTTATTCAATAATTTAAAATATTTAAAATCATTTAATTAATATTTAGATAAATAATTTAAATATTAAAATCATTTAAATATTATTAGGGCTCATTTGTTTTTTTCAATAAGTTCTTAATTAGATGCTTTTGTCTGAAACGATCAGACTTTTTGTCAATAAGTGGTTTTGTTTTTTTACTACTTTAACCTCTGAAATTTTCTAAAAATCCTCTTATTCGGTAAGACTTTGACAATATCTTAATTCCTCTTATTATGTTGATAAAACACAAAACACTTTCTTCTTCTTTCGTTATATCAATAATTAATTATTCAACACTTATTTAGAACTTTATTTAGCCAAGTTTGAATTAATAATTAATTAAGTTTTATTTTATCTAGTATTTCGCTCAACATGTTTTTTATTTTTTATATTAGCTTTTGTTTTATTATAAAGTCGAGTTATTATTTTCGTCTTTATTTGAACTACTCAGTATTTTTGTTAAAAACAAGTTATTTTCATTATTTTTGTTGGATTTGCCTACTTTAATATGTCATTTATTAATAATTGACATTAATCATTTGAAACTACATGAAATATCATTTTAATTATAACTTATTTGTAACAAGTTGAATCATAGAAAACAACCAGAAATTTGTACTCCTTATTGTTATATATTTGTATATTCCCTACTTTTAACCGTGAGATTTTAATAGAAAGTGGGATAATACATATGCAATGTTCGGCCATCAATACACTGTGGATTTAATGGCAGACAATGATAGGAAGTTTATTGACTTGCTATGCATTTCATAGTAAAATGGTGGGTAAAGGATAATAAACATATATAAACCGATAAGAAAATGGCTATATTTTTACTTGTTATAGGAAATAATCAACATTTTGAGGTTGTGAAGCGTAGATTTCTACATTCATCACAAACAATTCACAAAGTTCTTCATAAAGTGTTAGGTAAAATGATCTAGTTTGCAAAAGAAGTTATAGTTCCAACATTTTTTAATCCCAATCTTGACGTTTCCATAAATAATAGGAGGTTACGAAGAATTTTTAATATAATCAATACTAATAGTAATAACATTATTAATAATAACAAAATTAATATAAGAAAATTAACTAGTTTAATGGCATGAAAAATAATAATAGAAAAAAAAAACATATTTAGACCCTTGTACAAGTTTATTTTTCAAATAGTCTTAATGATTTAGCTTTCAGATTTCAGACACTATCTCTTATTATTCAGAACTGGTTTTCAGATTTCAGACTTCAGCATTCAGAAAAAACAAAAGACCCCTTAGTTTATTATTTTGGATATATATGAGAGTTTTTCATGTTTTGTAAGGATAATGACATAATTTTGATTTTTACAAGGACATTGACGTAATATTGAAGTTTTCTAAGGACGTAGATGTAAATCTCCCTTTGTTATATTATATATATTCAACTAGAATAAGAAAGAAAAACGTAAAAATAATATGTCAAAATACTAAAATCAAATGTGATAAAATCGTGATATTATAATATAAAAATTCAAAACCTATAAAAAACCAGGAAGAAAATTTCGTCAAATATATATCGAGTGAGTACTCTATAGAAAGGTAATTTAATATACTCGTTACAATAGTATAATTTATTCGTTTAATACATTTACGATTTTTAAGATATTTAATTAAACCAAATTAAATTTAAGTAAGTAATTGAAATAAAAAATTATGATTAGTTGGTTTGGTATCAACTTTTTTAATAATAATTTTTTTATCATCCCTATTTTTGAAATGGTTTATGGATATATATCATCTCTATCATTTGATTCTAGATGCTTATGATGTTAGGTATAACCACTATAATAAATATGAATATGAATTCCATACATATCTTTTCCGCAATACATGCAAATGCAAAGAAAGCATATCATATCTTTTGTAACAATTTGCATATCATAATTACTAGAAGATATTAGCTTTTTATTTAACTACTATATATATATCAATATATTTAATCTTTACTATAAGTGCACACATCCATGATTTAAAATACCAAATGTTTGTAAGGACCACTTACAATATCTATCAAACCTTTTGCTTTTCATAATTCCATCCTTTGAACATATATCTTTTCTTATAGCTAGTATGATTTTTCTTTTTTCTCCATTTTTAATTGTTTAAACTCATTGTTTCTTTTTCAGTTAATATTAAATTTTGGATTTATACATTTTCAATATATATATAGGAAAAAAAGAAAAGCATACCCTCACACACATTGTACACGTTGAAATACATAACTGCCTTACGATTTTGGATATGGTTGTTTGGATAATCTATTTAAATCGTGTAAATTTTTACTTTTATTATAAATTAATAAATTATATCTACTCAATTATTCGCTTTTGAGTTCCACGAAACCAGTATATGAATAATTGAAGAGATACATTTAGAAATTAAGGTAACGTAGTTATGATTGGAACAAAAAGAAAATTGTTATTAAAAATTGTATGTCCATATAAACCGAAACAACTATCATATAACTGATATAATGATCAGATTTAAGCAGTTAAAACGAAAGGGAGCTAACTAAGCGTTGTAACTCTTCATTTAGACGGGGTTATTAAGTGGGGGTTTGCTGGGTAATCTCGGTAATACAATTAATCACCTCAATATACCGTTTAGGCGGGGAAAGGGAATAGGCCACCTAGACCTCCGCAAGGGGGCACAACCCGATTGACCCTCGCTAATGTTTGAAAACGATATTGTTCGGATGAGCATTCACTTCTCCAACTTATAATCAAACTTAACTTGTTTTTCCTTTGTCTCAAGCAAAGTCAGAATATGACACCGATAACACTAAAATCAACAATAACTTTAACCTAAACCCTAAGTCCAAAGGCCTGGCTTAGTGGTCCTAACGTTTTTGAAGTTTCATTCTCAAGTTTGTTATATATTTTGAGTTTTCCTAACATGCATTATTAAGGTTAACAAATTCTAAACAAATAAACTTAGAAACAATAAGCTATATATCTTTTCGGTAATCATACTATCTCTTTTCTATTGATTAACAAAGTTTATGAGCTTAAATCACATAACTATAACTAAGATTAAGCATAATTATTTCATATACAAAGTTATCATACTTATAACAAGAGTGATACCTAGAGGAGTGATATATTACACCAAAACAATTAAACTTTAAAATAATTTTTCATGATAAAAATACTTGTTGAATCCACACTCCACATCTATCTACCAAACTAAAAAAAAAACAAAAAAAAACTTTAATAGCATAGGTTTTGATGCATAAGGTAAGGAAGAGAAGATTGAGGAAGTATTAGCTAGATATACATGATTTCGTAAGGTAGAGATCTAACTGGGAGCATTTTAGTATGGTCTCGGTTATACATATAGAGCCTATTAGGTCATGGTGTGCCGGTATAAGTGTAATGTTTTTCTGGTTCAAAAGGTTGTCTAGGAGCATTGTAATGGGTAGTTAGGACATTTGGGTTTTATTTATTTATCTAGGCATTGGTGTTTTTATCTTCTTCCTGAAGATTGCTTTATTTTAATATATTAATGTTAAATAAAGTAAATGTTTTTTACCTTAAATAACACGTTCTTTAATTTTAAGACGATATATTCACCATATTTCACATTTTTGCTATTAAAGTGACTTTTGTATCATAGATTCATATCATAGTTTGTTAGATAATCGAACCGTTTGTTTACAAAAATGGACACAAGATCATATATGATACACCAAAAAAATTTAATATATTAACCTTTTCTTTTAAACTTATTTGTTAATTAAAGAATAGTGGCAGATTTGAGATTTTAAAATAAGGACTCAAGTTCAAACATCCCACAATTTTGGTGCCGTTGTCGCATAAACTTAGTTTGCTCTGGAGAGATTTTGCGAAAACACTTAGGATTTTTAATATGAACATAGATAGACTCTCTTGGATGGCCACTAAGTTGGTCTAAACCAAAGTTCAACCTTAGTTTTCATATATTATGCTAAGGACTAGAAGTGTAGGTGATTAACGTTATCGGTTATCAATATTTTTACAAAAAAATTATAATTAGAAAAATCGATATGATACATTTATAATTCAAATTTTTTATAATACTCCAAATTTTGGAAAAAGAATGTGAGCCACAAACCACCATTAACGTACTCCACAAAAACCAACCAATAAAATTACAGAAATAAAACATTTTGTCACAACCAGATAAGAGCTAGATAAGGCCTATTCACTTTCATCCATCAGATGGATTCATTTTCATAATCCAACGATCACAAATGTCTAACTTATCTCATCCTTTCTCACCCATGAAACCCTATACAATATACCATGGCATCCACCACCTTTCTCAGACACACATTACAAACACACACAAAACCACCATGGCATCCACCACCGCCACAACCGCCGCCAACGCCTCTTCCTTCATTGGAACACGTCTCCCAGAACTACATTCCAACTCGGGCAGAGTTTCAGCCCTTTTAGGATTTGGAAAAAAGAAAGCCGCACCTAAAAAGGTATCCAAAATTATTACAACAGACCGTCCATTATGGTACCCTGGAGCTAAAGCTCCAGAGTATCTGGACGGTACTCTAGTTGGAGACTACGGGTTTGACCCTTTTGGTTTGGGCAAACCCGCAGAGTATTTACAGTATGATTTAGACTCTTTGGATCAAAACTTGGCTAAGAATTTAGCTGGTGATATCATTGGAACCCGGTTTGAGGACTCTGATGTGAAATCGACTCCTTTTCAGCCGTATAGTGAAGTTTTTGGACTTCAAAGGTTTAGGGAGTGTGAGCTTATTCATGGGCGATGGGCTATGTTGGCTACACTAGGCGCACTTACCGTTGAGTCCGTTACCGGTGTTACATGGCAAGATGCTGGAAAGGTATTTATATACGTATAGATCATGTATACATTTTAGTTTTGTTTGAGTTTAGGTTGTTAGAAGGGCCAAGGTGGTTGTTTTACGTAGTTATGTAGCAAGGGTATTATGGCCATTTCCCAACCATGCCACATAAAAGATTAGTTGTTCAAAATAAGGTTAAAAAAAAGTAGTTAAGAGGGTAATATTGTCTTTTAACATATATGCTACCTTAAAAGTACGTTGTTAAACGGTAATATAGGCATAGTCAACATAATAAAATGGTAATATTAAATTCTTTATTGGAAATAAAAACGAGTCTTTTGGTATGTTTTTTGCGGAGTTTTTAAAGTGTTTCTAGCTTTTAAATTTAAAAATAAAAATTTTAAAATATAAAAGACTCGTTTTGTGACGAATGGCTTCAAACTTTTAATTTAAAATAAAAGCCCCAAATCAAAAGCTCTTTCGAAGAGCTCGGGGCTTTTAGAAAATAAAAACCTCAAAATAAAAACTTAACCTCCAATTATATTTTGTAGCTACAACTTCTAGCCTCATTTACTCTAAATATACCCATTAGTAAAACTTTGCATGACACATTGGTCACTTATTCAATGGCAACTTAGTCATTTCCTACTCAAAAGTTTACATCTTTTTAAACAATATAATGTCCATATTCTACATCAATAATGCTAATAAGAAAATTATGTAACTGGAAGTTGTATTGTAGCCAAAAAGCTAATATTGTTCAATGATTAATTTATTTTCAACTTGTTTTTATATAGGTGGAACTAATTGACGGATCATCGTATCTAGGCCAACCTCTCCCATTCTCGATCACCAGTTTGATATGGATCGAGGTTTTAATCATCGGTTACATTGAGTTTCAAAGAAACGCCGAGCTTGAACCTGAAAAGAGGATTTACCCTGGTGGTCCGTTTGATCCGTTGAACCTAGCTAGTGACCCCGAGAAAAAGGCTACCCTCCAACTAGCAGAGATTAAACATGCTCGTCTTGCCATGGTTGCATTCCTCGGATTTGCTGTCCAAGCGGCAGCCACCGGAAAGGGCCCTCTCAACAACTGGGTTACTCATTTGAGCGACCCACTTCACACCACTATCCTTGACACATTCGGCTTCTTTTCTTAAACGCTCGTTTTTTTGCCACTCCCTTTATATATAAATTGATCACCTCTATGTTTTTATCGGTACGTATCTTGTAAAGTTTGTAACATTTGACAAATCAAGCGGAACAATATATTGCTTCTATTGTCACTCATATGGCCATCGGCTCACTAACCACATGTTGTTTCACTTGGTTTGCTAAATTTGACCGTAAAATTGGTTTTAACAAGTTAATCGTATATTAACATGTAAGACAAAAACTGAGGTGTTAAATTTTGAAGATAACTACATAATCATTTGATTTTACACTCTTAGTTATATATAAAGACTAGGCGTATTCCCGCGCTTTGCGCGGTGACAATTTTTAAATAGATTTTTCACGAACAATGATCAGAATCGGGAGTTAGAACAATATGAACCTGAAACTGAATTAGAACAATATTGATGTGACCAGTCAAATAGCTAAGGGATTGCCTACAAAAGTCAAACTTTTCAAATACATATGTAAAAATAAAAAGACATTCCTACGTACACTATTAGATATTAGATTAGATACATATATAATTCAGCAAACTGCTACATATTTTTAAGTAAGGTATAGAAAGAATATAACATGTTGTATCACTTGTCTAATCAACAACATGCACATGGACCCTGTACATGCAACAACGAAAACAGACATTACAAAAGGCAATAATTGGGTAGGTTAATACCATAGTCCCTACATAAAACAACTCAAAACACCAACCTTATCATAGGGTACTTGCAAAAGTCATTGCAAATATCATAAAAAAAACAAACCATCCTTTACAACTAACTCTTTGTTGCACTCTCCACAACTCTTGTAGCACCAACCGGATTGAGTATATAGACGATCAACTGTTGCCAAAACAGTGAAAACATGACGACCAATTGTTGCCAAAACAGTGAAAACATGGTCAGTTACACATTTATAATATAATATAAAAGGTTTCCATCGTTGTACATAAAAAACATGGTAGAAATTATTGTATATTAACTGTTTTTGTGGTGTACCTTTTTTCCGGCTTTTAAAATTTTCAAACAAATTAAAAATTACCTCATCATCAGCCATAACCATCTCCAACCCAAGTAAGACATCACCGAGTTTCGTATTTACTGCCTCCCACATTCTACAAACCCTTACATGGGTCAAGGGCGCCAATCTTGGAGTGAGACATGTTTTTCGAAAGAGACATAATTGTACGTGGTTATGAGGTTTGTTGATGCAAAAGAACTTATATAGAAAAACACAAAACCACCATTATACCTTACATTATGATAATTAAAACACATGGCAACCAAAGAGTCGGGCGTTTCAAATGTGTTATTAACTTAGGGTAACTGAACAGTTTAAATATCATTATACCTCACATTATGGTAATTAAAACACATGACAACCAAAGAGTCAGGAGTTTCGTGTTATTAACTTAGGGTAACTGAACAGTCTAAATATCATTATATCTCACATTATGGTAATTAAAACACACGGCAACCAAAGAGTCAGGAATATCATTATAACTCACATTATGGTAATTAAAAGACAGGGCAACCAAAGAGTCAGAAGTTTCAAATGTGTTATTAACTTAGGGTAACTGAACAGTTTAAGTATCATTATACCTGTCATTATGGTAATTAAAACACAGGGCAACCAAAGAGTCAGGAGTTTCAAATGCATAAGTATGCCATTAATCACATTATGGTAATTAAAACATAGGGTAAACAAAGAGTCAGGAGTTTCAAATTCATACCATTCCACTATTTGGAATATCTCAAACATTAGCTATCCGACGACTCTCTATTATAAGTAAATATAGATTAGAAAGCAAATATTTATTTTAAAAAGATTATTACACCCATTTTCATCTTTTTTATAAATTTCAATCAATTTTTTTTTATTAGTCATTTCCTTTAATTCATTTAGCATCTTTAATTCTTTAATATATAATAAAAGAGGGGCATTAAATGACAAATTGCGAAATAAGATCCATTTGATAGGTTCACTTATTTGATATCAGCTGTTAGATCAGATTGATGATGTCATCAAAGATTATTTTTATTTTACACCCTCTTACAATACATAATTACATTATCTCTTTTCATTTCACTTCCACTAAAATAAAAAACATAATTCTAATATACTTATAGAATCGTTCAATTTGGAATGGGATTTACATTATTATTATTCTAAATCTGCTGATACAAAACATCAAAACATGAAGTGTATATGTTATTATAACTATAAACATCAGTATAACATTATTTATTTTCTCATAATAACCTAAATCTAGACAAACATAACGTTTACGATTCAATTTTTATTTTTCTTCCGCATTATCACGGGACAATAATCTAGTTTGTAAATAAAAAAAATTAACCAAATAAATTATAATTAAATCAACCTATCCAATTCAATTCTATAATTTTATTATAATGAAGTAATCAAATGGATTACTTCGTTCTCTTCTTTACTTTTATCTTCCTTATTATTTATTTTTTCCTTTTTTAGACCAATCGTTAATTTTCTTAATTTCATTCATTATGAAATTAAAGAAGGAAAGATATCAAGATGGAGATTATCAAGGCTACGAAGATGGAAATTTCAAAGCCATCAAGATCAAGATAAAGTTTTCTTTAGACCACTCTCAACAGTGAAGTCAATCAAGTTTGATCGTTTTCAATAAAATATAAAAGCTTTTAGCAAAATTAGCGGTGCCAAAAGAGGGTTTGCACTTACTTTTATGTAAATATTGGAGTTAACAAAGATAACATGTCTCGTTAAGTTAGAGATAGTAAATCAAAAAAAATTTAGCAAGTTTAAATTGTTCAAGCTAGCTTGATGTACAACACAAATTTGTTATTCTTGTAACTTCTATAAATTATTATATTCTTATGATTATATATATTTTATTAAAATAACAATATATTATTTAAAGTTGCTAATACTTTCATTAAAATACATCGAGTTACATAGTCTAATTAAATTTTTACAATAATCTGACAGACAAACGAGTAACAAGCTGTGTAACAACCCCCTTTTGAATGAGAAAAACAATCCTACTAAAAATTATGTTTTATGACGTAGGGATCGAAAAATTACTTTGCACAACCCGTTGAACAGTAATAAAAAACTCCACTGCCTTCGAATCTAGGAAATTACCAAATGTACAAAAGAAAAAGGAATAAACACATGTTGATTCTCTAAACAAGCTTTCTTGTGTTTAGCAACTTAATTTGCTCGAATTCTCTTTCAACGTAGTTTGTCCCGCAACAAACTCACACTACAACAAAATGATTGATTTTTCACGCTTTTTAGGGCATATATACGCACTTAAAAGCGCGTAGATTTAAAAAGTTCTCACTTGGCATATGCGCGAGGAATATTGGCGTAACAAAATTCTTCACACTTTTATGTGTGATTATTTTGATATAATTTTTCATGCTTTTAAGTGTGATGATTTTAAGATAATTTATCACACTTCCAAGTGTGAAGATTTGTGATTTATTATCACACTTTTAAGTGTGAAGAATTTGGGATAAATTTATCACATTTTTAAGTGAGAGAATTTTGGATAATTTTTCACACTTCTAAGTGTGAGGATTTGTGATAGAATTTAGGATAAATTTATCACATTTTTAAGTGTGGGGATTTTTAAATTATTCACAGTTTTATATGTGAGCATATTGGTACAAATGTCCACGCTTTTATGTGTGAACATATTCAGATAATACATAATAATTCACGTTTTTAGATGTGAACAATACATATATATATATAGTAGGTCGATCAGATCCTCATATTATGTAATGTAATACATAGTGAATAACCAGATCAAAATTCAGAAACCACAAAAAATAAAAAATAAATAAAAAATAAATGCAGAATACATAATTTCATTATAAGAGGAAAAAAAAAGAATTGTACATTACATGTAAATATTACATACAGACTTAAAGCCATAACATATACTAATCGAACAAGTGTAACGAAAATCGAACCCGTGTAATCTTCCTATTGAACACTATCACTGTTATATACTAAGAATTCATAATATTATTTACTTATGTTACTAATCGAGTCCGGGAGACATCATATACAGGTTTACCTCTAAAGAACGGAACTTTTGTTCATTACCTTGTATAGCTAACTTAATGTTGAGAAAAACTAACATATTTGTATGACTTCATAATTCTGTATGAACATAGCCCCGTTATACACCCTTGAGCCTTTCCCTATAAAAAAAAATTAATATATAAAACTCCATTTCCTGTATGACTTCATAATTCTGTGAACACGAAATAAATTTGGATTACTTGTTCAGTAGGACCAACTTGTTTGGATACAATGCTCCGTAACTGAAAAGTATTAGCTTATTAGACGATAACTGAAACATAACAAAAGATATAACAGCAGATATAACTACACAAGGAACTCACACTTGGTCCTGCAAAAACAGCTAGAATCTGAAACGTGGCTGCAAAATAGATAACCTGTTTGCCACAAAATTCATTAGAAAACCGAGAGATGAACCCAAAATTGTATTAGAAAAGAGAATTTGTTATCAAAAGTTGAGCACAAAATACGTACCCATGATGACCAAGCTATGTTGTATAGAAAAATCTGCATTTTAAACAAACGATTATAAAAACGAGTAATCACATCTAATTTTTTTTAAATACATCAAATTGGAAAATTACTTACATGTACTACGTTAAAGGAAAGCCCAATTGCAAGAATTTTTTCTTCAGTGATTACTCTAGCCAACAGTGGCATAAGAACCATCTGCAAGAGTCGAAAAAAGCTAGCCTTTTAATATTTACCTTAAAAACTTTGCCTAGAAATAACTATATATACAAGACGTACTTGAGATATGATTCCTGCAATACCGTTGATGATCATCAAGTCAGCAAATTGATCTTTATTGAAATGGAATTCGGCCTTCAAATAGTACTACAGGTAACAAAAATGAATGGTTAACAAACCAGTTAGTCGTCATGGAATCAATAAAAGTGGTATCGCGGTTAATTGTTATAGTATATAATATTATGTACCATCAATGCAGAATAAAGGCCTAGTTCACCAAGTCTGCTAAAAAACGCAACGATTGCTGCTTGTGAAAATGTCCAGCTGAAAGCAACATTCACAACAGAAATTCTCAGTTATTCCATTCTTGTCTCGAACTCTCGATGACTCTAACGAATTTATAAAGATTTACCTGCTCCTCGGTTTGTCCTTCTCTAGCAGAAAAATGAAGCGCTCCTCGTTTATTCGCATCCTTAATACTCGCTACCGTTTCCGCTAGTCCTTTACAATCATCCAACTGTCCACCAACATCTATTAGAATCATTCCACAACAATACAATCAATTTAAACACTAAAATAACAATTAACTTAGTTTCATAAAACCGATACGGTTATCAGAGACTTACTCTTTAGGAAATCGAGGTTTCCGGTAACTGCTGCGTTTAGAAAATGCTGTACTTTGACCCTAACTGAAAATTGAAAGAGAAATTAGGATTAGGTGGATTTGTGGAGAGTTAGGGAATGGAAATGATGAATTGGAGAATGTTTGAGATACCTGCTAGTGCTTCGGAAGCATCTGTATAAGTTGAGTGAGCGTTTTGCCACTGTATAAGTTGTTAAGAATCCTCCTGCAAATATAACTTCGTATTATGCAAATAATGTAAAAAAATGTGAAAAAAGGAATAAAGCATAGAAGTAAGCATTAAAACCAATACTTCAATCAATAATATACTAAACGAGATAAAATACTAACTAGTAACAAATATTAGCCACCTATGATGTAGAATCTCAACAATATGATGTATAATCTCAATAACAGGTCACTAATATAGCTTATAGTTAACACATTTGTTATAAATTGCTCTAAATTTCATTATTAGCTTACTACTTCATCATTTTTCTTACTTTTTCCCCTAAAAATTCAGAGAATAACAACATTATACTAAACATCCAATAAGTTTCAGCAATCTTATAGATTTAGTCAACAAATCGAATTGCAACAAAGAAAATATTGAACCCAAAACCGCTTTCAAGTAAATTTTCAATAATCAATGCATAATGTTCAAGTCAGAATGCAATACTGCTATATATTAGTGATTTACTTCATAATAAGAATTACCTCATCTGCCTGATATATTAGTCGGTAATTGCACATTAATTGGAGAAGAAGCCGGAGATTGAGCTAAAACGACAATCTGCAGATGAATCATGAGCGGCGATTACAGAGGTGAATTCTTCGGCGGAAAAATCGAGGACTGACCTAGAACGGACGGATTCGTCGGTGAAAAGTCAAAAATTAGACTCCGGCAGATGAATCGTGAGCGGCGTCGATATAGGCTTACTCATCGGAGGATTAGCCGGCGAAATTGGTGGTGAATTGGCCGGAAATTGAGCAGATGAATGCGATTCTGCGTTCAGATCTAGGGTTTCAGTTTTGAGAGAGAGAGAATATTTCTGTAGTGTGTTTAGAGGAAAAAGTGAGACGCGGGAACACGATTTAGATCAGTTTTACTTTTGTTTTCAGTTCATTATAATATTTTAAATTAATTTTTTTTATTAATTTCACTATTCTTAAAATTATGAGTTTCTTTTCTTTCAAAGTTCACGGTTAGAATTGTGAATTTTGTTCTATTTTATTCATGCTTAAGAACGTAAACACATTCATATCTTTACTCTTTATTTGCATGAGTTTGTACATTTTGAATGAAAAAAGTGTAATGAAATTATATATTCCTCACGTTCAAAAGCATGACAACTCTTTTATGTAAAGTCACATTTTGAACTGTGATAATAGGTGTAACTTCTACACACTTATATATGTAACAAACTCTTTTATTTTCTTATTCACAATTATAAGTGTGAAGAAATTTCTTCACAATCAAAAGTGTTTTTATTTTTATAACCTTTTTTATTGTTCATATTTATAAATGTGAATAATTTGATGACGCTTATTTGTGTGAACAACAGACAAATATTTTTCGTATTTATATAAACCGTGAAAAAATAAGCGTGAAGAATCAACATTTTTGTTGTAGTGTCATTATCCCTGAGTCTAACAAGAAGGGACAATCATGTAAGATCCACACAAGCATGTTTCCCCCGATCCCACCCAAGCACAAGTATACCAGTTGTCTGTAAAGTAGACATCCCTTTAAATGGATCCGTCAGAAAGTTCACGGAGACATCATTTTTAGAAGAAATACATGCTCATTTAAAAGCATCATGCAACACATACTAACCAAATCAGGTCTATATTTGAAACTATGCAACTCTTTGTAATGGATCGCATGCTCACCAAAAGAATCCAAATCAAACCTTGCGACATATTGGGCAAAATTCATCAGTTGGAAACATATGAATCATTAGGCGGCACTTAAGAATAGTCCGATACTCCAAAGCCGACATATATTATCCTAGTTCTTCAATGGGGATAACCGTTAAAAATCCTGAACATAAAAAGCTCGAAGACATTTAAACACCGCTTTTTAACAAGTTGTCATGAGTTATCACTACTACATTTATGGTCATGTAGACCCAACATTTAGACTGGTCTTGAACAAAACGGATGTTCATAGCATGTTCCGCCAAAATATAAAATAGTCACCGGTCTTAATATCTCAAACTGTCTAGATAGTAATACGAGAACCGGTCTTAATGTATCAACCGGTTTATAAAGAAATGAAAATGAATTAATGAAAATAAGTCGGTCTTAATGTGTTAACGACGGGTCTAAATAACCCAAAATATTGGCGGGCTTAGTCCCTCTATTTTTCTAATTTGTTTTAAGTTGTTTGAGCAGTTGTTGTTATATGACGACTGCTTCAGTGTTTCCTATTTATGTGCATGCCAATATTAAAAGTCTTTATATCTTTAATATCTTTTATTTGTAAATTGATCTAAATATACTCTCTCATATATTTATGTTATATGTGTGTATGTTGTAATACAAGTATAGCAATCAAGTATCGAATGTATTTGAGAGATTTGGGAATTTGGTCAACATTTTCTTGGTTTATATTCTTAAAATGTCTCTCTTTGGTCTAGCTTTTTCATGTATGGAACAGAATGATATTTACATCTATGCAGTGGCAGATATATAATTTACAAATAGGGTATCCACTGCAAAAAAATTCCTTTGAGAGGGTATGCACACTATGTTTTTTGCCTTATAAAAAACTATTTTCACAAAATTTAGCACTACTAAAATTTTTTATAGGGTATGCATGTGCATATCCTATTGTCATAGTAGATCCGCCCCTACATCTATGTGGTAGTAAACCTTCCAAGGGCGTATTTGTTGGTCTGCAATTTTCAATGTCTTCAATTGGGATGGTAAGACCATGTGACCTTTTTGTATGGAGTTATAAACCTCTAGTTTCACTAAAGCTAATTAAATGTTAATGGCTCCTAATCCAAAATGATTGTTATGTAGGTCGTAAAAAGAAATTATAGAGAAGAATGTAAATTCCCTTCATGGACAAGTTAATATTGAGACTCTCGTCTTACAGGTACGACGAATTATTTCTTTTGAACTTTTAGACTTTTTGAAAACTTAATGTGTATGGTGATCTTAATGTTTCTAGGTACAAAGGAAACTCAAAAAGCTACGTTGGATGAAAAATAAAGGGGCGACGAATGATTTGCCACTTTGTTTTTCATATCTATTAGATAGTATTTGTTAATTTTGTCAAATATATTGTAGTGAATACGATTGGATTATGGTTTTCTATGTATCTGGAGGTGAATGTAAATCTTTGAATCTATAATAAAGTTGGGTTTAGTAATATCGTTCGGTTTTAGTAATATCATTGAATTTGGGGTTTTTGGTTATTAAGTTTCGAGTGTTATGTGTTAGTTTATGATTTTGGAATCTGTAGAATCAAATACAGGTCTAAAAGATACTTATCAAGACCTATTTGATAGGTGTTATAAAGACCGGTTCAAACATTTCTAAAAAACAATTTAAACATGCGCCAAATAAGTTAATAACGGGTCTAATTAATCATATTAAGACCGGTTTGAAAACCGGTCTACTTTACTTTTGAGCAAGTAGACATGTAATATGTAGACGTGCTCAATAACCGGTCTAACAAGCCTTTACAACCGGTCTATTTGAAACTTTTTGTAGTAGTGTATTGTCATGATGTAGAACTATTACATTTCCTTCATTATATAAAATTATTTATGTTCTTATGATTATATACTTTTTGTAATTTAACATTTAATAAACAAAATATTACTATATTTATAGAGAATTATAATACATACTTTATTTAAAATTCATTATCTTATTATAAATACGATAATAATGATTTTTATTAAATGTATAGTTAAACCAAAATCGACTTTTAGCAAAACCTTTATTTTTTTTAATTTTATTAACTAAATTTGAAAATAAACATAGAATATAAGTTGTTATCACACACTTGATCAAATGTATAGTTAAACCATCGTCCAAAAATCCACGTACTCCACAGAAATCAAACATTCTTGAGAACCAGATAAGACATAGATAAGGTCTATTCATTCTCATCCATCAGATGGATTCATTTTCATAATCTAACGGTCCCAAATGTCTCACTTATCTCATCCTTTCACACCCATGAAACCCTATACAATATACAACCACAATCATCAAGACACATTACAAACACACACACAAAACAACCAAGCATGGCATCCACAAACGCCACCACGGCTGCCACCGCTTCTTCCTTCATCGGAACGCGTCTTCCGGACGTTCATTCCAACTCGGGAAGAGTCACAGCTGTGTTCGGGTTTGGAAAAAAGAAAGCCGCACCAAAAAAAGTGTCCAAAACTATTACAACAGACCGTCCATTATGGTACCCTGGAGCTAAAGCTCCAGAGTATCTGGACGGTACTCTAGTTGGAGACTACGGGTTTGACCCTTTTGGTTTGGGCAAACCCGCAGAGTATTTGCAATATGATTTAGACTCTTTGGATCAAAACTTGGCTAAGAATTTAGCTGGTGATATTATTGGAACCCGGTTTGAAGACTCTGATGTGAAATCGACTCCTTTTCAACCGTATAGCGAAGTTTTTGGGCTTCAACGGTTTAGAGAGTGTGAGCTTATTCATGGTCGATGGGCTATGTTGGCTACACTCGGCGCGCTAACCGTCGAGTCCGTTACCGGTGTTACATGGCAAGATGCTGGAAAGGTATGTATTTATGTATATAGATCAATAGATCATGCATACATTTGAGTTTGTTTGAGTTTAAATTGTTAAAATAAAATAAAAACTAGTTAACGGGGTAATATTGTCTTTAACATGTAGGCTAACTAAAAAAATAAGTTAAAGGGTAATTTGATCATTTCATATCAATTATGCGAAAGCGAATATTATCATGTAATGGGAAATTGTATTATGGCCAAAAAGATATAATATTGTTCAATGTTTTATTACATAGGTGGAACTAATTGACGGATCATCATATCTAGGGCAACCTCTCCCATTTTCAATCACCGCTTTGATATGGATCGAGGTTTTGATCATTGGTTACATCGAGTTTCAAAGAAACGCTGAGCTTGAACCCGAAAAGAGGATTTACCCGGGTGGTCCATTTGATCCATTGAACTTGGCTAGTGACCCTGAGAAGAAGGCTGTCCTCCAACTAGCAGAGATCAAACATGCCCGTCTTGCCATGGTTGCATTCCTCGGGTTTGCTGTTCAAGCAGCGGCCACGGGAAAGGGCCCTCTCAACAACTGGGTTACTCATTTGAGCGACCCACTTCACACTACTATCCTTGACACATTCGGCTTCTTTTCTTAAACATTCGTTTTTTTTGGCAATTCCCATTAAATATATCGATCACCTTGGTGTTTCTATCGTTACCGTCTATCTTGTAAAGTTTGTAACATTTGACAAATCAAGCGGAACAATATATGGCTTTTATTGTCACACTTATGGGTCGAGTCACTTACTACGTGCTGGTTCACTTGGTTTGCTAAATTTGACCTTAAAACATAATTTTCAACTTCATTCAACCATTAAGTTGAATACATTTACATAAGGGTGAATTAACGTCAAATCAAATATTAATCTAGGAATACCATGTAATACTAAATCGAAACATCATAACTAAAACAAGCGAAAAAGGCTTCATGCATAACGGAGTCACTTCGCACCTCTATTAACGTGATTATAAAAGAGCTTGGAGGTGATTTCTATACACTTTTAGTTGATTAGTTACGCGATGTGTCTTATGATCAGAGCGTGTCTTGTGAAGAGCAAATGACATTAGGAAAACAAGACATGAAGCTTTTTCAGAAAGATCCGAAGTTACTTTCCTTTTGCTAATTTATCTATGTTACTTTGGTGTTGCATCTAGTAAATTTGTTGCATTTCTACTTCTACATATTTTCTTGTACTTCTTTACTCTTTTTTGTATCTGAATAATTTGTACTAATCAAAGTTATCAAACGATGATAGTCTAGAAAAACATGCCTAATCAAATAACTAGTCGTTAAAAATTAGTATGATTGTATGATTGGTCACATGGTCGCGTTGAAGCTTAAAGAAATTTAGTAAATTACAACACTTAATAGTATTCTAGCGATCCTCATGATCTTATAGAGACAAAAACAATGTTAGATGTAAATTGAAAAATAGAATGAACGATAGTAAACAGAAGTTAGTAAATATGATAGTAATTTCGATGGATTCAGAAGACTTGGGTGGATAAATAAAATATCTTTATTAAAATTCATATATTACCAAATAATCCCGAAAAAGGAGACCTCATCAATATTAGATGTAGCCAAAACCCACCGGACCTGTGGGTTTTGGGTACATCTAATAATCAAAAGTTTTAGGATAGTACGAATAATAGATATGCTTGTAATAGTAATTTATCAAAATGTTTGACGATTTAACCATTAGAACACCATAGGAAAGCTTCTACTGAGGGTTGGGAGGACGACTGTTGGCAGCCGAGACTCTAGAACCCCACTCGAGCAACTCTTTACTGGTATCATCCTTGTGAACAATTACTTCAATGAAGCACAAACAATCCTTTTTATCTCCAGTTGCGGTCTCTATTGCTTCAATCAAATCTTCTTCACAAAACACCTACAAATTTCAAGTTTTATCATGAATAATCTTCTCTTTTTGTATTATACAAATATAGATGGCATGCATATTGAGCAGATTGGGTAACCCATTGAAATCGCTTACCTTTTTTGTCCAACACTTTCCGTCACCATTGTGTATTGCATCAACTAGTCCAGTATAGTTCCAGTTCTTGATCACATTGAAAGGCCCATCATGAATCTCTACTTCAATGGTGTAACCGCCATTGTTAATCAGGAAAATGATGGTATTTTGCCCACATCGTAGCATTGTGGACACATCTTGAGCTGTAACCTGTAGTTAAAACGGGTCGTTTTAAAAAAATCTTGATTCAAAAAAAAAAAACTCGATAGAGATTAGTTTCAAGCGGATATAAATATACCTGGAAACTTCCATCACCGATACAAGCAATCACTCTTTTGTCAGTAGCAGCTTGTGCATACCCGAGAGTAGCACCAACCGACCACCCAATCGACCCGTATTGCATCTGGAATTCATACCTACAGTAATAGTTTTAAGTAATTAAAATACAATGACAAAGAAAGCGTTAATAATGGTAAAACCACTAAACTTTCAACTTTTTCGCTATTGTTTTCGTTCTTACCCACATCCTTCTGGCAACTTCAGTTTCTGACAATTGAACCACGAATCTCCGGTTTCAGCAATCACAGCAGTGTCACTAGACAGCATCTTTTGAATATGTTGAAACAGAATATTAACCCTTAACGGCTCTTTAGGTTCACATTTCATCGGAAGCCCTTCAGGGACGTAAATCCGAGAGTAATTCTCGTACGCAGTGGTGTTCTTCTTAACCCTTTTCGATAAAGCTTGTAGGAAATCCTTCATCAGAATGCACCCAAAAGTAGGTCCATTTCCAATAACAATGAGATCAGGATGCACAATTAACGCCTTTTCTTTTTTGAGGAGGAGAGAGTAACCAACAGAGCTGTAATCGTTAAATATAGGTCCAGCGAAGATGTAAGCATCAGCTGATTCAACGATTTCTGCACAGAATGCTGTGCTTACAGGGCCCCAATATGTCCCAATGAAATGAGGATGGTGTTCGGGGACAAGTCCTTTTCCTGATGGCATAACTGAGAGAGCGTAACCAGAAGCGTCCGCCAGTTCGAAAAACGCTTGACATGCTTTTGCAAAGCGTAGTTTTGGTCCACCAACCATTACGGGCTTCACTGCCTTATTCAAGAACTCAGCGGCTGCCTCAACTGCCGCTTCCAAACCCATCTTATTACTCAACCTACATTATAAAACAGCTCGTAAATTATAGCATTACAAAAAGGAGCATATGTTTTAGCTTATTTTCGGGGTTAATAGCTTATCTTAGCATATTTTCATAATCACATTTTTACGGCTTATTTTCCATTTTTACATTATAATAAGCTAATAGAAAATGGGCTTATTATGTTTATAACTTAGAAGGGTTATATGTAAAACGTACCTGGGGGCTAAAGAAAATGGAACCGGTTCTCGGCTAAAAGTAGGATGAGGAATTGCAGGCAAGTTACATCCAATGCTGATATAAACCGGTTTGCTCTCTTTCAAAGCAGTTGCAATCGCTTTATCGATTTGTTCATGTGCATCTTCCAAGTTATTCACTACAGCCTACATTTAAAACAGTCATATTGAAAAAACTTTCAAAAATATCCTTATTTGAACATGTTTTGGGTTTTGTTATTTTAAAACTATCCGGAAATACACTATTAAGGATACGTTTAGACGTTTAGTTGCAGAAAAATTTCTCATGACGATTTTTTAATCACATAATTATAATTATTGTGGTTAAAAATATTTAAAAAAAAGTTATCAAGGTTTTAATAAAATATTTTGTTGGAAAAACTTCATTTAAACACAATATGTATGAAGCTATATTATCTATCTACCATAACGTAATAGCCAGATAACAATTTATAAACGGCGAATCAAAATATATACCTGATAACAAGTAACAGTCTGAAAACACCTCAACTCCTGACTAAAATCCGGAATTCCAATCGTATGATGAAGAACCCTATTCGTTCCATAATCATTAGAGTTCGGTCCTCCAACAATACAAACAATAGGCAAATTCTCACTATAAGCCCCCGCAATAGCATTCAACACACTCAACCCACCAACAGTAAAAGTAACAACACACGCTCCAACACCACACGATCTAGCGTACCCATCAGCCGCGTAACCAGCATTTAACTCGTTACAACAACCAACAAGATTCAAACCGGGCTCAGCTATCAAGTGGTCAAGTAAAGTTAAGTTGAAGTCACCAGGAACAGAAAACACGTCTGACACACCGATCTGGACTAGCCGACGTGCCAAGTGGCGACCGAGGGTTGCTTCGGTTGAGTTGCATGGGATCGGGGACGATTGTAAGCATGTAACGTCTAGGGCACCAATTTTTGTATCCATGTTTTTTTTTTTGTGTGTATGGAAATGAAGAATATAGAAAAGTATATATAGTTGTTATGTAACTTGAGGAAAAAGTAAAAAACATATAGATATATATAGATACAAAGGGCGGTTATATATATATTAAATTAAAAAATCATAATTACTATAATCATGTCCTAAAAGAAAATAAGAGAATTAATTATGTCGAATTAAAAGTATATTTTTGTTTAAATGTTTTTGGTATTAAGTGACTTTTTATGCAAGATAGAATCAAAGAAAAAAAAAATTTGTTTATATTTTTAAATTTTTTGGTAATGTACATTAACAAGTGGGGTTACCCGCGCGTTGCGGCGGACAGAGCCTCCTATGAAATAAAACAATAAACGAACAAAAAAAAACATAAAAACTTAAACAAAGTAAAACACTAACATTTTTTTACAACGAAATACAAATACAAACTAAACACTAAGTCAAATCGTTGTTAAAAAAAACATAAACGGAAAAAAGAAAACTTACTAAAACTTGAACAAAGAAAAATACCAATATATTTTATAAAACTAAACACCAATCCAAACGATTCTTCAAAGAAAAAAAAAAGATAAAAAAATTTAGAATGTATTGTACTTTATTACAAAATATAGAAAAGGAGGAAAAAATTGCATATAGCAGGATTCGATCCCCCGCCATCCTGTTAATAGCCAATGATACCAACCACTGTGGCAGCGCGTTGTTTCTGTATAAAACAAATGATAGTGCGATTAAAAATAAATAAATGAAGTCGTAGCTATTTTATCTAATATCGTAACTAAAAAAAACTAAAACTTAAAATAGACACTCTAGTGTAATCTAAAAAGGAAAATAAAACTTAAAAGTTGAAAAAACATAAGACAAATAAAGATCTAAAACTACAATTAAAAAATATAGACAGCTGGGAGTGGGATTCGATCCCAGGTCAAGCGCATAGCATGAGAGAGTCCTACCACCATGGCAGATTGTGTTTTTGTTAGATTTCTTGTAAATTTTGGATCAATACATAAAACAGGTTTACTCATTATAAGGGTCTACTTAAAATTATTAACATAAGTAACATATCTCTTTTATAAACTATATTAACATAAAGTTAACATATTTTAAAAAGTCGAAAAATAATTTATTAATTGTTGTTATAACTAACTTTAAGTATATTATCATATTTTTGATCTTTTGAGAAAAGGATTTGTTGTTTAATAATTGTAAAAATTTAAAAGTTAAGGGTGTGTTTGGTATTTTAATAAAAGTTAAATAAATGAAAACAGAAAAGTGTTGTGCAGGTGGAGGAGTGAATGGTTGTACATTTAGAAAGTGTGTGCATGCGTCATTTGTCTGGCCCACCATAAACCATTTGTTGAGTAAGTCACTTTCTCTGGCGCGTGTAGTCCAGTGGTTATGAACAGTGTCTTAAGAAAAGACAAAATTTTCTCTAATTGTACTATATATAAATGTTGTAGTAATAATAAGTCGTAATTATTTGTTTTCTTGGGTGCAAAAAATATTAAATATATATATATATATATATATATATATATATATATATATATATATATATATATATATATATATATGGTGAGGTTCAAATGGTATCCTCAATTTTCTAGAGATCCAAGGATCCACTTTTTAGCCACACAAATTCACTTACGGGTCAAAACCACAAAGGCTTGCTAGCCATTCATTTTTTCCTTTATATTTTATTTTATTTTTTTTTCATTTTTTTTTTCGTTTTTTAATTCGGTTTTTTTTTTTTTTTCTATGTTTTACTTAACTTTTTTTTTTTTTTTTTCAAAATCACATGTGATTTTTTTTGTAAAAAATTGAAATCACATGTGATTTTCAAAAACCAAAATTTATAAAATTTAAAATCACACGTTGATATCGCTCATTTATACGAGTATTTTATCGCGATATTCATTGTGTTTTGAGTCCCAAACGTAATGGAAAGACCCGTTTATGCTTATGTTTTTGTAAGGTTATGTTTTAGGTTGAGTTAGGTGTTTTTGGAGCAAAAGGAATGAGTTTTTGGACTTTAAAATGAAAATGGATAAAGCAATGTGGGACAGGCGACGCATTGGAGCAAGCTAGACAAAGCATTCAGCTCGGAGGTGAGAATGCGAAGCATTCCCTTGACAGGCGAAGCATTCAGGCCATAGGAGGTGAGAATGCGAAGCATTCTCTTGACAGGCGAAGCATTCACTACTTGTCAGTTTTTAATGTTAATCATGGGAATACCAAAAGTCTATCCAACACACAACAAATAGGAGACGTGTGCAGCAGCATTTTATCATCTTTTTCATCATTTCTAAAGTATTATCATCACATTGGAAGCATCACTTTCATTGGGAACAATTGTTAATTTCAATTTCGTTAAACGATCGTTCATTTCAATTTCGTTTAGTTACTTGGAGAATTTGTGGAACTTGTTACTTACAATTGGTATTGAACCTTTACCTATTTTTCATTGCAATTGAATTATGTCTTTCATATATTTGATTGGTTTTGTTACAATTATGAGTAGCTAATTTCTTTAAACGTTTGCTTGGATTTGTGATCGTTTGTGTGTTAGATTTTGGGTGTGAAATTAGATTGATGTGTAGAGGTTAATCGGGGATCCGTTTGGGTTAATATCTGAATTATATTGTTAAAATTGTTTATACTCTTGTTTGGTAATCTAAAAACGGGTATTCGAAAGGAATCCGTAATTTTTACTCAAATAGGAACGAATTAATCGGCCGGTCTTTAGTTGATTATAAGTTAGTGATATTCGAAAGGAATCATTAACAACGATTTAAACAAGTAGGTATTAACACGAACGCTAGCTACTAAATTAAGAGAAATCGGTTTAGGAGTTAGTAAGCTATTCGAAAGGAAGCTTATAGATTAATTCTCACACATCGGCTTGAAACTTTATGCACAATTACTTGAGGTGTTAACGGTATTCGAAAGGAATCGTTGCATGGTTAGGTAATTGGAGAAATCCGGTATTCGAAAGGAACTTAGGATTTTATATTAGAAGTTTATCGACATTTTCACACCAGGAAATAACATACATTCGTAAACGGTCCAAGCCAGCGTCTTTTTATATATTTGAATTACAAATCACTTTTAGTCGTTTTTACTTTAAGTCTTCCTAAGACTAAAACCCCCACTTTGTTACTTATATATGTTTCATAAACGACAATTGAAATTTCCCAATTGAAAGTCCCTGAGTTCGAACCCGAACTTGCCCAAACTATACTACAAACGAAAGGGTACACTGCCCGGTGTTGTGGTCTAGCGAAAGCAAAAAGGGAAGACTACATTTCACACATCACACGTGAATTTTTTTTTTTTGTCGAAAATCACATGTGATTTTCAAAAACCAAACTTTATAAATTTTAAAGTCACACTTGAAAAAATTGTTTCTCGAAAATCACATGTGATTTTATAAGCAAAATAGTTTGTAAGTTAAAAATCACATGTGATTTTGGTAAAAAATAATCAATAATTTATTAAAATCAAACGTGATTTTACCATAAAATATTTGTAGATTGAAAATCACATGTGATTTTTAAAAAGTAAAGTTGAAAATCAAATGTGATTTTCGGAAAAAAAAAAAAAAAAAAAAAAAAAAAAAAAAAAAAAAAAAAAAAAAAAGAAAAAAAAAAAAAAAAATTTTTTTTTAGAAAAATAGTAAAAAAAAAAATTTTGAAAAAAAAAGAAAAAAAAAAAGAAGAACAAAGATATAAGGAAAAATGGGTGGTTAGGAAGTGATCCCTGGATCTCTAGCAAATTAGGGATTCCTATTGAACCCCAATCTATATATATATATATATATATATATATATATATATATATATATATATATATATATATATATATATATATATATATATATATTAGTTGAATACACAAAGAATCTTGCTAAAGCCAACTATTTTTAAAGTATTAACACAAACGATTATTTAAGTGCAAAAACCCATGTAAATGTGTTTTAATATATTATTATGTATTATATATTATATATACTAGCGGAAAACCGCGCGAAGCAACGGGACAAAAAAATTTATGATCGATAAAATTATATCAGTGTATGTTATTTCGCTTCGGGTATGAGATTAATACATTGAAAATCACTTTCAATTTAAATTTATGTATAAATTATATTTAAATATTTGGAGAATAAATATGAAGCAATATGTATTTTTAAAGTTTAATAATTGTTATGAAAAGCTGGGTGTAAATAATAATAAATGAAAGGCCATTTAAGTCATTTTCTTCTTAATTTTTAACATTAAAAAAAACATCAAGTGCTTTATATGTAGTATAGATATCGATATTTGTTCCTATTAGGTCTCAATAAGATCTCAAACAATGGCTAATCAATCACAAATAAGTATTTAGACGTCAATTATTATTAATCGATTGATTACTCAGTTTCAATAATTATTATTGTGGAATATATAATAACAACGAATGAAATTACACACAGTTATATTTCTCAGAAAAAGGTGCAACGATTACAATGTTCAAGCTCACTATTTATACACAATAATAGTGAGCTTGATAAGTATAAATCTTAGAAAATCTTCTATAAAGATAGAGGATTTTATCTAACTGTCATACCTAAATTAAAGCACTACGTCTCTTTATGAAGCTGAGTAGTCAGCTTCATAATGCCTTAACTGATTTTAGTCACTCAGACTCAGTCACTCAGACTCAGTCACTCAGACTCAGAGCTACTCAGACTCAAATCACTCAGACTAAGACTTTAATAAACAGATTTATTAACTTGGGTTAAATCGTTGATTTTCCCAACAATCTCCCCCTATCTGTTTCAATTAAAGTCTTTTACAAACTATGTACCAAAAATAAACACAAACAAAAGTTGTTAATTAAACAGTGTTTGTGAACAAAAAGATACATAAAACAAACTATTTTCTTTTCTTGACAGATCTTTTCTTCTTCAAGGAAACCTCCCATGGCAAAGGCTTTATCACTTCTTTAGCCCATTTCAACCTCTCAGTCTTCCAGTCAAGGAGTTTCTCCATTTCAGCGTCAGATTTATTGAAAAGCACTTGATACTCTTTCTTGATCAGCTCCACTTTATCTACCAACGTTCCAGTTTCTTCAATTCTTCTGAGGTTATTAAATAACCAACGAATCAGCTTCATTCGAAAAGGTAGACACTGATCAGACTCACATTCGCTGAGTAGAGCAATGCAATGGTAGATGGACGCCATGTTTAGTCTGTCTTTGGCTTGGAAGCTTTCTTCTCCCCCACAATCTACATAACACAGGCCCTCATGATTCTCAGTCTTCACATATGTCCTGTCTTGAAATATTACTCCTTTGGGAACAGGATGCATGTAACTTGTTTCCAGACCCAGAGATTTAGCCCCAGCTCTTACCTTATGGATAGTACAGAATGCCCTATAATCTTCATCATGCATCAGCTTCAGCATATGGGTTACGTTGACATTAGAGACAGCTTCTCTTTTTACAGTCATTCTGTGAGCTGTATTAGTTATGCCTGAGCTCAAACTGGCTATCTCTTTCCATTCCTCCAAGCCCAGGGTGTGCATTCTGGTTACCCCAATTCTGAAAGATCCTCCTTTGTGATAACATGTGAGTAGGAGGTCAATTCCACCAGGACTTGTGCAATCTAAATTATGAATCTTATTCTTATGCTTCCTCAGTGTGAAATTTGTTTCGATATAGTTAAGTCTTGCTTCTTCTCTAAATACCTCTTTGGCCATTAATTTGTCAGCTTCTACCCTCATTTGTTCTTCTTTAATGGCCAACTCTTCCTCTGCCTTCATCTCAGCTTCAAGATCCTCAGCTGCTTTCATGGATTGATCTTGTGGATTTTCATCAAATTTCTCCATATACAGCCCCTTAACATATTCTTTGTATTGCTCCACAGTCATACCAGAGTTATGAGCATACCTTTGTAGCTTGGCTAGTTTCTCAGCTTCTTCATGCTTTTTCTTTGATTCAACCTCTAGATCAGTATGAACATTTGGTTCTTCAATTGTATGTTCAGTCTCAGCTTGATCTGGATCACTATTATTCCCCATTTTGCCTTTTCCCTTTCTGTCTTCTTTCTCAGGTTCATCACTTGATATGTCACTCCAATCAGTTTCATAGAACACTTCAGACTGACCAGTTTTAGTGTTGAATCTGGTATTCTTGTAGTACCGTTTCTCCTCCCGTTTCTCCTCCACATCCCTCTTTCGTTTCAGGTCCTGTTTGGGGATCTCAGACTCATCAGTTGGTGCAACTATTTTCTCCCCCTGAGTCTGAGCATCCTCTTGAGAGACTTCAGCAACCTGCTTCCCTTTTCTCATCAGACTGACCTCAGAAGTCAGTTTTAATACCATCTCCTTTAGTTCCTTCATCTCCTCTGCATTTTTATTTTTGAGAGCATGAACCTCAGTCTGCATTGCCCTCAGTCTGTCATCAAACTGAGCAGACATGTCCGTAAGAGCTTGTAACAGCACAGGGACAGTCAAAGCAACCTCAGACTGGGGTGTAGTAGTAACAGTGGGTGTTGAAACAGATGGCACAGCTTCACTCCCTCCCTGTGATTTAGGAGAATGATCATGAGCCATAGAAAGGGAAGTCTGTACCTCACTCAGTTTGGGGAGTGAGGCATTGACGACATTTTAATAAGAGTGTAAGAGATTTGATGGTACCTGATCGTGAACTAGCACAGAGCTAGTGAAAATAGCCTTTGGAACTGGCTTTGAAACTGAAGGGGGTGGTCCCATACTAAGTACATGGATATCCAGGAGTGGAATATCTTCTTCAATGCTTACCACATGTGTCAGTGTGGCAGCAGTAATGTGGGACTCCAAGCTGACTACACTAGATAGGCTTTGGGTAGTCTGGGTAGTCAGATTCACCTCCTGCTCTAGCACAGGAAAGGTGAACCGATCTACAGCACTGGAGGGGAGTTCAGAACTCTCAGCCTCATGGAAAAGTGAGTCCATTAGTGCTTGATTTACTGTGGGGCTTGATGTGAGAGCTTTTTCAAAGGAACTTGGTGAGTTCATCAGATTGGTCGCTTGTGTAGCTAGTACATCAAGATGTGGAGTGGACTGCTCAGACTGAGAGGGGATACTCTCAGACTGAGGTAAAGAAAGAGTGATATCCATACCTTGGTCAGCTTCATATTGCCCAGCCCCACCCATTTGTACCTCAGCATCTGCTGCAGGGTTATTACCCTCAATTTCCCCGTCAATTCTGTCAGCTTGGACTTCTGAGTCTGAGGAGTCAGACTCAGTGAGTTCATGATCGATGAATGGATTTTCAATCCATTGAAGCATAACAGGTGTTAACTCTGGCTCATCCTTAGTGATGTGAATATACGTAAAAATTTTTGAAGTCAGTCTGGGGAGAGCACATGTATAAAAGGTTTGCTCAAGCTGATCATAAATTTCTTTTCCCAGGGCTTCCTCAAAGCAAAGTGAAAGAACACGAATGAAAGGAACATCATTCGGTCGTTTTGATTTTAGGGCAAGGGAGAGGATCTCATCGAAATATAGTTGTGAGAAAGAGATTCTTCGACCCCTTACCATGGAATGGAACAGATGAGTTTCAAACTCATTCATCTGATCCAGACTGCCCGATTTACCCCCCAAACACCTCGTAATCATTGAAAATAAGAACTTCCATTTTCCAGTAAGAAATTTGTATTGAATAACCCCTTGGGTTTCAGGCTGACCAATGAGAGGGAAGGTCTCAGCTCTAGCTTGCTGTTTGGTCCGTCTGGCTTGAAAACCACCTTCTCCTGCTTCAGCAAGGGTGGAAAGCAATAAAGCGGCACGAATGGTTTCTTCAGTGATGGTGATTGTCTCGCGGCCATCATTATACATGCCAGTGAGGGCGGTCTTGTCAGCGTTTGCGGTACAGGTATACCATCATTCACAGAGTACTGGTGGACACATCATGTTTTCACAAAAGAAAGCGCCGTACAGGGGATGAGCTTTCATGTATTGAACGAGTTGCTCAAAACCCTTGTTTCGACGATTGGCGGGAATGTCAGCAGTAGCCACCCTGTTGTTGTCTTTGATTTGAACTCTGTGTTGAAAGTCTGCACCAGGAATCATACGCGATGTAACATGAAGGATCATATTTGCATGCGCCATTAGAAAGAAGATCAAGCAAAAGATTAGAGATGAAAGCAATTAGGTTAAAATTTGAAATTCAGTTGAATATAAACTATAGGAGCGAAAATCAAGGAACTAAGTTAGGGAACTTTCAATTTAGTCCATGTATGTTTATCCTATTGACACTTTTTACCCTTGACTGTACATTGACCCATTAAAAAAAACTTTAAAAAGAAAACCAAAAAAAATGTCAAGAGATATGAAAAAAAAAAAAAAAAATTTCAAAAGATATTTACTAAAATTAAAAAAATAAAACATTTCAAAAAATATTTACTAAAATTACATTCAGTCCGCGCACTTGGTTAGACTGAAAATTCACAAGCTGACTAAGAGGTTAGCCTGAGATTTATGTTTTTGATAGATTAAGGATTTAACATTCCTAGCTCTCCTAACAGATAGAAAAACCTGTCCTCACTCAGAGGTTTCGTGAATATGTCTGCCAATTGATCATTAGTAGCTACAAACTCCAGTCTGACATTTCCTTTCTCCACACAGTCTCGAATGAAGTGATGTCTTATTTCGATGTGTTTGGTCCTGGAGAGGAAAACGGGATTCTCAGTGATTTGAAATGCACTCTTGTTGTCACACATGATTGGAGTGTTTTGAATCTTGATTTCAAGATCAGCCAATTGGTTCTGCATCCACAGTAATTGTGCACAACAGCTCCCTGCAGCCACATACTCAGCTTCAGCTGTGGAAGTTGCAACTGAGTTTTGCTTCTTACTGGACCAGCTGACTAGCTTTCCTCCCAGAAGCTGACACCCTCCTGAAGTGCTTTTCCTGTCCAGTTTACATCCTGCATAATCTGCATCTGTGTAGCCAATTAGTTCAAAACCAGAATCTTTAGGGTACCATAGACCAAGATTTGGTGTACCCTTAAGATATCTAAAAATTCTTTTGACAGCTTTAAGATGGGATTCCTTGGGGTCAGCTTGATAACGTGCACATAGACATGTAGAAAACATGATATCAGGTCTACTGGCAGTTAAATAGAGTAAATAACCAATCATTCCTCTATAAGTAGCTTGACAAACTGACTTGCCAGAGGAGTCTTTATGCAATTTATCAGATATGCTCATTGGTGTTTTCATTTCAGAACTTGTTTCAAAACCAAATTTCTTTACTAAATCATGAACATATTTACTTTGGTTTATGAAAATGCCATCTTTCTTTTGTTCTACTTGTAGGCCAAGAAAAAAGGTAAGTTCTCCCATCATGCTCATTCGATATTCACTACACATGAGTTTTGAAAACCAAGTACACAACTTTTCATTTGTGGAACCAAATATGATGTCATCAACATATATTTGAACCAAAATTACATGACCATTTTCCTTTTTGATGAACAACGTTTTATCAATGGAACCTCTTTTAAAATCATTTTTAAGAAGAAAATCAGACAAGGTATCATACCAAGCTCTAGGAGCTTGTTTGAGCCCATATAATGCTTTGTTTAATTTAAAACCATGATCAGAAAAGTTAGGATCGACAAAACCTGGAGGCTGCTTGACATAGACTTCCTCCTATAGATCACCATTCAGAAATGCACTTTTCACATCCATTTGATACACCAAGAAATCTATAAAGGCTGCATATGCTAAGAATAGGCGAATTGCTTCAATTCTGGCTACTGGAGCAAATGTTTCATCATAATCAATGCCTTCCTCCTGTTTGTATCCTTGAGCCACCAATCGATCTTTGTTCCTGATTACTACCCCATCTTTGTCATCTTTATTTCGAAAGATCCATTTAAGTCCAATGATGGTCTTAAACAGGGGACGCGGAACCTTTGACCAAACATTGTTCCTTATGAATTCTCCAAGCTCCTCTTGCATACCATCAACCCAGTCTTCATCTAGTAAGGCTTCCTCAACCTTCTTTGGTTCCATCAGACTCAAGAAATTTGTGTAGAAGCAAAAATTAGTTGTGGCCTTCTTTCTTCTTGTTGTGACACCTTCAGTTAATGAACCAATAACTGACGAGATAGGATGTCCTCTGACAGTTTTGATGTTGCCTGAAACATTGTCAGTGACTTCTTCTGCTTGAGTCTGAGTATCATCAGGCTGAGTGGATTGGAGCTGAGTTTGGTCAGATTGAGGGGTGTCAGGCTGAGTGTCAACAGTTTCATTTGACTCTGTACTTTCAATCTCAGGGACATTCTGAACAGGTGATTCATCAGGTTCACTTTCAGATTCTTGATTTTGATGATTAGTTGCAGCATTCTGGTCTTCAATCTGAGAGTCAGCTTCAAATGTGGTTACAGATAATTCATCACAAAGTTGATTGATAGTAGCTATGTCAGTCTGTGATGATGATTCATCTTTTTCAGACTGAGTAGTGTCATCAAAAGTGACATTAATGCTTTCTTCTACCACCTTCCTTCTTTCATTGTAGACTCTGAATGCCTTGGCTATGCTTGAGTATCCGACGAACAGTCCTTCATCAGCTTTAGGAGACATCTTGCACAGCAAGTCTCTTTGATTTAAGATTGTGACAATCCGTCTTTTCGAGGTATATTTTATTTACCGATTATTACTCTTTTTATTCGCAATGATTTGGACCCTTGTGTTTCGCTTTATTTTACTCATGTTTATTGCATTTGAGTCGGGTTTATGTGTTTTATTACTTTGTCTCTCGAGACGAAAGCTTTAGAATCACCTAAGTGCCTAATATCTAGTATTCTCACGTTATTAAAGTATTGCGTTTACGCCATAATCGTCGGTTAAGAAAATCATAATTCGAAATTTCATTACAAAGTTAGTCCTCTAACTAATTCTATTACAAAGTTAGTCCTTTAACGGAGAACTAACGGAATCTGTTACAAATCTGGTCCTTTAACCATGACTTAACATTTTCAGCCAAGAAAACCCTCGGTGCCCAGCACCTATGAGGGAGGTGCTAAGCACCTAGGCCAAAAATGGCTAAAATCCATTTCGGCTTTTTGAGTCAAATCCTTGAGATGCCAAACCTTTTAGCACGTGAAACCTTCTGCAAAATGCCCTATTTGGGTGTGTTTGATCCCATTGTGGATCTCTAAACATGTTTGGACACTCTCTCATTCCAAATTCTCAAGTTTACATCAAATTATTTTACCACTTTCTCTTTCATTCTTACTTCATCTAAACTTTGTTTTCTCTCAACCATTTCCAGAGAATTAAGACCCTTTTTACACCCTTATTGAAGTAAGAATCCAAGTGAGAAAAATGGAGAAATCACCACTTGCAAACACTCTTTGATTCTACACTTTTCGGTAAGTAAGTTTCCAAGGTTATTTTCCTTCTTTTCCTACTTTTTCTTTCACTATGATAGAAATTTCCTAACACAATATCTTCTTCCCTTGTCTTATCAAGCCTCACTTCCGTTGACATACTTGAAGATGGGAAATTCCGGTGACATTCCTTGAAGAAAACGTTATAGAAAGTTTGGTAAGTGAACCTTCCAAATCTTTCCCTATTTTCTTCCTTTTGAGAAAGTCTAACATTCTTCTTATTGTGTGTAAATGGAAGCCCTTTTCATTCCTCATATTACTACCACTACCATTGGAGTTTTTGCTACTTTTCGGTGAAGAACTCCACCTCAAGTTTGGTAAGTAAATTCCTCCGAAAATCCTTTTACATCCTTTCTTTTAAGACCTTGACTAATGGTGGATATTTTCATGTTATGGAGCTTATCACCTCCTCACCATCACCATCAAAGTCCTTTCTCCGAATCCTTGCAAGTTTCCAACACCTACACGTCTTGCGGGTGAAATCGGTAAAATCATTACAAACTCTTAACTACTTCTTTTCATTATCTTTAATTTCGGTTTAAAGCCTTGAAAATGGTTAGGTTAACATATTAGACCAACACCTTTCGTTCTCGGAAATTTGGACTTAAAACGGGCAAAATATGTTAAGTGCTAATTACCGAAATTAACGTATTTTATGATAAATATATGTAAAACCACACATTTAGACATATATGACACTTGGTAAATGCTAAATGAACCTAAACTAACATTTGATCAGTTTACACTTTCACGCTAAAACGTCAAACGAATCAGATTTCGGCTAAAACGTAAATTTCATAAATCTGGAAAATGGCCCGGTGCTTAGCACCTACCCATAGGTGCGCAGCACCTAGGGGTCTGACCTCCAAAACTTTCATTTTTCGTTACTAATCGACTTGGACTCGTAACCTATTGCAACCTTAAACTTATATCGGTAATATATTATGTATAAAAGTACTATATAAGCCAAATACCGTCTTTGGACTCAAAGACATTACCGCAATATTAAACATTATCGAAATATTTGAACCAACGTTTTACTTATGTTTTACAACAAATCGTTTTAAAACCGTTATAACTCAATTTTTACCTTATTTTTGAAATAAAAGTCTTTTTACTCTTAAAATGTCAAAGTTGATTTCCATTCTATAAAAAAATGGTTGACTTTGACTTTTCTAAATCAACATCTCTACTTTTGACTTTTCCTTCCAAATTGTTGACTTTGACTTTGACCAAGTCAACATCTTTGACTTTGACCAAGTCAACATCTTCGACGTTGACTTTGGTCGATTTCAATAAACTTTGGTAACAGTATTCCTTTCAATCGACGTTCCTGTTAGTCAAGTTCGGCTCGGAATGTTATTCCTTTCTAAAAGTCTTTATGACGTGAAATTATCGGTATTTTCCTATCGTCTCTATCGGCGCGGAACATCGTCACCTTGAACCGTCATCACGACTCGACTTGGAAATCGTTGGAATACTTTAATTAACCTTAAACTCTAAACTTAACCGACAAGGCTAAACCGAACTATGTTATTGAGATACTTAGACTTTGTTATATTGATTTAGGGCACTTAGGCGGCGGATTATTAGCTTCTTTTTTATTATTACCCGATCTCTTGCCGAGCTTATTTTGTGAGTTATTCGTAGCCCCTTTTCTCTTATTATTTTGGGCTGGAAAGCGTTTTTGAACTATTATATGATGTATATCTTGTATGCCTAGTGTATTAGTATCACCTTAGATTAGGATGCTTCTTAGGCTTTTGGTAAGCCCCCCTCATACACTTGTTAGCTATTTGCCCACGGTTGCATATATATAGATCTATATGGGTTTGACCAACCTTCATTACTCGAGAGGATATCCCTACGAGTGAATGTTATGGCCGTATGATTATTTGTTGCCTTTGGTATTGCATCGCCTTAGGTTAGGGGATTTGTGGTCAGGTTCAGTGTAAATTAATCTTTGGTATCTATACTCACACTAGGGTTATACATCAAGATATGCTTTTGAAACTTAATATGTTTATTAAATCTTTTATTGGGTCAAATCTTATTTACTTATTGCGAATAATTCACCAACATTGTGTTGATGTCGTTTTTAACGCTTTTTCAGGAGTTTGAGGATTTATTTGATCATGCCTTGCTTATTTTGGGATCATCTATTTATTGTATTTGGAATTCGTTTTGCTTGATGTAATTCCTTTATGATCCGAGTATTTGACATTTGTATTGTATTTGTACTTGACTTTGGTTTCACATTCGGTTATGCATTGTACTTTAAAACCTTGAGGCATGATTAATATATTTTGATGTTTTGTTTACGGTTGTATGTTGTAATCCTTGACTCTTGATATCATTAACTGGAACACTCTGCGTTCCGCTTTTAGCGGGGTGTGACAAAGATGTAGCATCTACTTCCAAAGATGTGGAAATAATGAATGGAGGGGACCTTGTTATGGTACAATTCATAAGCTGTCTTTCCATGTCTTTTCACGATGATGGATCTATTATGTGTGAAGCATGCAGTGTTCAAAGCTTCAGCCCAGAATTTTATCTTCATGTTTCCATAGCACAGCATTGTTCTGGCAGCCTCAATTAGAGTTCTGTTTCTTCTCTCTGCAACTCCATTTTGTTGAGGTGTTCGAACTGAGGCAAAGTTTTGAACTATGCCTAATTGATCACAGAAGTCTATTAGGACTGAGTTTTTGAACTCAGTTCCATGGTCACTTCTCATTTGACGAACAAGAGTGTTTTTCTGGCGCTGTTCTCTCTTGATCAGACTGATGATCTCTTCAGCTGCATCACTTTTAGCCCTTAAGAATATAACCTAAGTAAATCTAGTAAATTCATCAACAATTACAAGGGTGTATTTCTTTCCTCCTTGACTCTCAATTCCAATTGGACCAAACCAGTTCATATGTAGCATAAATAAAGGTTCATCAATTTAGTGCAACATTTTGGATGGGAATTGAGTCTTTGTTTGCTTTCCAAGCACACAAGCTGAGCAAACTTTGTCTTTGGTGTAGATCAGTTCAGGGAGACCTCTAACTAATTTACTCTTTGACAAGGCATTTATATTTTTGAAGTTTAGATGGGATAACCTTCGATGTCATAGCCAATTAAGTTCTTCTTTGGTTTCTGTGAACAAACATGTCTCAGCTTCATCATTTTCCGTACTCAGATCCAGACAGAATACATCCCTTTCTCTCTTGGCGATTAGTAATGGTTTTCCCTTGGCACTGTAGATTATTCCAGCTTGTTTCCTGAATCTGACTTCATGATCCTCATCAGTAATTTGACTCACACTGAGTAAGTTATGTTGTAATCCTTCCATATATGCAACTCTCTTAAAAGTGACAGCTCCAGCATGAATCTTTCCATATCCACATGTCATTGATACCCCGTTGTCACCATATCTCACTTGAGGCCCATCTTCTTCTTTATAGTCTTGTAGAAAAGACTTATTTCACGTCATGTGCCTTGACGCTCCACTATCTAGATACCATTTTGTAGAGTCCCGCACATGAAAATAGAAGATGTTAGTTCCTTTTGGGTACCCACTTTAGAGTGGATCCATGAACTGGAGCAGGTTTAGGTTCAATCTTGCAGTCAGTTTGGAGCTGGTATAGTTCCATTTATTTATTTCCTTCATGCAGTTAACAGAATAGTGACCTATGACACCACAGTATTTACATGGAGTATCTTTGAGACTGACTCGAGATGGGACTGACTTAGTCTTAATTTGTTTCACAAATGTTGTCTTTAATGGAGAAATGTTTCTTTGCTTTTAAGGTGAAACCGATTTTGATGAAACTGATCTGGACTTTGATGAAACTGACTTATGTGAAGCTGACCAATGTTTTGGTGAGACTGACTTTTGAAAGATATTTTTCTGTGGTCTAGACTGAGTCAGTTGTTTACAAAACACAGCTTCGTGCCCTTTTCACCACAATTGTAGCAAATTCTCTTAGGAGGAGTTTTGGGCCTGACTTGATTGGGTGATTTGTTCCTGACTAGAGTTTTGACTATGTTAGTCAGTTCCAACAATTGATTTCCCAGTTTATCAATAGTTTTTGTTTCATGATTTTTGTTCAGACTCTTGGGACTGACTGGGTGCTGAATCTTAGATTTACTCACAGCCTTGGGCAATCTATTAGTTGGATGCACAAAATCTTTTTCAGCATGCACATTTTGTTCAGTTTCAGACAAATTAACACATTCAGATTGAGAAGAAGATGAAGAATCACTTTTATTAGAAACTTTGGAAATTACAGGTTTTACAAAAGCATTTGACATCATTATTTTTTCTCCTTTCATATATGTGAAAGTATTTGGAAGAATTTCTGGTTTGAAAACAATTTTTTCTCTTTCAGCTTTTTCAGCTTCTTCTTCTTCTTCAGTCATGTACTTCTTCAGACTGAAGTCCTCACCCAACACAGCTTGAACTTGTTTGGGTACCTGTCTGCTCAAACAATCTTCATTTTTTAAGGATGATATGCACCATGATTTACAAATTCTTTTATAGTGCTCAGTTTCTTCTCTAAGTTTATAGTTTTCTTTTGCAAGATCACTATAAGCTTCAATCTGAGCATTTAAAAGAACTCTAAAACTTTCTAGTTCAATTATTTTATCATCTTTAATTTTCAAATTATTTTCAAGATCTTTGATTTTTTGTTTCAATTCAGATTGTTCTTCTAAAGTGGTGGTCAAGTCAACAAATATGTACTCAAACATTTGAAGTTTTTGTTCATTTGTATAAGTGTCAAAATTGTGTACCTTATAAAGTTTTGACTTGTTCCAGTCTGAGTTACAACTCAGTCTCTCAGCTTCCTTCAGAACCTTCTCGAACTGAGAAGCAAATTTCTCAGCTTCAGTCACTTCTTCTGTAAATGCCATCAAGCATTTATCTACCACTTCTTCATCCTCATCAGAAGGCAGTTCCTCATCTAGCCATTCTTCAGCAAATAATGCCTTTTGCTCAGTTTGAGGCTTTTGTGTGTTTGAACTGTTGCCTTTCTTGTACTTAAGATACTTCTTTCGGTATCATTGGGCCCTCTCAGCAACCTCGTCCATGTGCTCAGTCTGAGCATTCTTCACTTTACAGTCAGCATCCATGTGACCATATTCATTGCATTTAAAGCATTTTACCTTCTTCAGATCAAAAGGTTTCTTTCCTTTGTAGCCTGTCTTCTGTTCAAGCTTCATAGTTAACAGAGCAAGCTGACTCTTCAGTTTCTTGACTTCAGATTCATCGTCAGATTCTGAGTCTGAGTGTGACTCAGACTCAGATGAGTCAGCTTTAGAATAAATTTCTTTATTCCTTTTACTGGTAGCAACTAATGCAGCTTCTGGGTCTCTTGTGGTCCTTCTTGTGTTAATTTTTTTCCTCTCTTGAGCTTCTTCAAAGTTCAGTAGCAATCCAAAAAGACCAGGCAGCTTGTTGGTGGACAGTTTTTCACTAACCACAAGAGATGTAATGACAGATTCAAATTTGTTGGGCAAAATGTCAACAAACTTTTTGCATATTTCATCATCTTCTTTCATCATTCCTAGGGCTGAAAGATCATTCAACAGTACTTGAAACCTTGTATGCACGTCAGCTAAGGTTTCTTTGTCTTTTACATAGAAATTTTCATAATTCCTAATCAGACTGTTCAACCTTTGTTCTCTTACTATAGGGACTCCTTCATAAGATACTATTAACGTATCCCATATTTCCTTAGCGGTTCTGCATCCAGCAATCTTGAAGAATATTTGTTCAGATACAACATTACCTAGAATGTTTCTTGCTCTTGGATCCAGATTGAAAAGTAACTTATCAACATCTGTCCACTGTGATTTAGGAGTTTGAACCCACCTTGCACGTTGGACAACTTTGTCTCCTTCCTTGACCTCGTCAATGTTCTTTCCAGGAATGATTGGTCCTTCCTGTACAGTCCTTAACATTTCTTCATGGATTCCAGATAGATGCCACTCAGCCTTAAGTTTCCAATGAGCAAAGTTATGACCACTGAAAATAGGAATACCTTTTCCAGCCATGGCATGTGTATTCGAAGATGATGACATTGTTTTTGAGATGTTATATATTGATCGTTTAAGATTTATAAATTTATTAAAATTTAAATCTTATTTGCTCTGATACCAATTGTTAGGTCTCAATAAGATCTCAAACAATGGCTAATCAATCACAAATAAGTATTTAGACGTTAATTATTATTAATCGATTGATTACTCAGTTTCAATTATTATTATTGCGGAATATATAATAACAACGAATGAAAATAACACACATTTATATTTCTCAGAAAAAGGTGCAACGATTACAATGTTCAAGCTCACTATTTATACACAATAATAGTGAGCTTGATAAGTATAAATCTTAGAAAATCTTCTATAAAGATAGAGGATTTTATCTAACTGTCATACCTAAATTAAAGCACTACGTCTCTTTATGAAGCTGAGTAGTCAGCTTCATAATGCCTTAACTGATTTTAGTCACTCAGACTCAGTCACTCAGACTCAGAGCTACTCAGACTCAAATCACTCAGACTAAGACTTTAATAAACAGATTTATTAACTTGGGTTAAATCGTTGATTTTCCCAACAGTTTCGAATATTATGCTTAGTAGAATTCTAAAATAAATAACCAATGTTTAATCTTTTGAAAAGTAGTGGTTTATACATGCATGCATGTTTGTCCTTTCGTTATTTGAGTTACTTTTAGGTCTTTGATCGACACCATTTTTGTTAACAGCAAGTTCATCACTAATAATTTGGCTTAATACGTAATAACGAACGATAATTTTATTTTTCGTTTTTTTTAAATGCTTAGATCACTGTTAAATTTTGAGGCTCCGTACACTTAAACTGTTTCTGTTTTATTCATCTCGAACATCCTATAACAACCGTCACCGTATATAAAAGTTATAATTATTATGAAACTATTCAAATTTAATAATAATACTATTAAGAGTAAATTACACAGATCGTCCCTAAGGTTTATATGAAATTACGGTTATTGTCCCTAAGTTTAAAAAGTTGCAAGGATTGTCCCAAAGTTTGGACTAATTATGGATTATGTCCCTATTTTAGACGGACGTCTAATATCACCGTTAGGGTTCCCTCACGTGTTAACACGTGAGGGTATTTCAGTCTTTTCGCCCTACCTTTTTAATTACCCCTCTTTCTAAACGATTTTCTACCCCCTTTTCTAAACGAAACCCTACCTATTGATTTCAATTGAATTTCAGATAACAAAATCCCTCGCAATCCTTCATGGTGAATTGTTGGTGTGGAAGACATGCTGTTGTTCGCACTTCATGGACTTCACAAAATCCGGGTCGTCGTTTTTATGCTTGTCCCCAAATGGTAAGTTACCTTTTTTTGATTTCCATCAGTGACTCGTTTTTTGTTTTTTTGATTTCAAATCAATTTCCCTTTTCCTTTTTGATAGGGATCGAATTGTCGTTTTATTGGATGGGTTGATCCTCCAATGTGTGCTCGATCAACTATTATAATCCCTGGTTTATTGACGACAAGGAATAAGATGCAATCAAACATTAATCAGTTGGAACTTGAACGAAGAAGATTGAAGGTGTTATTGATTCTCAGTTGGATGGTTTTCTTAGTTTCTTGTATTTTAATGGTTGTATTAGGATAGTTTATGGTTATATGTATTGGTTTATGGTTTTCTCAGTTGTAATGGTTTTTGTAAGTTGTAATGGTTTATGGTTTTCTAAGTTGTAATGGTTTATGGTTATATGTATTGGCATATTTTTTTGATTTTGATTCTAGTATATACTAACACACAAGCAGAAACACAAACAAAAGACTAACACAAGCAGAAACACATAACATAAAAACCATAATACCATAAAACCATAAAGGTGTTCTGATGTTGTTTTCAAGTCACCTAAACAAAAGACATTACCCAAAAGACATAAAGTTCTTACACTAACATAAACTTGTTTTTAAGTCACCTAACACTAACACTTCTTGGTACCCTCCTTCCCCTTTTGCCCAATTGATTTCTTCCTTGTTCCAACACTCTTTTTCACTTTTTGACTACCACCTCCACTAGTTCCAACACCAGCTGCACTCTTTTTCCCTTTTTGTCTACCAGCTCCACTTGTTCCAACACCAGCTGCAGGGGCTCCACTATTCTTGTCTTTTTTACTCCATTCTAACAAAAGAATACAAAATCTTGTTATGACCCATTTGCTTACAACTAACAAGTAAAAATTTAACCAATATAATCACATTTGCTTACCTGGAAGTTGACCCTTGCATGACCTCTTGTTATGACCCATTTGCTTACAAGAGCCACAAGTAACAGTTTTCCATTTCCTTGTCAATTTACCTCCTTGAACCATGTCATCCACTAAATCATCTAAGCCCAGAAAAGGATCATCTAAGTCAGCAACTTTGCCTTTACCCTTATCAGTTGGATCACTAACTTGGTCATACTGTAACAACAACATTTTAGAGGTTCTGATTTTTCCTTTTGTCATTCTAGTTGGTGTGTCATCAGGTAATTCTTCAATTCTAACACTACTTTTTGGTGGTGTGACCTGGTCTAACAACAACATTTTAGAACTTTGGATTTTTCCTTTTGTCATTCTAGTTGGTGTGTCATCAAGGATTTCTTCAATTGTAACATTGGTTTTTGGTGGTGTGTTCTGGTCTACCTTAAAATAGGTGTTTAAACTAGTTGTACCATGTTCAATGTACACATTAATCATCTTATGTTCAACAACATGTTTAGACAACCTATTTATATCCTGGTCACTAGCAAGTGCCTCAAGTCCAAAGTCCAAATCAGTACCAGGAATCTCATAATGGTAATACATAATATCAGTACATTCATAGCCTAATTCTACCATAATATCATCCAACTCATGAACTGAAAAGGTATCAATATCTATAAGATCAACATAAGATTCAAGCCCATTAATATACCTCCTATCAGGGAAACTTGAAAACTTGCCACCGTGATGAATCTTCATGGTAAAATGTGTGGTGTCATTTTCTGAAAAAAGAAATAATTTGGTGTCAGTAACCATTACTATGGTTGTTAATGACTGGTTAATGACTACTAAAATGAACAATTAAAACTTACCATAAAACTGTGGTAGTAGATCGATATTATCGGTAGGTACTCGAACCCTAGTTTCAGTTATCACCATTTTTTTCTTTGACTGTAACCCTAATTTTCTGAGGAAGATGAAGAAGGAGGAAGACGAATTGTTAGGTGAAAAGTGAAGGATAAAAAGTGAAATCGTTTAGAAAGAGGGGTAATTAAAAAGGTAGGGCGAAAAGACTGAAATACCCTCACGTGTTTAACACGTGAGGGAACCCTAACGGTGATATTAGACGTCCGTCTAAAATAGGGACATAATCCATAATTAGTCCAAACTTTGGGACAATCCTTGCAACTTTTTAAACTTAGGGACAATAACCGTAATTTCATATAAACCTTAGGGACGATCTGTGTAATTTACTCTACTATTAAATAAGGGTGGCAATACTTGACACGACACGAAACTCGACCTGAAACCGACACAAAAATTAACGGGTTAGGTTGTATAATATCGACCCGCTAACCCGCTGACACGTCAACCTGCTAACCCGAATTATTTTCGGGTTAGGTTCGGTTGGTCATTTGGCTACATGGGTCGACCTGACAACCGAAAAACTTTTATAAACTAGTTTTTATAAATAATAATATATCACATTTAATATATATTCTACCATTTAAATAAAATATCATCTTAATTTAATCTTAATGATAGTAATTTATCTTTTCTTATTTTTTTTGTTTAAAAACTTATATTTTATTTTTTTTCAACGTTAGTAGTTGCAAAAATATAATAGTTGCAAAAATATAATATAAACAACTAAATTTATTCATAAATTAAAGTCATTTTGACGTGATTGACCCGAAACCAACCTGTTTGATCTGAAACCAACTCGTCGATGCACTAAGATGTTTAATAAACGGGTTATACGAATTAGGTTCATGTTGAGCCAAACAACCTGCTAAACCGAACCGATAACCTGATTATTTTAATATAAAACATACAAAATTGAATAATATCAACATGACTTTAATGTAAAATGTGAATGTAAAACATACAAAATGTAAAGTGTGAATAATATAAACATGACTAATTTTGTATGTTTTACATTCACAGTTTACATAAATCATAAGGAATGATTAGTATGATAACTCATTTTTATGAGTGCGGAAATTATGAAATAAAAAAGTTTATACTAATTACTTGTAAAAACTATTAAATGTCCTTATCAAATGAAAAAAAAAAAAAAGACAACCCGGTTCCCTATTAATTGAAGAAAAATATTGTACTTTATCTATACTCCTTTATAAATCATTTTTACTTTTTTGGTTTTAAGAGTTTTTTTTTAAATATATTAAATCTTGGCCATTCATTATCATAAAACAATCTAAACAATTCAATTTTTAAAACAATTTTTTGAAAATCAATTTAATGTATAAATTTTATAAACTACAAATAAATAGATAAATTTTGATGCATAATCATAATTGCTTTAAAATAATCTAAAGTTATAAAATTCTTTAATAGTTACTTAATATTAATTAGTTATAAAACACATATTAATACATAATTTATAATTTTTAAATTATAACCACTTTAATATATAAACTCATTAAAATTATACATACTTACATTAGAACTCTTTACAATAATTTATAAATAATAAAAATATTAATATATAAAGTCAAATTAATATTATAAATAAAATATGAATGAAGATAAAATTGACATAATTGTTATGAACAATAGTAATAATTAATTTAAAACATATTAAACTTCATAACTAAAAATAGAACATATTTGATATATAACTATTCACTAGCCATTTCTCAAAATGGTAATAATTATTGATTAGGTACGAACAATTATTCATTCACATAACGCATCCCTTATAAATAATCATGTTATTCTAACATTTCTGTTTATCATTGTCGCGTAGCGATGATACTTTCCTATTAACTCATAATATATGTTTGATTTATTGATTATATTTTCAAAAATATATTATTCCTTCACACTTTACACGCTTGGAATGTGGAAGAAACTTCGTAGCTTAGTGAAGTATTTTAAACTTAAACTAAATTATTTATTTAAAGACAATTTGTCTTTGTTTTTTATTTTTTAATGGATTAACATTTTTTTTAATAAAGATTCCCTATATTCGTGCCTTTCATTGACAAAAAAAAAAAGAAAAAAAAAATGATCACGTTTTAGGGTGATTATTTAAATTAACTAATTAATTAAATATTTGGTCAAATAAAAGTTTCTGAAAAAATTATTGGGTTAACTTCAATCATTGAGGGACACGTTAAACACGCCATGTAAAAGTATTTTTTATTTTGATACTCAATAAAACAAATATGAAGATATAAAATGTAAATGATTAGCCAAAAAATAATTCACTTAAAAACATTAAATAAATAATTATTGAATGATTAAGACAAAATTTTACGTACAAACCAATGTAATTTCAGTAAAAGAAAACATTTATATAAATGTGAATCAAGTAATAATGCTAAATTTATAGTGAGAGGTGGAGATAAAAATACTTTTACGTAAAGAAAAGTATAAAGTATACAGCAATTGAATATTTCATTGTTTGATAAATTGATAAGTGCTTTAATTTTTATAGGATAACATAACTACTATTATTTTTCATATTATAAAAATATTGTTACAAAGACGACTAACCTTTTTTTATTCCGTCCCAAAATCTATAATCTATGTACATTATAAAGGATCTGAGTTTATATAGTGATAAGAATGGAGAATCGGTTGAAGTATTTAAGTTTAATTATTCTTCAAGAAAATGAGAGATATTAGATTGCATAGGAGCGCACATGATTTACATTTTTTCTATAGAATTTAGAAAATCTTTACTGAAGTATTTTTTTTGCGAATGCTAGATCTAATGGCAGTTTTAGAATACAATATGTATATTCAATAATATATATAATCAAAATAACTGAATGAACAAAATTTTGAGTAAGTTTTCTACAATGATTTATTTTTCATAAATTTTAGTACTAGTTTTGGCATACGCTAATAAGAAATTATGGATACACCACTCCAAGTTGTAATAATGCCTTCGTCATTGTTTCAATCAACTTAAATAATTGACACTAGTTGTTTTAATTAATTTATTATATTTTGAACGGACTTTGGTTTGAATTTGTATTCAGTTGAAATATGTAATTAGCCTTTGATCATATGTGTACATACATAATCTTTGTTTATCATCTTTTATTGATGTAATAGTTCTTGGATACAATCAAGCTACTTTAAAACTTTGCAATATATGCTTGAAAGGACGTCATAAAAAACATTTGGGGCTTCTATGAATATCATACTAGTAATTTGTTTTCTTCTAACATCCTTTTCGGCTATATCCAAGAGTTTGGTTGTACCGGACATTTTGCATCCATGTTCATTTACTGGGTGGTCATAATCCGTTAAACGGTTGATATCTCAACTGTTGTAATATGCGACTTATCTAAGCTTATATTGACAAGCTCGCCATTTAAATTGAGTTTATTGGATTTTTCAGTTTTCATTAAGCTTTAAAGCTGGTCATATAAGCTGAAACACATCTTCGAAAGAAAAAAGTAGAGATAATTTAGCTAAAAGAATGGGTTATTAAGCAAGTCTAATTTACATTATCAAGATCTTACGGTGAATTGAATACATCTGAAGCCTATATATAGGCATCACTAGTCGATAGTTCTTCGTATGAATATGTGGTCTAGACCGTCCTTCAAACTTCTACATTGTTACACATCTTTACGTTGTATTAACTACATTAATGGTCCATGTGGTTTATCGGGTTTTGTGGGTTCAGTTCCTGTGCTTTCAAAGTTGTCCGGGTTCAACCCCTACGTCGTTAGTTTGTCGTTAAATGAAGCGACCGAATCCGAAAATCACGACAAACCATAGGAACCATTTATGTAATTAACTATTTTTAAAGAAAATTATGTGTGAAATATCAAAAAAAAAAATTAATAAAATATTTGACTTAATAGCATATGTGTAAAACTTAAAGTTAACTTAATATCACATGTATGAAAGTTATAGTTGAATAAACCGATAAAAGATTAATAGTTATATATTTATATATGAAATATAAAGCAAAAGTAGTTTATTATTCGGGTTTTTTGAACTATTCGGTTTTTCTATGTGCACCAAAAACCAATCAAAAATATTAATTCGGTTTTGGTCCTATCTGATCCATATATCCGAAAATACAAACCCCATAGTGCAATCCAAATTGTCCAATTGAACAATTCAATTTTATCCAAATAGTGAAGACGCTCAGCTCTTTCTACTCAGTCAACAATCAAAACTTTCACTAAACAATATGACGCTAACGTTCATATTAGGTTCTTTTAAAATATTTGGTATTTTTAGAGTTGTATTTGATCTATAAAGAATTGTGTTCTGATATTTTCTATACAAATTCTTTTAAATATGTTAATTCACACTTAATTTTCTTTATAAATAGTTAATTACATAAATGGTCCCTATGATTTATCATGATTTTCGAATTTGGTCCCTTCATTTAACGACAAAACAACGGACTTAACGACAAACTAACAGACTTAACGACGTAGGGACTGAACCCGTACAACTTTGAAGCACAGGGACTGAACCCAAAAAAAAAAAAGACTAAACCCGTAAAATCCGATAAACCGTAGGACCATTTATATAATTAACTCTTAATTCTATCATATAATGTAGAAATACATTAATTATTTTAACACTCCTCCCTGTTGTATTTCGTTATTAATGAGCATACTGTGTACTTGATGGCAATGCGTTTTATTTTATCATGGAACCCAGGATTTTCTAGACTCAAACACACAACCGATTATATACTCAAACCTAATAACAAATTGCTAAACCAAATCGAATACGTTAACTATTACTCTCTATTGTTGGGGTATCCGCAAAATTAAAAAACATTTCTGGTTATAAAGATTTGAAAATCGTGGTATCCGCAAATTAAAAAGCATTTTTCATTATGAAAAACCTAATATGGCAACAGATAAACTTAACAGAAAACAGAGTATGATCCTCGCTACAATGACAGTATGCTAATGCAATGCACGCTTTTAAGACATACTTCTAAACAGCGATTTTGTTTCTAGGTTGTTTTTCACAAGAAAAAGAGCATAAATAAAGTCAATGTTGTGTACATGCTCTCTTCTCCTTGAAGGAGAACCCGATACATTCATGGAAACTCTGATGCAACAAGGTAGGAGGAACCAAAATTTAAGTCGAAATATATCAAAATTACACAAGAAATATTGGGTCTTCAAGCTTGACCAGCACCGTTTGTTGTTTCGTCCATTGGCACTGCTTCGTCTCCTTCACCCTTTTCACCTTTCTTACCTGTATCAAAACAGGTAACAAGGAATTGTAAAGATATACTAATCGGCAGTTTTAGAACCGTTACATAAATATCCAAATTATCTTATAATTTATATGTAAGAGAGCTTAGTAATGTGACATAAAGAAAACCGTAAAGTGAAAGTATGTCGGAATTTAGTAAAAAAGTGACAAATAATGCTAAGATACCTTTCTTCTTCTTGCCGCCACCTTTCTTCTTGCTCTTAACAGGTAGGGACAACCAAGTTTTGATTTCAGGGTCATCAACCGTTTTAGTGGGCTGAACCTCTTGAAGAGAATGTGAGGTGATTCGGTCGGACCCATTTGGCATTAAAAGAACAGTGAACTTGATGTGTGCAACAAAATCACCTTCACAAAACAATAACCCGAGTAAGGCGATGTACACACATATTAAAAAAGTAATTTGGTATGTGAAGATCAAGGATAGTAATTGTACCAGGCTTTTCATGGAGAACAGGGTATGGCTGCAAAAGCTCGTGGTTGACACATTCAACCAATCCTAAACGAACACGTTTCTCTTCGAGAGCCCTGTGTAACCAACCAAAAAGTTACTATTTAATGAGACAAAAATCAAACTTAGAAATTACCATCAACATATAAAGTCACTGGAATTGGATGCGTAAAAACTGAATTTTACAAAGAAGATATAGAAAACAGAAACAAACCTAGCAGAGAATGGCATGATTGGGAAATTCTGACTAATTTCACTAAATATGAAACGCGAAGCTTTCATTTTCAAGTGATAGCTCTTGTCGACAGCTCTCTTATACACAGTAGTCTGTTTCTCGTCCAATAATTTTGGCTGCAAAACCCAACAAACCAAGTTTCAATAACAATAAAATTAATCACATCGAATTTTTTTAGAAAAAAATAGTTATTAACTAATACCTTGCCATCTCCGGTGCTGGTGACAATATCAATTGCATAAACCTCATTCTCCTCGAACTCAGCATCATCGACTCTGGTGTCGGGATTTGCGACACTTAAAACAACTTTGTTTCCATCGATTACAAACTGTTTCAGTTGGTGACTGAGAACGCCTTCAACGATTTTGCAGTCGTATGCTGCAGCAACCTTTTGAATCGCATCTGTTACATCTTGGTTCTGCAATAAGAGAAGGATCAAACGAATTAATAAACCCACTTCATGTAATCAAAGAACGACGACAAAATATGCAATAAACTTTAGGCTCAATCATGCTTTGGAGATGAATGATTGCTAAGTTCAACACTATTAAACGGCATGGTAAGAAAAATTCAGAAGTGCAAAAAACAATTTAAAGCCAAAAAACGATTAAAGAAAATGATTTTCTATCAGTGTAACTATGACTATTACAAGCATCATAGGAAAAACTCCATAGCATATAAACAATTACATCATTTAGAGAAATCATGTTGACGGTTAACCAGGTTAGACCTTATCATGAACAAAAAAAATGAATAAGATGGGTGGGTCCCCGGGTAAAAATAAGAACAAGGTAAATCACTAAATAAGACACTAGAACCCGAAAGTAATGATACTCTATCAGTGTAACTATGACTATTTAAAGCATCATAGGAATAACTCCATAGCCCATATACATTTACATCATTTAGAGAACTCATACCTTCACCACGAAAGACCTATATAAGTATTATGCAAAATGACTCATAAAGCAGGAAAGCTGTCAGCGAGTAATCAGATGCACATGGAAAAAAACCACGAGATCTCTAGAGGCTTGAATTGGAAAACAAATAACATTATTCACTATCAGTGTAACTATGCCTATTAAAAGCATCATGGGAGTAACTCCATAGCCGATAAATATATTTACATCATTTAGAGAATTCACGTCATCAATTCACCGCAACAAGACTCACGAAGAAAATGAAAACACCCAAGTACACACTAACAAAAAACAACAAATGTCACAAAATCATGGAAAGGAAAATGATTATCTATCAGTGTAACTATGACTATATTAAAAGCATCACAGGAAAAACTCCATAGCTCAAAAAAGATTACATCATTTAGAAACCATGTCCCCCACAAAGAACGGAAAAAAAAAGTGTAAATGTGTAAAAAAAAATACAGAAACAACCTTTACGAAAATACAGCTTTAGCAAAAAAGTTGTAATAAATATATAGGCTCACAAAGCGCAGTGTCATCCAATAGAATAGATGCACAAAAGGAAACAATGTTTGAACCAGTTGTATCGGCAACAGGGAAAAAGAGGAAATCAAGAAGAAAGTGATCACCTCGGCAAAGTTGCCACAGTTATAAACTAAAACTACAAGATACGAGAGCTCTTAAAAATCATGAAAAGAAAAACAATGATTATCTATCAGTGTAACTATGACTATTAAAAAGCATCATGGGAAGAACTCCTTAGCTCATAAAAGATTACATCATTTAGATATTAAGTCCGCTATCAAAGATCCTATAAATATATATATAACATAATATGTAACTATTAGTACATGTGCTTATTTATGAAAACATTTAACTTAAACAAATAGATAAATGATCATTCAGTAGAAAGACGAAAAGTATAAGCAAAAAAGTATAACACAAGAAAATACTGAGTGAAATATATAGGCTTACAAGAAACAAGGTCAACCAATAAAATGGAGGCACAATGATAAAACCCATGTCCAAGCCCATTTTATCGGCAACAGGGAAAAAGAGGAAATCAAGACGCAAGTGATCACCTCGGCAAAGTGGCCACGACAAGTAAAATCGATTTATTCTACAAGTGAAACTACTTGGTATGACTAATAGAAACTAATATAAAGAATAGGCATCATGAAAGCAATTTTATTCGACACAAAAAAAAATTGACCCAAAAAAAACATCAATAACATTGGTAAAAAAAACTTGGTTTATTTCAAAAAATAATAGAAAAACATAACTAAGAAAGAATTTACCTTTTTTCCAGGCCTCACAAGCCTTAGAGCCACCTCAGCAGCAGTATTTGCAGCAGCAATGACATCAGCAGCTCTTCCGGTCACCGGGCCTTGCTGCAGTACATGTGTGTGTCCCACCACAGCAATGAAACCGTCAATATGACACCCCATATCGCTGAAACCAACCAAAAACAATAATTAACTCACATTCAAACAATAATAAGCCAACAGCCGCATAAGTTGAGTCGTTAAACACTTACATTTTCAAGATATCGCCTTCTTTTAAAACTGTTTCATCACTAGCAAGCGGAGAGAAATGACAGACTGTGTTGTTCACAGACAAACAAGTCGGAAACGCAACACCTCTTTCAATCTTCTTCTTTCCGTTCTTGTACATATTTCCAGTTTGCCTATATTTGTAAACAAGGTTTAGATAGCACATCAAAGTAAATCAATTATAACAGAAAACAAGATGAAAACTTACTCTCGGATATATGAATCTCCTTTCTCACAGAGATCAACAATCTTAACATTTGGTTTGCATTCAGACAATACCAACTGCAAAGCCTCTGTACATGACACAAAAAACTCAATCAGTTCATCGTATGATAAAGGTGTTTTCAAAAAGACAATTAAAACATATATGTCACACTCATACGAAAATAAATCGTTTCAATTAAAGCTATACCTACTCAAGCTTTTATCGAACAAATTGAGCTCAAACTAAATACGTCACACTTATAACATTAACAGTTTCAACTAAATATGTAACTACACAATCTTTTATCTAGCAATACTTCAGCTTAAACCTTAAAAACAAGCTCGAATGAATATTTAAAGTGTATAGATATAATCGAACCGAGCTCGAGAATCTAAGAAAAAAATTCATCCAGCTCGACTCCTTGCAGCCCTAATTTTCAAAACGTATATCTGCTTATGAAATCTTTATATATATAAATTTTAACTGTTCAAAAATTTTAAATTTATATAAATAAGAAATACATAAACACATAAATTAAAAAATTACACTCAAAATAATATATAAATACAAAATAAATAAATAAAAAAGAGAGATATACTGTTAACAATTTCAGCTGCTGATTTATATTTGGTTACAACTTCAGGAGATGAAAGATCAAGCTCCTTCTCTTCACCTCTTTCATCATCAGACATTTTTTCTGAAAAAAAAAATTAAAATCAACAATTAATAATTAGGTTAATATAAATTGCAGAAAAATATGAAATTGATGAATTTGGGGAAATTAAACTGGTAGAAATATTACCGGAAATTGAGACGCAGACAAATTGAAATTAGGGTTTAAGGAAAAGGGGAAAAATTGAAGAGTAACTCGGTGGCTGTGTGTTGGTGTGGGTTTGGGTTTTATTGGGCTATTTAGGGTTTCATGTCTTTTGGGTTTTATAGACCACACCCAATGTTATGTTGCCAATTACGTATATGGGTGTTTGTTTATTTCGTCAGATATTTTATAAACTCGGGTTTTCTGGCTTATGTAACAATTTATGGGCTTATTACTATTTATTATGTCATAATACACAGTATTAAGCCCATAAACAGTTATATAAGCCGGAAAATCCGAGCTTATGAAACATAAGCCGAAATATCAATAAGTGATAAGCCGCTTATATAAGCTCAAACAAACATCGACTCAATTTACAAAGTAAAGTCATATTGAACAGTACTATTTTTTATTGTGTGTCATTTATTCCTATTTTATTATTGAATGTAATAGATTGTTTAGTTATTACCTATATACTTAATTTACAAAATAAAATGGTAGTGAATAGAACTATTTTTATTGTGTATCATTTATTCCTATTTTATTATTGAATGTAATAGATTGTTTAGTTAGATAATTATTAATGTCGAGACAGATAGAGAAATAACAAAAATGACGAAAATAAGTTATTTATATTTAAATTACTTTAAATTAATTAAATTTTGTTGTTCAATAATTTTAACGAAATATTTCTTTGTATATATATTAAGATTTTTGGTTTATGTTTTAGTTTAGCATTTTTTTTCTTTTGAATTTCTACTAAGCTAATAAATATGAAATAAACACAAAGAAATTGGTGTGGATACAAATTAATCGAAACTAAAAAATAATCATATAAGTCATAAACACAAAATAACCTAAAATAAACACTCAATATATCCGAAAGTAAAGTAAAATAAACCAGACAATATTTTATAGTATGTAAATCTTAATTAATTCTTTTAACTACGTAGTATTCTGTGGTAATAAGTTGGGTCTAGACTCCTTACACTTTAGATTTACACTTTAGGGTGTTTGTTTCGATTTATATAACGGGGTTATGAGCTTATGTAAATTTTGATAAGTCTATATGTCCAAACTTTTCGACTTATGAGTTTATCAAGTTGAGCTTATGGTTTATTTAAGCTCAACTTGATAAGCTTATAAGCCAGAAAAATTAGGCTTATGAACTTATCAATTTTACACAAAACTCATAAACCTATTACATAAGCTGAAACAAACACCTCCTTTATATACTTTTCTAAAACTATGAAAGTTTTTGGACTAACGGCCCGGTGCATATGGATATTTAAGTTTTCCTTTTTTTTTATTAAATTTAATTATTGTTATGTATATTTTTGTTAAACTTGGCTTATTGATCAACATGGTTTTCAGTTTGGTTGAAATATTACCCATAATCCCGCTTGAACTAGACCGAGTTTGTACACCCCTCGACACCATTGATTTGCCTTATCTAATCATCGGACATTCAAATGAAATAATCATTTTCGAACTGTTAAAAAAAAACGTATTATTGTTTTATTAATGCATTACATGTTTAAACTCCAAACAATATACAACGGAAATCGACATTATATATATCACAATAACAATTAGAAACCTCTTAACACTTGTGGCGAAAGCATTGTGGCTTCTTCTTAGGATCGATACTACAACCAACACTAAAACCGTTAACGTGGTTTATTTTCTACAAAACCCATAGTAGTACTACTCGAGTACAAGTCCCATTCATTAGTACTAAATGAGACTAATGGGACATCGTAAAGATCTGATTGCTCAACTTCAGGGATTAAGCTTCGAGTATCTTCACTTTTGTGTTGTTGAATCCAAGGATGAGTTGTGGTCTTCCTTAAGCCCTCTAACTCCATTGTCACCTCTTTCATTGTTGGTCTATCGCAACCACGTATACTAACACATCTTTTTATTAACTCACCTACTAGTTGTAACTTTTCAAGAGTCCCTTCCCGGAGAAGTCGAGGTTCAACGATTTCAAATAAGCGGTTTTCTTTCATTGCCTTGACAAAGAATGTTGCTAAACACTTTTCTTCATTGGATCTATCGACACCAATAGGTTTTTTCCCGGTTATGAGCTCTGCAAGAACCACTCCAAAGCTATATACATCGCTTTTATCGGTCAATTGGCTAGTGTGAAAGTATTCTGGATCCAAATAACCTAGTGTCCCCATAACAAGAGTACTTACTTGGTTATGATCTAATGGGACTAACCTTGATGCACCAAAATCCGCAATTTTCGTAGTATAGTTTTCGTCCAACAATATGTTACTTGACTTGACATCTCTGTGTATGATTGGCATATTAGTTTCTGAATGAAGGTATCCAAGTGCACTAGCAGCTTCAGCGGCTACTCTTAACCGATTATCCCAAGATAACCAACTCATTCCACCTAGTTTGTGATGAATGTGATGGAAGAGAGTGTTGTTGGAGATGAATTCATAAACTAGTATCGGGACTTCCTCTTCTAAACAACAACCTAAAAGCTTTACCACGTTACGATGGATAACTTGTGTAAGGATCATGACTTCATTGATAAACTGTTCTGCTTGGCTTTGGTCGACTAGTTTTGACTTCTTTATAGCAACTACACGTTTGTCGGATAAAACCCCCTTGTATACGACACCATAGGCACCTCGACCAATAATATGTTCTTGAGAATAATTATCAGTGGCCTTTTGGAGTTGTCCTGTGCTAAACAAAGTCATAGCCTCATGTGTTGGAGTTAATCGGTCATTTACTATCTCACGTATGCATGCATGGGAAAAACATTTGATAAGATTTTATGTTTATTGTTTGGTTAAAGTTTATGGAGTTTAGAGATTTGACTTTGTCAAGGTTTGTTTAGGTTGTTGGAGTTTAGTGGGAGAGTTGCAAATAAAATAGGAAACGTGACCATGCACGTGGTGGTATGGATAACGGTTGTTATTTCTTAGTATAAAACTAGGAGTTTGCTTTTGTTTTTTGAGTGAACTGGTCTCTCATTTTACTTCCTGTAATTTCCCTTTTATGAAGCATTAATAAAGATAGAAAATTCCCCAAAAGTTGATTGCATTTTCTTCTATATATTTCCTTGTTTACAGTATATACACACTCTTATTACCAACATTTGGTATCAGAGCGGCGTTCGAGTAACTGGGAGTGTAGCAAGTCAGAGGTTATTGTTCTAGGGGATCAAAAGGGTAGCGGAGACAAGTCGTGATTCAGGCCAAAATCAGCGGGCTTGTTAACCCAGTTGTTGATCGAAGAACAAAGGGACATTAGGCAACCAGAAGGTGTTAATCAGAGGATCAAATCAGCGGGAGAAAGGTAGCAAAAGGCGTTTGCAGGTGAGACTTTCAGCAGCGTTTTATTTGATTATTTTACCTTGGTAGTGCAGAAAATCTGAAGAATGGCTCCACCAAAAGATCAAGCTTTGGTCACCGTCAAAGAAAACAACACCATATCTCTTCAGTTCCCGGTGTTGTCATCCACAAATTACACGGTGTGGGCAATGAGGATGCGGGTTATTTTTAATGTTCATGGAGTGTGGGAGATGATAGAACCGGGAGTGAATCGAGATCCCAAGAAGAATAATATTGCAATGGCTCTATTGTATCAAAGCATACCCGAAGAACACATTCTACAAATAGGGAATCTCGAAACCGCAAAAGAAATGTGGGATGCTCTTAAAACCCGTCATTTGGGTGCGGATCGAATTCGAGAGGCAAGGCTTCAAACTTTAATGGGGGAGTTTGAAAATCTGAAGATGAAGGACCAAGAAGTTGTAGATGATTTTGCTAACAAGTTGTCCGAGTATGCTTCTCGGGCCGCCTCACTTGGCTCGGTTATAGAAGAAACAAAATTGGTTAAGAGATTTCTTAACGGGTTACCCAAACGTTTTATTCATATGGTGGCTTCTATTGAACAGGTTGTAGACTTGAAAACCATCGGCTATGATGATGTGGTGGGTCGACTTAAAGCTTATGAAGAAAGGATCAAGGTTGAGGAGATCCAAACCGAGCAAAATCAACTTCTATTTGCAAGTTCGGATAAAGGAAAAGAGCATAGGTGTGAGCATTGTGGTTGTGGAAACTCGAAGCGTGAAGACTACGAACGTGGCCGAGGTGGAGGTCGGGGGTTCGGGAGAGGTCGGGGAGATGGTCGAGTACAACGGGACAAGAGTCACGTGAAATGCTACAAGTGTAATGAGTTCGGGCATTACATATCGGAGTGTCCGAAGTGGGAAAAACTAGAGTCCAATTTGATCGAAGAGGAGCCGGCGTTGTTGTGAGTGGATGAGTAAATAACCGATTAAGGGGGTGAATGTTGGAGTTAATCGGTCATTTACTATCTCACGTATGCATGCATGGGAAAAACATTTGATAAGATTTTATGTTTATTGTTTGGTTAAAGTTTATGGAGTTTAGAGATTTGACTTTGTCAAGGTTTGTTTAGGTTGTTGGAGTTTAGTGGGAGAGTTGCAAATAAAATAGGAAACGTGACCATGCACGTGGTGGTATGGATAACGGTTGTTATTTCTTAGTATAAAACTAGGAGTTTGCTTTTGTTTTTTGAGTGAACTGGTCTCTCATTTTACTTCCTGTAATTTCCCTTTTATGAAGCATTAATAAAGATAGAAAATTCCCCAAAAGTTGATTGCATTTTCTTCTATATATTTCCTTGTTTACAGTATATACACACTCTTATTACCAACATCATGAGATCTTTGCGAACTCATCTTTTGCTTCAACAACACGCCTCCGTTTTGCTCAAAGAATCTTTCTCTTAGCATTGTTAGCTTCCTTCTCCTTATGCAGAAGGAAACTAGTCCTATTCCGCACAATATCGCCAACAGTGTAAGCACCATAGCTGCATGTGAATTAGCAAGGAACATGAATTGAATTAATAATCTTTGTACTCAGTTTCCTCAAAACATGAAATCCAACTTTACTACAATGTCTATGTATGTATATGACTTGAAATGTAATTTTAAATTTTGTTATTGTATGCACTCGGATGTAAGTGACATCTGTATAAATTCTAATTTGCCATGTCATGTCAAATGTTTACAAGTTTTTAATTTGGTCCGATATAAATAGATACATACAAGAAACATTTTTAAAAGTTAGATAGCAAATATAAATGAACTGTTAGTGACAAAATGACAACAGATTATATTTGAATGAGATAAGTACCTGTAACGAATATGGTAGAAGAAAGTTTTGAATCTTTAGCAATCGGTTGACAACCATTTTTTGTTTTTGCATCGCCAGAAGATCCCACAGGACAAGTGCAATTATAAGATCCTACGATATTCGTGCAATTACCATAGCAAGTGTATTTTATCGGATCCTCGCACTCATTGATGTCTGAAAAGAAAAGATAAATAAGATTGAACGTGGTACTTGTAGTTAGGGAAATACTTATGCAAGGTTGTATCGTAAGTTTTAGATTCTTTATTTTCTTATATATTAATAAATAAATATCACCACATGCTTTTACGGAATCACTAATATATTAATGAAAGTACAACCAAATTTATAGTTACGCTCTTCATATTTATTAAAGAGAAACTATTATTGGAGATGAACTGACCTTGGCAACCTTGATCAAGATAGGGGTTACCCTCGTAACCTTTGTCGCATTTACAACGATACCCTCCACCGTCTACATTATTGCAGTGACTGTGAGCTTTGCATTCGGTAGCCCCAGAGCAAGTTCGATTGTATCCAATTACCCAATCTAGCACAACAGGGACGGTGGACATAATCCTATCATAAAGCTTGGTAGAATTGGATAAATCCTCGGACCCACGAAACTGAAAAGTTCCTCCCTCACCGAGAAACGCAATGCCACAGTAGTTAAAACTCCAAACATCTGAGTGGTTACGAAAGGTGTTAAGTATAACATCGTAATACCGGAGACCTTTGGTTATAGATGTTTGACAACAACCTTTTCCTGAGCAATGCCCATCTGGTACAACCACTCCTTTGCTACAAACCCCGATACACCCACTAGAAAATCCGTTCATCCCTCTGATCAAAGCGTAATCATCACATCCGATGACTGTGAACTTGTTCTTTTCAGAGTAAGTAAACGATTCTAAACCCAACATCCCACTTTGTGTTCCATATACAATACCATATTGGTTGTAGCATTTGTAAGAGACAAAATTTTTAATGCGCAACTCCGAATCAGAAATGTTAAGAATCTCAAAAGAGCTTGATCTGAGGAACAACTTTGGGGTTTTGTGTTTTTCGGACGTGCTACAATTCACGTAGAATGAGTCATCTAGGGCACAACCTGTCTCTTTTCCAATGCCAAAAGGGTATGGAACTATGACGTTCCCACAATGGCTTGAACAGTTTGGTTTCGCCACGTTGTTGATCGTAGCTCTCGAGGTGATACCTTGAAAACTTCCCAAGACCATTGTAACTGAAACTGTAAGCACACTAAGGATAAAATGAAGAAGCATGTCTTTTTTTTTTTTTTGAAAAACCTTTGTGTGTGTGTGTGTGTTTTTAGGCAAATTTGGTTGCAATTTATAAGTAAATGTATTTGTACAAATACATTTTTTTTTTTTTATGGTTAATAGGATAGAGCGTAGGAGAACTCTCAAAATGAACTACTTTTTGGAAAGACTTTGACTTGACTTTGTCGCATAGATAAGACTCTCAAAATGTGGTGAGAAAACACCAAATATAATCCCTTTGGTCCTTGGTTCCAAATGAATATCTACCGTAAATTTCTTATCAATTAGTAGCCTTTCGAGTTTTAGTTTTACAAATTTCTGACTGACTTAAGTTTCTTTCGCAATAATGGTAGTGCCCGTCATCTAGTTATTAATAATCAAAATCAGCGTACATAATTTTTGTAAAGATACTAATTGAGTCCAGATCAATATTACTTAATAATTAACCAGTAGATAGGCTAATCAAGGAGTGGAACTGACTTTTTCTATTTGTAACTAATTTGAAAACTGACCTTGGCTGCAACCTTGATCAAGGTAGGGGTTACCCCGGTAACCTTTGTCGCATCTACAACGATACCCAACACCATCTACAACATAGCAGTGATTTCTTTTGAAAATACGTTACTTGATATTAGTGATTTTCTTAATTTCTTATATTTACCATATTAGTTTTAATTGAAAATATGTTTTCTCTAAGGAATATAACATATTTAATTCATCCGACGTATATAATATTCTTCATTAAATGTTTTCGATCAAAGAAAAACCCATAAAAGTTTAATCTGAACAATAGGTTAAGTATAGTTTGAACAATATACTTAACTATTATTTTGGATACAATATACTTAAACAAATCAAGTAACGTGTTTATTCGTTTTAGTTAAATAAGATATATACTCTAGTTTATTTTCATTTTCTATATATGCTAACTTCTCTTGCGGTTCGACGACGACAAAACTACTTTTTGGAAAGACTTTGCTTGACCTTGTCTTGGTCCCAAATGAATATCTACGGTGAAATTTATTCCTAATTAGTAGCCTTTTAAGTTTTAGTTTTACAAATTTCGACTGACATATGTTCTTTTCGTGATAATGGTAATGTTTGTCATCTAGTAAATAATGATCTAAATCAGTGTACCAAAATTGAAACGATACTAATGAAATCAAGATCGATGGTAATTAACCGAAAGATATGCTAATGATCAAAGCTTAATAGGGAATGGTAACCGGCATACTCAGCACTACTCATCCACATTTACTAATTAGTTGACTATAATCTTTGATTATATTGATTAAAAACATTGTTGCTCTTTATGCCAAACGAATGAAGTTTCGAAATCATAAGAAATAACCAAGAGGTTTCCATTGAATCAAATGATCATCTTACCATATAAAATTTAACCCATTTATGCTTAAATTCTAATATTGATCGAATATTCTAATTAATACATTATAGTCGTTGATATGATGGAGACATTAGTATAGACAAAGATTCCTCAAATACTACAAGAATCAAAAGTAGACGTTCCTGAAAGTTCGTTGATCTTGACGTCGAGGGGAGAGTTTTGTTCTCCTAAGAAACCACAAACAAGTTTCCATAAATGGTTCCAAATGACGATCTATCGAAGAATTTCTATTCTTTTATGATCAAAACCTATTCATGTGGCTGCAAAAACGTATTCATGTGGAATACTTTGAAGAAAGACTTTAGTTGACTTGTCCTCTACAGAAGACTCATAAAGTCATGAGAATAGAACAAAAGTTTTTTTTTTTTTTTTTCTTTTTTCTAGCATGAAATTTCTTGTGATATATTGCTTTCAGATTTTAGTTTTGTTATCTGACTAGAATATTGCATCTAGTTTTCTTTTGTTATAATGTTAACATGCTTACTGAACTATTCAATTAATGATCTTGAATCTGATTGTCACTGTAACAAAAGTGTTTATCATTCTAAACTAATATCGTCGTTAAAAAAAACAAAGAACCCGTCATACTATCGTGTCACTAGAAGCTAAACCAAGCTAGTGTCACCAAAGTAATAAAAACCAGGGTTTACCCACAGGTAACTACTTACAAATTTAAAAACAAAATTAAATTGCTAGTAATTTTATAACCATTTACTCACTCTTTCTAAAAGACCGAGGTTTTGTACTGATCTAAGCATGAGGATATTTTTCATTGTAATTTTTTGAGTAGTTAACCTGTTTGATTTTCCTTTTCTTTTTGGACTACATCAACAAGTGTGACGATGTCAGGAACCGACATTTTTCGTGGTGTCATGGTGATGGTGAAAAAATAAACACCAATAAATGGTTGTATGATCATTGCTAAAGATGCAGAGTTTCACCGATATTCGTTTATACAAACATGTCTCTACGGTCACCAATTTCTCCTTTGCAAATTTACAACCTCGCACACCCTCAAAATTTTAAACTAACTATTTCTAAAAAAAAAAATTGCTATTACAATTAACAATGAGTCTCGAGCCTCAGTTTGGCATGGGGTAAATTCTAGTTAGAATTAGATTAGAAAACAACCTTCTAATTCAATTCTAATCTAACCTTACAGTGCAAAGCAAGTAACCTTAGTTGTAAGCAACTACAATTAAAAGAAAACATAATTCTAGTCTAATTCAAATACATAATACTTCTACAATATTCATATCCTAATTAATTACTAATTTGGATAACAAAAACCATACCCATCTCACCTGTATGTAAATTTTACATACTTGTCATACTTACTGGAGATAAAAAAATACCCGTTTTCGCTATCACAATTTAAAAATAAAACATATACACTACAAGAATATGGACCTTTGGCGACGACACCTACGGCGACGACAAGAAGTCGTCGCTATAGGCCCGCTAAAAGACAAAAAAAATCAACTTTTTGACTTTGTCAGACTTTAGCCTTTAGCGACGACTCTTTGGCGACGACATTTACCTTTAGCGACGACACTATTTTAATTAATTAACTAAAAACATTAATAGTTCCCGCCAAAAGCTACGACGACGATTTGTCGTCGCCGTAGGTGTCTCTGACATATTTATTTAATTAATAAATAATTAAATGTTTATTTAAATAATTTATAAAATATTAAATAATTAATTAATTTAAATAGGTCTACAGCGACGAAAAATCGTCGTCGTAGACCTTAATAAATTAATTAATTATTTAATAAATAATTAAATGTGTATTTATTAAATTAATTAATTTAAGTAGGCCTACAGCGACGATATGTCATCGCCGTAGGTCTTAATAATAGTTAATGTTAATATATTAAATTAATTTCGTAGTTGATCAAACTTTTATGCTAGAACTTTGACTGTTCCCGACATGTTGAAAGCTCAAGAGCAGTTGATCAAACTTTTATGTACTTTCGAGCAAATATTTCCTCCAGCTTTTTTTGACATAATGATTCATTTGGTTATGCATCTACCGGGAGAAGCTATTCAAGGTGGGCCCGTTTACACTAGGTGGATGTATCTATTTGAACGATACATGAAGAAGCTAAAAAATTATGTTAGAAATAAAGCTAGACCTGAAGGTTCTATAGCTGAAGGATACGTTGCAGACGAAGCCTTAACATTCTATTCAATGTATTTGCGGGGTGTGACTACGAAATTTAATCGTCCGGAGAGGAATGAGGACACTCCAGCTTAACCATGTAAGATTCATGTGTTCCAATCAGTATTTAGACCGACCAGTAAAAGTGTGAATACAACGTTGGATCCGGAACTTCAGAAGAGTCTACAATGGTATGTACTTAACAAATGTTCTGACATCGACGAATACAAGAAGTAAGTGTTTTTATTATGGCTAATCTTTCTATAAGTTAATTTTCTCTTCATTTGATCTACTAATTAATATGTTGATCATTTATAGTGAGTTTGAAACTAAACATCCTGGGAAAGATGCAAAAACTGAATTTCCTGGCTGGTTTAATCATAAGGTAAACTCATTGTTTATATTAACTTGTTACAAGTTTCTATTTAAAACATTTTCTAATTTTTCTCTTTATTCAAAGATACGTAATCTAGATGACCCATCTCGGTATAGCGATGAATTACTATCTTTGGCAAGTGGACCGTTAACTTATGCAAACTCTTACACCACTTGTATAGTTAACGGTGTGAGGTTTGTGGTTCATAGTCGAGATAAACGTCGTACAACTCAAAATAGCGGAGTTTCAACACCTAGGGATGATGGCGTTATCTATTATGGTCTGTTAGAAGATATTGTGGAGCTAAATTATAAATGTGCATTTAACGTTGTGTTATTCAAATGTAAATGGTTCAATACTGCTAACACCGGTCGTACCGAACGTTCTATTAAAAAGAATAACATAACAAGTATTTGTACAAGTCACGAATGGTGTAAAAATGACCAACACATTCTTGCAACAAAAGCAAAACAAGTCTTTTACCTCCAAGACCCCTCAAAAAACCAAAATTGGAAGGTCGTACAAGAGGTGAATCATCGAAAAATTTGGGAAGACATCATCGAGGAGGATGTTATACATGACATCAATTCATCAGATTTTCCATTGGATGCTAATTTGGAAAGTTTAACTTACACGAACTTGAGTAGAGTTGGTCAATCATCGAAAGTTGAAATTATTTCTACAACAACCCATAACGATGATTTTATTGATGACGATGATGTTGATGCTAATGTTAATGATGATTCAGAACCCGAATGTGTCGATTCTGATAATGAATGCGAACCAAATATTGTTTATTCTAGCGATGAGGCAGATTGATTTGTAATTGTTATATTTAATATGTAAAAGACTTGAAATGAAATGAAATTGTTATTGTTCTTGCCGTGTTTAATTATGTTTTTTTATATGTTGGTTAATTTATATAGTTGTTACTTACTACACATATCATTGTTATGTTTATTGTACTTGTTCTATACAGATGACTAGTGTAGCTCACGGAGGAGATGCTGGTGGTGATCCACCCGGTGGTCATTGGGATCCCCGTAGGGGTCATATTGGTAAGAATATTACTTGTTGGTTTAATTATGTTTGTTTAATTTGTTCATTTGAATTTTCCAGGTCCGGTAAAGAAGAACCGTGGAAAAACATCAAACAAGGAGTTGCGTAATCTTTGGAAAAATAAATAATAAAAGGCCTTTGCCGACCGACTTTGATAATAGAGATCTAAAGACTTCTAAGCCCATTGGGCGATACGGTCAGAAGTTCATTTCTTTGAGTGGTACCATTGTGAATGACAACACCTTCCCTAAACATTACGAGAGCTGGGCAAAAGTGCCGATGGATTCTAAGAAGTTGATTATGCCCGAAGTACATGTTTGTTTTGGTTTTTATTACATTTTCGAATATTTATTAAATCTATACATTCTAACTATTTTTTTTTTAATTGTAGAACTACTTCGATATTCGTGATTGGTTTGATGGTGGTCAGAGGGAGGTTTGGGCTAGAGCTGGGTTGGATTGGACGTGTAAAGAGCGATATAAGGATGCTAAAAATGATTTCAAGGAGAAGCTTTTTACTAGAACGAGGTGGGAAAATCCCCCACCAGGAGTTGATTACGAGGATATTTGGCTTCCATTTATGAACCGGATGACAGACCCGAGGTTCATAAGTCGTTCACAGAAAAACTCGCAAAACAGGAGCAAACAAAAGTTTGCGAGTAAACATGGAAGTCAATCCTATGCAATGAGGAGAGACTTAAAGGTAAGTAACTTTTTAATTCTTAGTTTTAATATTATTCATATAATTTGTGTTTGATTTGATATTATACTAATTTATTTCATTTGTTTGAAGCAATTGGATGACCCAGAACACAAATATCCAAGTCTTCTCGATAATTATCGAGATATGCATACGAATAGAGATGGCTCTTGGGTCTCGAATGAAGCTTTCGATTTTCATGTAAGTAATTAGGGTAAAAGGGTAAAATGGGTCAAAGTGGGCAAAATGGGTTAAATGGATAAAAGGAGTCAAAGTGGGGGAAGATGGGTAAAATGGGTCAAAGTGGACAAAATGTGTTAGATGTATATAACGGGTCAATGTGGGCGAAGATGGGTAAAATGGGTCAAAGTGGACAAAATGGGCTAAATATATAACGGGTCAATGTGGGCGAAATGGGTAAAATGAGAATAAACATGGTTAAAATTGGTCATTTGAGTCAAATGGGTCAAGGTGGGCGAAATGGGTGATATATTACTGACCAAATACAACTAACTTATAATTATTCTTATTTGGTTTATTTTGAAGCGAAAAATGACGAAATTGAGGACGAGCTCACCCTCCACAAGTGAAGGAGAAATAATGGATGAAGTTTTGGGAACACGAAGCGGACACAATAGAGGTCGCAGAAGAAAATTACCGATCTCTATCACGGGAGAAGGATCTTTGATGACTTCATCTTTGAGACAAAAAGGGAAGGGTAAAATGCAAGAACCAAATGTGATGACAACGGATGATTTCCAACGATACATGCAAGCACTACAAGCCGCCAACCCAAACATTATTATTCTCAACCTTCCAATGCCTAATCAAAACGAGGACGAGAACGAGGAGAACGAGGAGGATGATGATGACGATGAAGAATGACGGTTTGTGTTTGAATAATACAATAATTTATTGAATGTTTGTATTTGAATATTTAATATCGACGGTTTGTGATTGTTGACGGTTTTGGAACAATTTGTAGAATATTTGAAGTTTATGATAATTTGGATTATTTGTTTATTCTTTTCTTTTTTATTTTTTGTTGGGAATAAGCTGTTTGGATCGAAATAAGCAGGAAGCAGGGAAATAAGCTGTAAATCAGCTGCTGTTTTTCTTTTGCTGTAGGTCCTTCGGCGACAACAAATCGTCGCCAAAAGCCTCGAAAAGTCGTCGCCGTAGACATATTTAAATATTATTAAATAACTAAATAAATAATATTAAATAAATAAAAAATAAAAAATAATTAATTAAATAAATAAAAAATATTAATTAATTAATTAATTAATTAATTAATTAATTATAAAATCGGATTTGAAAAAGTCAAAGTGGGTCCCGCCATCGTCGCTATAGGTTATGAGAAATCGTCGCCAAACACCTTTCTCGACGATGCTACGGCGACGACAAATCGTCGCCAAAGGCCTTTAGGCACGATATTTTCCCTTTAGACACGATTTTTTGTGGTCGCCGTAGGGTCAGTTTCTTGTAGTGATACTTGTTCCCGTTAAAGACATACCATTACCTTATCGGCCCTTTAAAGGCATACCCATTCCCGTCAGAGACATACCACATAACCATTTCGGCCCGTTGAAGTTAGCGCATACCTATTTGTCCCATTGGAGTTAACATATCTTTTATTTTTTTAATCTAATTTGTATGATACAATACCAAAATCACATATTTGAACACTTACAAAAGATCATCCTTGAAAACAAGAGACGTTTATTTTATAAGCATGAATATCGTATCATCACCAAATACAAATTAATACATAATATTTAAACAACTAAACGAAAATTATATGTATCACTGCATACTACGAGAAAACATGAAAGTATACAAAAAATAAAATCAACAGGTTCATTATGATTTAATGAGTGGATCTAATCCCCTCTAACTTTGTTGCAACTTCCTTCATTGTTGGCCTTAGCTTTCCATTCAAATCTAGGCATTTTTTTTGCAAGCTTAGCAAATGCTACGAGTTGCTCTTCAGGACCATTGGACACTCTATAATTAATGTTTTCCAATAGAAGCCCTTCTTTGGTCGACAAAATCATTTTGCCAAGCTTCTCGATTCCCCTAGTCCTAATGAAAATATAGGTTTCTTTCTGGTTAAAAGTACAATCCCAAAGCTATAACACATCAAGTTTGGCGGTAAATGGTATGTCTTAAAGTACTTAGGGGCTATGTACCCTTTGGTCCGTTTGACTAAGGTACTCAAGTGAGTTTGATCTCCTAGGACGGACTTGGAGATTCCAACATCTGATAGTTTTGCTCTATACATTTCGTCCAAAACTATGTTGGAAGATTTAATGTACGATGATACATAGAAGTGGAAGTTGCATAGTGCATGTAGGCAAGTGCTCCATCTATCTCCGTAGCAATTTGCAATTGCATACTCCACAAAGCAGGGAAGTCATAATTCTCGTCGTGTATGAATTGTAAAAGATCTCCAGTATTTTAGACAAATTCATAGACGAGAACGGAACAACACCCATGTAGTTTCACAACATTTTTGTGGCTTATTTGGGAAAGTAAATACCTCATTGATAAATAATCCAACTTGGTTTTCATCTACCATCTTGGACTTCTTTACTCCTACAATTTCCCCGTCTATTAACATAGCCGAGGAATGATCTCTTTGTGGCCGGTACGGGCATCGGAAATAATAGTGTAGGAACCGCATTTGTACGCTGTTCTGTGTCCTCCTCGACGTAGTATTCCATTTCCGTTGTATTGATCGGTGGCATTCTCTAAGTTAGCTCAGAACATTCTTGTCCTTTTAACGGCATCTTCACCATTTACTGTTTGTTGTAACAATATGCACCGTTTATTTTAAAGAAATTATCTCTACATTTCTTTTCCTTTCTTTTTTGGACTACTTGGTAAATCCAGATTCCGAAAACTAGCATTACGATGCCCACGATGCCCAAAACAATACATGCACCAACAGAACTTTTAAAGTTTTCCTTATAGCAAGAGACATTGGAGTTTGTTAAAATATTAAACCAGCAAGAAGGGGCCGAGTTACATATGCCCCGACTTTAAGGTTTACTCACTCAACGAAACTACACATTTCTATAACTATTTTGTTTAGAACGATAAAATATTTTTTCATATTGGTCGGAGCATGCAAAAGACACTTTAGTGAAGATGCACACCTCTGAATAAAATATGCTATGCACATCAAAGATGGCGTAGAACAACTTTAGAGGTGCATAACTTGTTGGAAAATGTTAATGAAAATATGCGATTTTCATCAACTTTGGACCTCTATAAATAATACATATTTAATATTTACGATCAATATTTTATATGTATGCGTAGCCCTTAAAAAGAGCTTCGCAACGATATATGATACGTCCAAAACGGAGTTAAGGTGAATGAGATATCGACGCCTAAAGATAGGTGTTTGGTGCAAATTTGGTTTTGTTTGAAACTTGTCCCACATCGGTGGTGGAGACAAAGTTTGTGTTGTTTATAAGCAAGAATTTTGAGCATTTGTTCAATTAGCTTGTGACTTATACACACACAAGTTCATGGCCTCACCCGCAGGGGGTGCAAATTTCTTGTCCCAAAACTCATGCGAGCCCGCGCAACCTGTGGACACAAATGCAGCTCCGAAATCTCGAGCATGCGCTGTCCAGTTTTTGCTACGCGTTTTTTGGTCATTTAATGCAGTAACAGTTTGTTTGAATTTTTGACAGCTAATTAATAACTTTGGTAACTCTAAATCAGTTACGATTTGTTTTAATTAGCTCATTAAAAGGCATTAATTGAAAACGCTCCTCTTGAGCCTATAAAACCGACACCCATTTCAGTTCACAGTTACACCTTTTCTCCTCTCTTCTTTTCTAGTGTTTTTTCCGATTGTGATTTCAGGCAAGTAATATTACTCCGGCAGTTTAGAGTATAAACTGTTTTGCCATTGTACCCTGGAAAACAAAACGTGTGAATGCATGCGGAATTTGTTTTAAGGGAATCGTGTTTATCACGAGCCTTGGCCGATTACTTCTGCTGTTTATCATTTCTGTTACGTTTATTTAATTGTGTTTAACATTCTTGTAACTGCTTTATTGTTATAAACGGTATCCTTTCCTATATAACTCGAGTTGCAAGTCATGTAAAATCGGTCTTCTAGGTAACAATATGTGCCTTCACCAAAACCGAAAGGATATGGAAATTCAGGTTCCCACACTTGGTTGTAAAGTTTGGTTATGACACCACTTGTGGTGGCACCTTGAAAACTTATTGCAAGATGAAATAAAGTTTTATTTGTATGTGTTTGTTTTGTGAACAGATTTGCTGGCCATTTATAGAGTGGCCACAAGGAAGTGTTAACATTGACGATTGAAGACTCTATATTCAAACAAGTACGAGTCTTCATAAAACCACAATCTTTATGATCGTGATTAAAACGCAAAGACAATATATTAAAACTTGAACATCGTGATAATTATATATTTTATTTGAAATGAGTTATTAACTTATTATTCCCATATTTAAATTACAAAAACTCATATGGAAGTGTGTCAAATAATATTTTTTAATGTTTTGGCATTTTCCATTTTAGTCCCTCGACTTTAAAGACTTAGCGGTTTCCCCCCCTCAACTTTAAAGACTTAGCGGTTTCCCCCCCTCAATTTTAAAAACTTTAACGCTTTTTCACCCTCAACTTTAAAAAATTTAACTCTTTTTCACCCTAAACTTTAAACGACTTTTAGCTTTTCCTGTCTGCACTTTATATGTTTTTGCGTTTTCCCCCCCTCAGCTTTAAATAATACTTTTACGCTTTCTACCCCTCAGAATGTTTTTTGGATTCAACTAATACGAACATCTACTCAGATTAATAATAAATAACGGCATCGTTTTAGCAAATAGCTACATTTATATTTCGATTAAAAAGTAAAAAAACAAAAACTCGAGTCGTTTTATCCGGAGTAGGATAAACGACATCCTCTTCTTTTCTCGCTTCGATCAATGACTTGATCCGGACCTGATGGGATGGAAGGTCGTAAAAGTATTATTTAAAGTAAAAAAAAAGTTACGATAAGTAAGAAATAAAAAAGACGTGGAAGCCCAACAATAATAAGCCCAAACGAAGCCCAAAAAAACCCAAAAAAACACCCTCAGCCCATACCCGGGCACGAACCATAGCCTCATCTTGCATGCGACGGAGGTTATGGGAAACACGTTGATGAAAGGGTTTTTTTGTTTATATGAACTGTAATCGAACTCGTACGAAGCACGAGAGATTATTGTAATTACTGAACACCAAATCATCAATATGGTTCCGACAGATAAAAAAGATAGCATCACCCAGAAAGATGTAACTGAACCCATATGATATAAATGTGACATGGGCTATCTTTTAACATTAGGAAAATTTATAAGAAATGTACCGGACTTTTTAATGTATTGTCCTGTAAATAATTAACTCTTTCTTTTTCAGATTCCTTTTTAGTTTTACGTTAACTTTTACGGGGCTTGAACCAACAATGTTTAGGTCAATTGGTCAACTCATATAATATCAGACTACAAGTTTTTTGTTTAAAATATAACGGTTAATGTAACAGACTTTTGAATAAGTCAACATTGTATGTAAAGTTAACGTAAACTTATAAATTTCTACCCTTTAACTTGTATTAATGAATCCATTTTACCCATAAGGAATCTTTGTGGGTGATAATAGACCATATATGAGTTGTCATAAGAGACTGGTAATGCATAAAAGATAATACGGAAATAACTACTTGAAACCGACCAGCAAACGACAAACTTTTAGTGCGCCAATCCCCAAGTCTGTTTCTAACCCGTTCTACAGGAATTTTACACTTCTGATGTTGTAACCTGGTTGATATCAAGGGGACTCCAAGATATTTTACCGATAATTTATCTTCTTTAAATGGTATAATGCTCTTTATCAACTGTTTAACTCCTTTTACATTAGCAAAAAAGATGGTACTTTTAACAATACTAGGAGATAACCTCCTTCTTTTACATTAGCAAAAAAGATGGTACTTTTAATAATACTAGGAGATAACCCGAAACTTGTTTAAATTCCTCCAAACATTCCATGATAGCCTTTGCGAATTCATAATCGCCATGTTAACACGGTTTGTCACACTTGTTACAAATGATAAAATATGATTTTTACCCACTACACTATACTACAACGTAATATAAAGCAAGTAAAGATCGAACCCTAGAGACGCGTGACAATAGTTTATGTTTTTGGTCTTTTGAAAACAAGTATTTAAACGTAACAAAGAGGGTTTTTTAGTTGACTGTTAATTAAACTAATTACGAAATAATAATAAGCTAAGTAAACAATAGGAGGAATATAATTTGGTTCCACTTTCGACTTTTACAACTATGTCACTTAATCATGAAATGATGTTTTAAACAATTAAACTTTTAGGTTATATTTATTCAAGTTTGTACTAAAAAGACGTTAACAAGCCTAAACTTTTTGTTTACCAAATTATTTATACCGAAACAAGCTTTTCAATATAAACATAATTTCCTAATTCAAGTCTAAATAAGCTCTTAGAAATGAATCGAAAATAGCACTGTTTAAAAAATGTCTTTTAGTTTACCAAATTATTTTATACCGAAATACCTTATGTGGTCACAATAATAATCTTTACTTCAACATACAACTTTCGACACTCTCATAAAACAAGATTTTTTTTCCCCTTGCCCACCCGCACTTCTGTAGCACAACTCCTAGATCATCGCCCTTTTTTCGGAAATAACTCATGTATCCAATGTTTTTTCACAATTAAATTCTTTATTTTTCTATTCGGCAGAAAAGGACTAGAAGAACTATTCCCTTTTTCTTGCCCTGAGGGAAAAGTGAAGCCCAACAAGACGCTAGGCAAAATATAGTCATCAAGAATAAAAATAAAGAATACTCTCATTGATAATTACCAACATTATACTACATTCGTATGGCCGATATAATATGTATATGATGGTACACCTATGATTGTTATGTTGGAGTAACGTTTTGGTTAAGTTCTAAACTTTCTACCATCAGATTATTAACTGTAGGGACGATACTGTTAGAAATAAACGTTTAGTCTGAATGTAAGCCCAAGCCCGTATGTGGGCTTGGGCCCGTTAGATTTATTTTTCCTATAAATAGGCCTACAATGTAAACGTTTTATTTTGATGAAATATAACAATTCTTCCACAAAACCCGATTATTAAATTCTACATGGTATCAGAGCAGGTTACGTTTAAACGTACCTGTTCGAACTAGTCTATTAGACTAGTTAATCAAAGAGCACGAACTAGAGCCAGTCATTCGACCAGCTTCTTCACCTACACGACATGTCCAACTCGGATTGAAAATCAAAAGGCACGAACAAAAGTACTCGGATAGGAAATCAGAAGACACGGACTTGAAAAAACAATATATTCGACTAGATTTTATTTTTCGAATAAGAAATTACCTTACACGAATTTGGTGCTCGAGCCGCCAAGTCCTTTAGCCTACACGAACTGCCTTGATTCGACCACAAAAACAAGGCTCACGAACCATCTTGTTCGACTACAAAATTAAAGCACACGACCATCTTTTGTTCGATCACAAAACCAAAGTACCAGACCAGTTTCAATTCGATTAGGATTTCAGACAAGAGTTAGCTTAATCGAATTGAATTGGATTCGAATTGAATTGGATTTCGAATTTGAAGTGATTCAGAGGTATTCGAATCGAAGTGCTGTTCGAATTAAGGGGTGAATCGAATTAAGGGATTTTAATCGAAGTGCTGTTCGTTTGTCTAGGTATTCGATTAAGGGGTGAAATTAAATTGCTGTTCGTTTGGCAAAATTGCTATTCGTTTGGCAGCTTCCATCTTAAAGCCCAATAACCAAAGTGGAGGCCCAAAATTGTTAATTAAAAAAAAATTTAAAAGGCCCAAAACAAGTTAAACAATTTTAACCATTTAAACCAACCATGACTGACGCAAACAATAATGCTCTTGCAATGGAACTAATGAATTTGCTTCGTAATGGAGCACCGACCCAGTTTCAGAACCCAAAACCAAACCCGTCCGATCAACTCAAGATTAGCTTAATGTTGACAAGCATCAACTACCCGTTATGGGCTCGTATGATTCGAGTATCTATTGGGGGGAAATCAAAAGTGTATCTCAACCACCTTACCGAAAACCCTCCTGCCATCACAGATGAAAAATAAGATGAGTGGGAACAAGCCGACCTTGTGGTTTTCTCGTGGTTAATCCAGAACATCGAACCTAGCATCGCAAGTAACCTCACTGAATTTCCCACAGCAAAGTCACTATGGGACGCCCTGGCAGTTACTTACAGCAGTGGGAAGGATAAGCTACAAACTTTCGATCTCCATGTTAAAGCTAATGAGTTCAAACAACAACAGCTACCACTAGAAGAGTTTTGGATAGGGATGCAGGGAATTTGGGGAGAAATTGATCGCCGCGACCCCAACCCGATGACTTGCACAGCTGACATAGCCACATATAATCGAGTTCGATCTGAAACAAAGTTGTTCCAGTTTCTGAACGGACTTGACCGGAGGTATGATCGAATTAAACGGGAAATTCTCCGTTCTGATCCGCTTCCATCTCCCGAAACCGCTTACGCTATGGTCAGAAAAGAAAAAGCTCACCAAGCTATTATTGACGGGAACCATGAGGCAGATATGGGTGTGGCAGCTGGGCTCAATACCACCGGCGACGGAGCAGGGCTTGTCTCGAAGAATTATCGCTCAGAAAAACCGACATTCCGATCCCAATCAAAGGTCGACAAAAGCAAGCTTAAGTGTGAAGAGTGTGGTATGTCAAAACACACCAAGGAGCAATGCTTTAAAATTGTTGGCTATCCAGACTGGTGGAATGAGAATCACAAGACCTCCAAGACTGGAAAAGCTGCGGCTGCTGTAGGAAGCAGTGACACTAGAGGCGGAGGAGAGACGAGCACCGATGGCACACCAGAACCAGGTATAGGGTTTGGTTGTTCTAGACCAAACCCTCCGGGTAATGAATCCTTTTTAAATCCAAAAAGTTTTAATAAAAACTTACTCGATAAGCTAAATGAGTATGATTTAAAAAAGGAACAATGTGAGTCTCTTTCTGGCAAAGCTCATGTTGCAACCAAAGATTCTAAGTGTACTTCTTGGATCTTTGATTGTGGTGCCACCGATACGATGACGTTTGATGTCACTGATCTAACGTCAAAATCTAGAGTTGATAAAACAAGAATTCATACCGCAAATGGGTAAACTCTTCCAGTTAAAGGAGGGGGAACCATTGAAATTTCAAAAACATTATGACTCTCTAGATGTCTTTATGTACCATCACTATCACACAAGTTATTATCCGTCAGTCATGTTACGAAAGAATTAAATTGTGTGGTATTAATGCACCCCACTTTTTGCCTTTTGCAGGATATCAGAACGGGGAAGATCATTGGGCGTGGTACTGAAAGACAAGGACTCTACTATGTTGATGAAGTTACTCACCACGGTTCTGTTTTGCTCACTCATGGGTCCAACGATAGGAAAGCTTGGTTATGGCACAGAAGATTAGGCCATCCGTCTGTTGGATATTTGAGACAATTATTTCCGCACTTATTTCCTAATAATAAAACTTTCCATTGTGACACTTGTATTTTGGCTAAGAGTCATAGACAAACGTTTAAACCTAATGATACTCGAGTTGATTTTCCTTTTTCGTTAATTCATTCTGATGTTTGGGGTCCCGCAAAAATTGAAGGGGGACAAAATTTTCGTTATTTCTTGTTATTTATAGATGATTGTACTCGTATGACATGGACTTATCTTTTAAAAACTAAGTCTGAAGTGTTTACTAAGTTCACATCGTTTTGTAACATGGTCAAAACTCAATTCAAACAAGACATACAAATTCTCCGATCCGATAATGGGGGAGAATTCTGTAATACTTCCATGAAAAACTTCTGTCAAGAGCGGGGAATCATTCATCAAACCTCGTGTGCTCACACCCCTGAACAAAATGGGGTTTCAGAACGCAAAAATCGATTCTTGTTGGAAATCACTCGTGCTATGATGATCGAATCACAAGTCCCCAAGTCTTTTTGGCCAGAAGCAGTTGCCACTGCCACATACTTGGTTAATCGTCTCCCAACCCGAGCTTTAGCTCTCAAAACTCCTCTCCAAACACTGTCACACTTCCATAAATTGCCTTCAAATCTCACTCTTGAACCGCGAGTATTTGGATGTTCTGTTTTTGTCCATATACCAAAAATAGAGCGTTCAAAACTTGATCCTTGTGCAGAGAAATGTGTGTTTCTGGGGTATGGTGTCAATCAACACGGGTATCGGTGTTACAGTCCGAGTAGGCGTCACATGTTCACAACAATGAACTGTGACTTTCTTGAAACTGAGTTCTTTTACCAGACCCATCTTCATGGTCAGGGGGAAAAAGAAAATGACGCATTAAGATGGATAAGTTGGGCACCACCTGTGCATGGTGCTTCTACTGTTACACCCACTCCGGAGATAGAAAGTCCTGAAGAACCTGAAGACAGTACCACTGCCACCAATAATGATCCTCCTCAACTGGTATCCGAGGTAAGTGGCTCCGAATCTCCAGATATCCCCAATAACTCTGATTTGTGTAATGATGAACAACAGGTTGAGGTGGAAACTCCGAGTGTGACTGAACCAACTCGGTATGATCTCCCTCCTAGATCAACTAGGGGAATTCCGCCTAACAGATACTCACCTGAAAGAAGTTCAAAAGGGTCAAGATATCCAGTTGCAAATATCGCAAGGAGGAATTTAGTTCCAGAAGCCAGATCCTTCGCAAACGCCATATGTTCTGAAAAAATACCAACGAGTGTCGAAGAAGCACTTAAATATAAAGAATGGAAGGAAGCAATTGGCACTGAACTTGAAGCCCTGAGAAGAAGTGAAACATGGGAAGAATGTGAACTGCCTCCAGGAAAGAAACCCGTTAAATGTCGGTGGGTGTTCACTATCAAGTATAAACCCGATGGATCAATCGAAAGGTATAAAGCTCGATAGTCGCAAAGGGGTATACTCAGACTTACGGGATTGACTACCGTGAGACTTTCTCTCCAGTAGCCAAGATTGATACTATTAGAGTTCTATTCTCAGTTGCAGCAAACAAGGATTGGCCATTACACCAATTCGATGTCAAGAATGCCTTCCTACATGGAGAATTGAAAGAAGAAATCTACATGGAAGCCCCACCTGGAATTCATGATAGTTTCGAGGCCAGGAAAGTTTGCCGACTAAAGAAATCTCTGTATGGTTTGAAGCAGTCTCCACGAGCGTGGTTTGGTCGGTTTACCACAGTTATGAAGAAATATGGCTATAACCAAAGCAATTCCGATCACACTCTCTTCTTGAAACGGAGAGGTAAACTCATAACCTGTTTAATAATCTACGTCGATGACATGATCATTACAGGGGATGATTCAGAGGAAATGGCAAAATTGAAAGCTAATCTTTTCAAAGAATTTGAAATGAAAGATCTGGGAAGACTCAAATATTTTCTCGGAATTGAAGTTCTAAGATCAAAATTAGGGATCTTCATTTGCCAGCAAAAATATGTTCTTGATTTGTTAGCAGAGACGGGAATGCTAGATTGCAAACCTGCAGACACTCCCATGATAGCCAACCAAAAATTGTTCATGGAAGATGAAGCTGAACTGGCAGATAAAGAAAGATTTCAGAGAACGGTGGGAAAGCTTATTTACTTAGCTCATACTCGGCCAGATATTGCATACGATGTGGGGGTTATAAGTCAATTCATGCACCAACCTCAAGTCCAGCTGTGACATTCGCGAATTTCTAGGTATATTTCTATCGACTCGTATTCGTTTTATTTATTTATGTTTATGTTTTGACCCTATTGTATTCCCTTTTATGCTTTATCGTATTCGTATTTTATGAGTATTGTATTCGTATTTCTCGTATTTTATGAGTATCGTATTTGTAATTTATGTGGTTCGAATCTTTATGTCGGGAACGTGTAGTTCTAAGTGCCATTAGTATAAGTCTAGTATGCTCTTATGATAAGTTTAGGGGTTTTATGCCTATTTATGCGATTATGATTAACGTTTAAAAAGTATTACAATTTTAGTCCTTTCAGAAATTTTATTACAAAACTAGTCCTATGGGAGATTTCTATTACCATTTTAGTCCCCCACCAACCCATTTGTCTTATTAGACACCAGATTTTTTGTCCTTATCCACCTACACACACACACACACACTCACACCATTCTCACCATTCCCACTCTCTCTCTAGAAAACACCTACAAACACTCTCCCTTCTCTCTAAAATAACTAGTGATCCGACCGTTGAAATCCAATTTCGAGGCTAGATTATTGTTCACCGTATTCATCTTCATCTATCCTCTGAATTTCACCACGATCGGGTAAGTATTTCTCGGATTTTGTTTTAAACTTTATTATTTTGATTCAATCTCGGAAACATCACTTTTTACCATCAAAACTCGGATTTTATTGAGGATTATTGTACCTAAACGTATTCTGGACATAGGGTTTCGATTATGGATCATTTTAATGCTTAAAAACACTCTGAATCTCATTCCGAATGTAATTTTTCGTAAAAACCCAGTTACGTCACGTAACTGTGTTACGTGCACGTAACTGGAGCACGTAATAACTTATTGATCACGTAATAGAGTCACGTAACTCCTCTAACACGTAACTTATATATCACGTAACACCCTATGTCACGTAAGTAACCCCTTAAGCACGTAATTCCTTGATCTGCACGTAACTATGAGCTTGGTCACGTAACACCCTTTGTCCCGTAACTCTGGATCACGTAATTCCTTCATTAGCACGTAACTTGTATGTCACGTAAGTGACAGTTACGTGTCACGTAACTTCTAGTTACGTGATGCGTAACTGGTTGCTGTATTTTCGAAACGTTTGTAATCCTGTTAAATCGATGTTCCTGTTGGTCATTTTAAAACCCATATAAAACGTTAATCGTTAAGGCATACCCCACTAGACTTAGAGATACTTAGACATGTTTATTTACGTGATGTTTAGGGCACTTAGACGTGGGAGCTTGACCGTATCTGATTATTTCCCGACATATCGTGTTTGGATTGCTTTGCTATTCAGTGAGTTATTCGTCGCCCTTTTTATCGCTTTTACATTTTTGGGCATGATTAGCGTCGTATAAATGTATTTTATGGTATATTATGTATTATGGTTATGTATTTTGGATATGAATGCCTTTAGGTTAGCATTACCCAACTTGTTCCGCCTTTGTGGTAGAACGAGGCCCCGTATACACACCTGTTAGCTTTTAGCCGCCGGATCGTATATATAGCGCTATATGGGTCTAACAAACCCTCATTTCTAACACGATGGATGATGGATGCGCCCTGTCCGTGTTAGTAATGTTATGACCGTTGATTTCGAGGACAACCTAGCGTAATGCACTAGGTGGGGTTAGTTGCCAGTATTGTTATGGTTCAGGTGTATCGTATTTACCTAAGGCTATTATCTATCCAGTATGTTATTTTTATGAAATGATTATGGTATTTTTATGGTATATGTATGAGTATTTTAACAAAAGGTTTTGTAAACCTCACGTATATTTTGAAACATCATTTTCAAATGACTTATCTTCAAATCATAACACTTTTGGGTCAAAACATATTGAAACTTTTATACTATTATGTTTTTATTAATTATTGCGAATAATTCACCAACTTTATGTTGACGTCGTATTTTAACGCTTTTCAGGGATTTGAGGTTACCTTTATGATGCTATGCTTGTTGGCTACGTGGATCTTTTGCATGGAATTTATTTTGCTATTGTTAATTCCTTAGTATCCCAAACGCTGTAGCCGTATTTTGATATTTTTCGGATGATTGTAATAAGTATTCTACTTTCAAACTTATTTATCTATGTTGATGATGTATGGCTTACTTATGTTTATGTAACCTTTGAATCTCTGATACCGTATTCTCTGTACACCTCGGTTCCGCCATTTTGCGGGGTGTGACAGAAGTTGGTATCAGAGCCAATGGTTATAGCGAACTAAGTGACCTTACAGAATCACTTAGACTATGACCTAGGCTTTTGGACCTATCTGATTTACTCTATGTGCACATTTCCTTCTTTTGTGGGCCTGTATGTGATTCGTATGCTTTATGTGCTTCTGTTTTGCATTTTAGGTTTTGAGGCCTGCTTGTTTTAGTCGCACATCCGGTTATCGTTCTGATTTATTCTGTTTGACATTCGTAGAAGATGCCGCCTAAGAGAGCTTCTACTAGGTCTACTCCGGCCGTCACTGCTACGAGAAGGTCGTCGAGACGAGGTCGTGCCAGTGTGAGAGCGGGTGCTACGCCTCAGAATACCACTGCTGCCCCCAATGCTAATACCACTACTCCGAACATCAGTCAGATGATTGCGGAGCAGATTGCAGCAGCTATACCAGTGATTGTGGCACAACTCAAGGAGACACCGGTGCAGGATGCCGACATCGGGTTTGAAGAACCTGTGATGCCGAGTATTGGATCAGAAGGTACGGCGTCTGGGCGCGATGGTTCCGATGTGGGAAGAGCAGTGCACGTGGGAGTCGGTGGACCGAGTATTGTTATTGAGGATCCACCCCGAGGCTGTTCGTATAAGACTTTTCTGGATTGCAAACCTACTGAGTTTAGGGGTACTGAGGATGCGGTTGCTACCCTGCAATGGTTTGAGAAGATTGAGTCTGTGTTTGACGTTTCGGGATGTGCTGAAGACAGCAGAGTTAAGTATGCTACGTTCTTGTTCCAGGGTAAAGCCCTAACTTGGTGGAACTCGGTGAAACGGGTTCAGGGCCGGGCTGCTGTTACCCTGATGACCTGGGAAAACTTGAAGGCTATGATGAGGAAAGAGTATGTGCCGTCATCTGAAACGCAGAGGCTGGAAAATGAGTTGTGGAACCTGACTATGCAAGGTTCTGATTTCCGTGGGTATGTGAATAGATTTTATGATTTGTGTGTTTTGGCTCCTCGTCTGGTTCGCACTGAGAATGAGAGGATCGAACGCTTCACGAATGGGTTGCCCCATACTATGCGGGACCACATTATTTCTCATCTTCCGGGTACTCTACAGAGTGCGGTTGATATTGCCGGTCGGTTGACCGCAAGTATGATTCGCGGTGGTGTTCTGCAACCTGTGGTGAGCCGCAGAGATTCTGGAAGGTCCGATAGGAGAGACATGGGTAATTCGAGGAAGAGAAGCCGTGGTCAGGATCAGAGACCCCAACTTCCTCAAGTATATGCGTTGACGGGTCCTGGAGCTGGTTATCAGGGCGTGCGTCCGAAGTGTGGTACTTGTGGCAGTGCTCATGCAGCAAATGTGGCTTGCTGGGTTTGCAAACGGTGCAAGAAGTTAGGCCACACCGAGCAGTTTTGTGGTAGGGCTACTGGAGCATGTTTTGAATGTGGAGAAATGGGTCATCGCCGTCATCAATGTCCCAAGCTTATAGCACCTACTCCCCTTCCTACTCATGGTGCTGGTACTAGTACGAGAGGGAATCCTGCCAAGAGCCGAGCTTTCGCCATGGAATCTTCTGAAGCTCATCAGGATCCTACTGTAGTCACTGGTACATTTCTTGTCGATGATTATCCTGCTTTTATCTTGTTTGATTCGGGTGCCGATAGAAGCTTTATTTCTAGTGATTTCCGCCCCTTAGTAAACCGTGCTTCTAGTCCTTTAGAGCCTGCTTATGAAATAGAAATAGCTGATGGTAGATGTGCTTGTGTTAGAGAAGTTATTCGTGATATTCCCCTCGTATTAGCCGATATTCCTTTTTCCATCGACCTTATTCCTATGAAACTCGGTAGTTTCGATGTCGTAGTCGGTATGGATTGGTTAGCTAAGCATAAAGGCGAGATAGTCTGTTATGAGAAACTTATTCGTATTCAGAAGCCGGATGGAGACCAGTTGATTGTACACGGAGACAAGGCTGGGAAACGTCTTAAAGTCATCTCAAGTTTGAAAGTTCGCGAGTATGTCCGCCAAGGTTGTTCCTTATATCTCGCTCACTTGGTGAAGAAAGATTCTACGATAAAGATTGATGGTGTACCGATCGTTCGCGAGTATTCTGACGTTTTTCCCGAAGATTTACCTGGAGTTCCTCCCCAGAGACAAACCGACTTTCGTATTGATCTTGTTCCTGGAGCAGCACCTGTTGCTAAAGCTCCGTATCGTTTGGCTCCTTCCGAGATGCTCGAGTTGTCGAAACAAATTCAGGAACTGGTCGATAAGGTTTTTATCCGTCCTAGTTTCTCCCCGTGGGGTGCTCCTGTTCTCTTTGTTAAGAAGAAGGATGGCTCCATGCGTTTATGTATTGATTATCGGGAGTTAAACAAGCTGACTGTGAAGAACCGTTATCCCCTTCCTCGTATTGACGACTTATTCGATCAACTTCAGGGTTCTTGCTATTTCTCTAAGATCGATCTTCGCTCTGGTTATCATCAGTTGAGAGTTCAGGAAGATGATATACCTAAGACCGCTTTTCGTACTCGATATGGTCATTATGAGTTCATGGTGATGCCGTTTGGTCTGACAAACGCCCCTGCAGCATTCATGGAACTAATGAACCGTATTTGTCGTCTGTATCTTGACAAATTCGTTATCGTATTCATCGACGACATTCTGATCTATTCCCGAAGTCGCAAGGAACATGAAGAGCATTTGCGTCTTGTTCTAGAAGTGCTTCGAAAAGAAAAGTTGTATGCGAAATTCTCTAAGTGCGAGTTCTGGTTATCCGAAGTTCAATTTCTTGGCCACGTGGTTAGCGCGAAGGGTATTCACGTTGATCCTGCTAAGATTGAAGCTGTTAAGAGTTGGGTTGCACCAAAGTCTCCGACCGAAATCCATTCGTTTTTGGGTCTTGCTGGGTATTATCGCCGATTCATCGAGAACTTCTCCAAAATCGCTTCACCTATGACTAAGTTGACACAGAAGAGTGAACCATTCGTTTGGGGTTCCGACCAGGAGAAAGCCTTTCAGGTATTGAAGCAGCGGTTGTGTGACGCTCCTATTCTTAGTCTGCCAGTTGGTTCCGAGAACTTTGTTGTTTATTGCGACGCTTCGCACAAGGGTCTGGGTTGTGTGCTTATGCAGAATGGTAAAGTTATAGCTTACGCTTCGCGTCAGTTGAAAATCCATGAGCAGAATTACACGACACATGATCTAGAGTTGGGAGCCGTCGTCTTCGCATTGAAGATTTGGAGACATTATCTGTATGGGACCAAGTGTACTGTATTTACCGACCACAAGAGTCTTCAGCACATATTCGATCAGAAGATGCTGAACATGAGACAACGACGCTGGGTTGAGTTATTGAACGACTATGATTGCGACATTCGCTACCACCCTGGTAAAGCGAACGTTGTTGCTGATGCACTAAGTCGTAAGGAAACAGTCAAACCAGTCCGTATCCGTTCTATGATGGTATCTATTCAGACGAGCTTGAAGGCTCGGATTATTCAAGCACAGGAAGGTATTATGACAGAGGGCCGTGTTAAAGAGGAAAGGTTGTATAAGTTAGCATTGGAATTAGAACCGAAGGAGGATGGAGTTTTGTATTTCCTCGAGCGTATTTGGATTCCGATTAGTATCCGTCAGTTGATTCTGGACGAAGCCCATAAGTCTAACTATTCCATTCATCCGGGTTCCGACAAAATGTATCATGACTTGAAAGAATTCTATTGGTGTCCGGGTATGAAGCGTGAGATCGCCGAGTATGTTAGTCGATGTTTGACCTGTTCCAAAGTGAAGATTGAGTATCAGAAACCGTCTGGACTACTCCAACAACCGAAGATTCCCGAGTGGAAATGGGAGCGTATTACTATGGATTTCGTTACAAAGCTTCCGAGATCTTCGAGTGGTTATGACAGTATCTGGGTTATTGTTGATCGATTGACGAAGTCTGCTCATTTCTTACCGATTCGTGAAAATTATCCGATGGAGAGATTCGTGCGTTTATATATTGCAGATTGTATCGAAACACGGAGTCCCTGTATCGATTATTTCCGATCGTGATGCTCGTTTCACCTCACGATTTTGGAAGACATTCCAGAATGCTATGGGTACAAGGTTAGAT
>CAJVGC010000001.1:12762636-12777636 GCA_910822075.1 Senecio squalidus
TTGTACCTTTTATTGTCGGAACCAATGTCGGAATCAAAAATGTAAATCCTAACACCAAATAAACAATACAAGAACTTGACTAAGTTCATAACGGTAACTAAAATGATTCTAGTCCTTAACTAATTAACGGAAACCAACAAAACGTCAAAAAACTGGATTTTGGAATTCAGCCGGCGGCTGAATATATCCAGCCGACGGCTGAATCCCGCTGTCCAGCTGGATGATGACTCATATCTGCATGTTTTTCGATTGGGCAACGGATTTAAACGGGATTGGGTCTTGGATACTGCCATTTTTGCTTCCCAAGAGTAGTCTTAAACACCACCCTAACAATTATTTTCATTTGTTGAATCAAAACACACACACACACTCTCTCTCTTTGCTCTCTCATTTCTCTCTTCAAGAACACACACCAAAACAGAAACTTAGCCTTCATTTTCAGTCCATAAACATCAAAATATCAACCGTCTAACACATACAAATCGTCCTAGAAGAAAAGGGTATCAAGGAAAAAGGTTTAAATCGGGTTTTTCAAGGAGTTTTGGAGCTAAAATCTCGGTCAAACCATCACCTTGCTATTTTCCTTCGGTATAACATCTTCTTTTCACTATTTTTACATAAATAACCGATTGCATGTATAATCTATAAACTGAAAATGAGTTTTCTAAACATGCAAAACGTTTTCTAGCCTAAAAACGAGTTTTTATGAAAGATCTTCATGTGTAACCTATAAATCTAAAAGAAAGTGGTGCTTTTACCTCAAAAATACATATGTTTAAGTTATAACAGCTTGCATGTCAAATCTACCCGTTAAACAAGCTTAAAATCGAAGAAACAAGCAACTTTGAAACTGGCCGAAGCCTTTTGGCCGGCGGCTGAAGGATTTCAGCCGACGGCTAAAGGTCAGTCGGCGGCTGTTTTCCTCCAGCCGCCGCCAGAATGGCCCTGTTCGCTATTTTGTCGTTTTAAAGGTCGTAAACCTGATTTTAAGCTAAAATAATTAATCACAGAACACATACATCATGTTAAGCTACTGTTTTGACTTATACATTGTTTAAAAAGGGATTTTGGACTTGAAACTTGTGTATTGTTGGTTTAAACGTTATTATATGTATTTTGAAGCGGGAAAGTGTTTTGAAAATGGATATAAATTTTATTGCGCGGAAGCGCTGCCCAATTTTCACCGTAAAGTACATTTCAAATTCAGAAACTTAATAACTTGGAACTTTGACACTTTTGAACATAATTGGACATTTCGGACTATAAAACGTTCACGATCACATAAACCTTACAAAACATTCCGTAATAATCCTTGGGACAGAATCTAAGTATTATAAATTGAGACTTAAAAATGTTAAATTGGAACTTAACATAACCCAAATCATAATAATATAACTTACACGACTTTCCGGTGTTTTAGGTCGTTGAGATTCCCGACGCGTTCCGCTTCTTTTGTGCTAATTCATACCTCTTATCTCCGCAAACCGTGAGTTAGAACCCCTTGTTTTATATATTTTACATAAATTTTGGGGGAAACATAAGATTAATTGCATTTTAAAGGCTTTATGAAACAAATTGCAATATATCGAACTTTGACTTTTGACTTATTAAACTTTGACTTTTGAACTTATAAACTATTTGATTTTTGGATCGTACGTAAACTTATTTTGACTTATTTTGGACGTACTTGGACTTATTTGAACGACTATTTGATCTCTTATGCGTAAATTATTTGACTTTACTTAGACTTATTGGTCGCTCTCTTTTGACTAGACTGATTATTGATGCTTGTATACGTACCAACCCTTGATGGAACTATAACACGATCTTAAGTGATGGACGTACGACTCTCTCTCTTTTGAAAACAAAATTTACTTAGTGCCCGACTATTTTAGACTTAGACTTACACACTATTAACTACTTAGCCGTATAGTAATTATGGGTATCGATACTTAGGAAAGAACCGTTCCTTGCTTAGATGGCAGTCTAAGTACATATTACTAAGTTCTGAATAACTTTCCGTTTGAGAGGCGGGAAGTTGGGGCCGTTCACGGTTGGATAATCGGATTAGTGTGAACACTTAAGTTATAGATGCCAAGAGGTTGATACAAGAAAATCTAATTAGTTACTTACGCATAAATCTATAAACTTTTTAGCGTTTGGTATACGCTTCTACTGTTTGACTAAATTTGACTCTATTTGGTCTTTACAAACTTGGGGCACCAGTCCGCCCATTACTTGGACTTTAAAGTATATAAACCTTAAGCGACTTTCTCCGCTAATCTCCTTCTTGGAAACTTTTACTTTTATATACTTTACTTATATTTTTGTCGACTATTTAAACTGTAACTCACTCACTACTTTCGTAGTTGACACTTTATCTTATGTTTCAGGAAATTAGTGTAAGCATGATGTGCATGGCATGGACGGGTCGAGGCGGTCGTTTGAGAACCTCTTTGGGAAAAGACTTGGCCATTTGTTTTGGGAATTTTTAATGAAACTTTCTTTCTATTATGTATCAATGTACTAAACTATCGTGTCTTGGTCGTTCGAATGGATTTGTAAACACTTTTACTTTTAATTAATGACTTGATTACCGTTATGTTTTATATGACCTGTGTAAAGATTTTCCAGCTCTTCACATTCCGTGTTTCCGCTTTAGCGGGGTGTGACATTTTGGGGGAAACATGAGATCAAATTGATTTTGAACTATGGCATTTATGTGAAATTGCTTATCAAACTATTTGACTTATTGAACTGGTACGACTATTTTGACTTTTGCTACTTATCGGACTAATTTGACTTTTGACACTTATTGAACTATTTTGACCTTGGTCTATTTTAACTATTTTGACTTGTGAATCTTTGAACTATTTTGGATAAATTCTTAGAGACTCTTATGCGTAAAAATTCTTTATTGCCTTATTGGCTACTTATTATTTAAAACTTTTACGAACTTGCTAAACTTTTGCGAACCGTTGGAAACCTTTTGAACTAATTGAACGCTTTTCTATTTATGGAAACTTTTGAACTAAAGGAACTGTTTTTGGTACGAACTATTTGGACTACCTTGAAACTATTTTTGTACGACTATTTGGACTACCTTGAGACTATTTTTGTACGACTATTTGGACTACCTTGAGACTATTTTTGTAAGACTATTTGGACTACCTTGAGACTATTTTTGTACGACTATTTGGACTACTATGCGTAAACAACATCAAATGTTCGGATTGGCTTACTTTAGACTCCCTAGGTCTGCCTCTTTGGATACTTGAATAGACATTGATAGCTTGGTTGTATTTAGGTACTAAACCCTAGGTGAGAATATAACGCCGTAAGTGGAGACTAAAAGACTTTTAAAAATGGTACGACTTAAGGTCCCACAGATTTTCTTGGACGACTATACACACTATTAACACAAGCCGTTAGCATATATTATGGGTATCGATACTTAGGAGCGGTCACTCCTTACCAATGGGTAGCGACCAAGGTACATATTGCTAAGTCCTCGCGGACTCTGACTTTAGACTTGACTAGTGGGCAGGTACTTGACCAGAATCGGATTAGTGTGTAGACTAAATCTTACGTATATTAAGCTTAGTGGTTGGTACAACTCGAGGATCATAGGTCTATATTACGCATATATTTACTTACTGTCTTGCACATGTGGATTAATCCACCGCTGAGGTAATGACTACGACCCTTTTTGCTCCGCTACCATGAATTGACTAAATTTGACTCTACTTGGTTTTTTCTAACTTTTGGGCATCGATTCGCCCGTTACTTTGAAACTTTGATAGTATATAAACTTTAAGCGACATTTCTACGCTAACCTCCTTTTGGGAAACCTTTTTGCTTTTATATACTCGTCAAACTTTTATCGGAACTTTTTGGTCAACTTATAAACTGTAACTCACTCACTACGTTTCGTAGTTGACACTTTATCTCATGTTTCAGGAAACTAAGCGTAAGTTATGAAGTGCATTGCTCAGGCGGGTCCAGCTAGTTATGTGAAGAGTAATACGGGAAAAGAACTTTGATACTTGGGAATTTTTATTAAAATACGTTATTATGTATTTGTCATTTTATACTTATGGATCTTGGTTGTATCTTTCGAACATGGTTACCTTTTAATTTCAATTTATATGACTAGAACCGTTGATTTTTGGTATAACTCGTGAAATGATTCTTTGCTCTTCACATTCCGTGTTTCCGCTTTAGCGGGGTGTGACATTATCTATAACGCTATATTTTAAGGTTTTATATTACCCTACTATTAGAGGTCTAAATAAATAAGCATCATTTTATGTTACATATAAAATAAAAACTTAGGTTATATATATGAGAAAGATGAATATGAGATTATTATGCATATAAGTTTACATTCAAAACCAATTAAAATTATATTTTATTAAAAATGTTCAAATCTGTATAGTTTTAATCATATTCATTAAACTAACCTTACTGAATTTTCTCCATTTACATATTTATCTTCTTTAATCACATCTTTATGCAATATAGGGTTTTTTTTCTTGTTACCCAACATCTGTTATAGATATTTTTAATAAGTTGTTGCATAATAAACAACAACTCTCTACATTTTCGAGATCATTTATCTCATGATGAATCCAGGACAAATCAAGCTTTCAATAATATATAAACCACAAAACAACATAGTTTTTGATTAGTTTTCAATTTAAACTTACATGTGTAACAACCTCATATATTTACTCCGTATATTTTAGGTGATATCTTAAGCATGTTAGATTCTTAAGTAAAGATCCAAGTCCAATTGGCCGCAATGCTTAGCAAACTATCACACACATAACTAGGGGTGGGTGTGGTTAAGTTTCTTTCGGTTTTTGATCAAAATTGAAACCAAATGGGCATTCGGTATTATAAAGTTAGGAACGAGTAAGTTATTTATCAGTTTTTGTGATGTTCTATTTGGTTTTTATCTTTTTCCAGTTTTTTCAATATACACCATTTTATTAATAAATTTCACGAAGAGATATAATATAACCCAAAAAAATTCTAATTATCTTACAAGAAACTTGCCTTCCTGCCATTTAATAATGTTTTTGGCAACCAAAAGAAAATACTCACGATAATTACATATTAAATTTAATTTTGAATGGTTTGTTTCAGAATATTTTATAGATTAAACCCAAAACCTTAACGAATAATCCGTTTTTTGTAATTAAAAAAAAGAGTCATCAATTATTTCTTTGGATCGACCTTCTCTTTTATGCTCACATTTATCATAATAACACCGTAGCAAAATAACAATCTTATAAGATTATGTAATATGATGCATACATCAAGTGTCATATTAGATTTGATCATAATGAGACCCCAATGTATAAGCGTTCTATTAATCTGAATGTATTAGGACACATATATAAAATGTCATATAAGATCCCAACATAATAAAACCCTAATAAATAAATGTTACGTAAACATAACCAAATAGGACTTATATATAAAGTGTCTTATTATGTTCAAATTTTTCATGACCCTTTTATATATATGTCATATAAGGTTTATATAAAGGACTTAAAGATTAACTGTCCTATTAGAGTCAATCATTATAGAACACAATATTTAACTCGTCATATTATACGTTTTTTTAGGACGATGTCGAAAAAGTGTCCAAGTGAAAGGGTCCTAAAAACCACGTTTTCTTGTAGTGTCTTATGATTATATATTTTTGGTAATTTAACATTTAATAAACAAAATATTACTATATTTATAGAAAATCAAATATACACTTTATTTAAAATTCAATATCTTATTATAAATATGATAATAATGATTTTCGTTAAATGTATAGTTAAACCATCGTCCAAAAATCAACGTTTAGCCAAACCTTTATCTTTTTTTATTTTATTAACTAAATTTGAAAATAAACATAGAATATAAGTTGTTATCAAACACTTGATTAAAAAAAATTGAAGTTATTTTCACAAACTAGGTACTTATTTGAGGACAGAAATCAAATATTCTTCAGAACCAGATAAGACATAGATAAGGTGTATTCATTCTCATCCATCAGATGGATTCATTTTCATAATCTAACGGTCCCAAATGTCTCACTTATCTCATCCTTTCTCACCCATGAAACCCTATACAATATACAACCACAATATCATCAAGACACATTACAAACACACACACACAAAACAAGCATGGCATCCACAAACGCCACCACGGCTGCCACCGCTTCTTCCTTCATCGGAACGCGTCTTCCGGACGTTCATTCCAACTCGGGCCGAGTCACAGCTGTGTTCGGGTTTGGAAAAAAGAAAGCCGCACCAAAAAAAGTGTCCAAAAAAATTACAACAGACCGTCCATTATGGTACCCTGGAGCTAAAGCTCCAGAGTATCTGGACGGTACTCTAGTTGGAGACTATGGGTTTGACCCTTTTGGTTTGGGCAAACCCGCAGAGTATTTGCAATATGATTTAGACTCTTTGGATCAAAACTTGGCTAAGAATTTAGCTGGTGATATCATTGGAACTCGGTTTGAAGACTCTGATGTGAAATCGACTCCTTTTCAACCGTATAGCGAAGTTTTCGGGCTTCAACGGTTTAGAGAGTGCGAGCTTATTCATGGTCGATGGGCTATGTTGGCTACACTCGGCGCGCTAACCGTCGAGTCCGTTACCGGTGTTACATGGCAAGATGCTGGAAAGGTATGTATAGATCATGCATACATTTGAGTTTGTTTGAGTTTAAATTGTTAAAAGGGGAAATATTGTCTTTAACATGTAGGCTAACTAAAAAAATAAGTTAAAGGGTAATTTGGTCATTTCATATCAATTATGCGAAAACGAATATTATCATGTAACGGGAAATTGTATTATGGCGAAAAAGATATAATATTGTTCAATGTTTTATTACATAGGTGGAACTAATTGACGGATCATCATATCTAGGGCAACCTCTCCCATTTTCAATCACCGCTTTGATATGGATCGAGGTTTTGGTCATCGGTTTCATTGAGTTTCAAAGAAACGCCGAGCTTGAACCTGAAAAGAGGATTTACCCCGGTGGTCCGTTTGATCCGTTGAACCTAGCTAGTGACCCCGAGAAAAAGGCTACTCTCCAACTAGCTGAGATTAAACATGCTCGTCTTGCCATGGTTGCATTCCTTGGATTTGCTGTCCAAGCAGCGGCCACGGGAAAGGGCCCGCTCAACAACTGGGTTACTCATTTGAGCGACCCACTTCACACTACTATCTTTGACACATTCGGCTTCTTTTCTTAAACATTCGTTTTTTGGCAATTCCCATTAAATATATCGATCACCTTGGTGTTTCTATCGTTACCGTCTATCTTGTAAAGTTTGTAACATTTGACAAATCAAGCGGAACAATATATTGCTTTTATTGTCACACATATGGGTCGAGTCACTTACTACGTGCTGGTTCACTTGGTTTCATGCATAACTTCAGTTAACCATTAAGTTTAATACATTTACATAAGGGTGAATTAACGTCAAATCAAATATTAATCTAGGAATACCATGTAATACTAAATCGAAACATCATAACTAAACACAAGCGAAAAAGGCTTCATGCATAACGGAGTCACTTCACACCTCTATTAACGTGATTATAAAAGAGCTTGGAGGTGATTTCTTTACACTTTTAGTTGATGAGTTACGTGATGTGTCTTATGATCGGAGCGTGTCTTGCGAAGAGCAAATGACATTAGTCTTACAGTCTCTATATGGTAAAGGTTTATTGGTTTCTGACATGTCGAGAACACTTCTTGATGCACCACGCTCACATGTCGATGTTGATTACACTTCGAAATTACACTATCATTACTCCTTACTTTTTTAAAAGTATAATACCTAAGGTCCTTTATTCCGTTAAAGTTAACCCAATTCCGTTAAACCTGATTTTTATAGCGCATTTTATACTTATCATAATTACTTAGTTTTACTTTTGCAAGTATTATAATCATAAATCCTAATATTAACTAAATGATAATATATATACCCATTTTTTTTTCACATTTTAGCAATACCAATTGTGTTGTCCAAGTGGAAGGTACGTTGGCTTTGAGTGGAAGTTCCTTTTTTTTTCTTCTATTTATTTATATTTCTTTTACATACTTGAACATAAATAAATGTCTAATAATTCTCAAATTTTCTAATGTTTTTTTTTTATATCCATAAACATCATAAAACGCTCCTTAACTTTTTCTTCATCACCTCTAATTTTATATAAGAATTTATATTTATATTTATATATGTAATAAAAGAAAAAAGCTTTATAATTAAAAGAAGTAATTTTTAATTTTTTAAATTGTTTTGATTTTAATCAAAACATTTATATTGGAATATTTATTTTAATAAAGATTGAGTAATTGATACGAATATGTAGCGGAACAATAATAGAAGATAGTTGATCTACACCTAAAAATCAACAACGGTGACAATCAAACAAGACTTATTACTTGATTAGTCAATTCAATCGTAGATTACGCGATCTAAAACTGAATTATGATAACACAATCAAGACTTATTGATTTGTTATCGAATCAAAACTAGATAACTCGATCTAATAATAAAACAAATTGATAATTGAAGCATCAATATCAAAGAAAAAGGTTAAAACCTTAACAATATAATCAAAATTTGTGTTCTTACAATAATAAAACGTTTCTTATATATAGGAAAAACAAAAGAAACCTAAAAACGAAAAAGGAAACAATAAAATTCGGCTTTTGACCGACACTGCGTCGCGGTAAACAACCATTGCGTCGCAACGGGTGTCATTCTAGATCTTTCGTAGCTGAAATTTGGTTGACTGCGTCACAGTTACTGAGATTTCCTCGTAGCTATTGCGTCGCAGTTGCTGGTCAGGAGACTTTTCGCAACTTATTGTCCTTCCGAATGCTTATTAGATATCAAGCAAATCTCTTTAGCCATAGTTCCTTCGTAAACTTCACTCTCAATCATTAATACCATGTCTTGATCACTTGAAACCGTATCATTAATATAACCTAAACTTTTGTTATTCAAATATTAATTTAGTTAATTTATTTTTTATAAACTACTTTTAACTTTTAACATGAAAGGTATTTTATTATCATAAATATTTTTATTTTTTTATTTGACAATTAAACGTGTAAATTTTAAAATTCCGTCGCAACATATGGGTTAAAAAAGCTAGTTTGATACATACATCAAAATGAGCAACACCTCATGTCTTTTTATGTGAACAAGAAGATACCAAAAGACTTGTAGTCTATGGGTACGAGAGATTTAAGAAAAAAAAAGACTTTGAACGTGACATCCTCCAAACCATGTGTGAAATAAGCTTCTTAAATGCATATGGTATAAAGTAGACTTGCCATCTATCTACTATTAGAGATGCCATAAAAGAAGCCTTAGTATGGGTCATATTTACGAACTTGTAAAATAACCTTCTTAATTAGTCATCCAATTATAGCTATATAATATAAGAAAAATGTAAGGCTATAATCATCAATTTCACATAACTTTTAGTTTTCTAAAGATGCCGATATCGATGATAAACAGTGAAAAAAGTCACCACCACAACTAGATTTCGTAGAAGGCAGCTTCACACAATTGTCTCACGAGAAATCATCAAACCTTCTTCTACGACCCTTTCTTATCTACAAACTTACAATCTTTCTTTGATTGATCAAATTGCACCGGATGCATATATGCCATTAGTTATCTTCTACCCAAACTCTATCCTTAATAGTAATAATATTCATGCTAAAATATTGGATATGAAGAACTCATTGTCGCAGACGTTAACACAATACTACTCGTTTGCTAGTAGGCTAGCCAAGACAACACCCTTTTTTGTAGATTGCAACGATCATGGAGTTGAGTTCCTTGAAGTAAGCAATGACAAACACCTACTCGAGTTCATCCAAGAGATGCAACATAAAGATCTAGACCACTTCTTTCCAAATGGTCTTCTATGGAATAAATTTGCATAATAGTCATAACTTTGAAACTAATAGTGCAAGCCCGTCGGCAGTCCAAGTCAGCCATTTTGCTTGTGGAGGGATAGCGGTGGCGGTGTCATTATCCCACAAAATAGCAGATGGAAGCAGTTTGTGCAACTTTTCCAACAATTGGACTATGATGACATGATTAGGCTCCAAGGAGCTAAAGTATGAATCGCCTATTGACCCGCTTTTTATTTCTTTTAAGAGTACAAACCTAAATTACCAAGGAGTGTGTCTTAACAAATCACGACATGATTGTGTTACAAGGAGTTTCAAGTTCCCTGCATCAAAATTAAAAGACCTTAAGCTCAAGGTTATAGACATGATTGCGGAATCTAAGCAACCGGTCATGAACTTCATTAACGTTGAAGTTTTGAATTGGCTACTCTACAAATGTGCATTGCAAGCAACTACAAAAAATAATTTAGGATCTTTCACACCAACTGGTTTTGCCTTTGCAGCAAATATAAGAAACAAAATGATTGAGAGGTTGCCAAAACCTGTTGTTATTTGAACACGTCAAATAAAATGTGTGTCTATTACTTAATATGTTAAGTGTAATATTTATAAAAGGTGGATATGTTATGTATTTATGGAGGTTTCCTAATTAAAATACAACTTGGACTCAAAGGTATTGTTTGGCTATATAAGGAACACCAAATTCGTTATTCCAACACACCATAAATCGATTAGGGGTTTAAAGCGATTCTTCCTTGCTTCTCTAACCAATCGATGAAGCAAAGAAAAGGGTTTTCGGTTTTGCTTGGTTTCGAGTTCTAGTTGTGGTGATCATAAATGTGTCTTAGCATACAAGTTTGTTGCTAAAGAAGATGTCGTGTACAAACATGTAGTAGGATTTCACTAAATCCTAAACGAGGTAAATCAACAACAAATGTACAATTCTTAACTTCGTTAATATTGATTATATGTTTGATTCTAATTGCTTCCGCTGTATGTTGTTTGACAATATGATTAGTATATACCAGTAAAACCACCATAGGTAATTTTTGGATATTATCAGAGTTTTCAACAGAAAATCCAAATAAAATTACATCGAGTTCTTTTATTTCCCAAATAAAGAAATAGAAAGCGGAAGTTCTAGGGGTAGTAAAATATCAAAACTGCAGTTGCAATACCTTCACATATGTCTCTAAGAACCGTTATAAAAGAGCAGCAAAGAAAAGCAAGTTTGTGTTACTATACTTTGGTGTTGCATCTAGTAAATTTGTTGCATTTCTACTTTTACATATTTTCTTGTACTTCTTTACTCTTTTTTATATCTGAATAATTTGTACTAATCAAAGTTATCAAATGATGATAGTCTAGAAAAACATGCAAATCAAATAACTAGTCGTTAAAAATTAGTATGATTGTATGATTGGTCACATGGTCGCGTTGAAGCTTAAACGAAATTTAGTAAATTACAACACTTAATAGTATTCTAGCGATCCCGATCTTATAGAGACAAAAACAATGTTAGATGTAAATTGAAAAATAGAATGAACGATAGTAAACAGAAGTTAGTAAATATGATAGTAATTTCGATGGATTCAGAAAATTCTCATATAATACCAAATAATCCCGAAAAAGGGGACCTCATCAAAAGTTTTAGGATAGTACGAATAGTAGATATGCTTGTAATAGTAATTAATCAAAATGTTTGACGATTTAACCATTAGAACACCATAGGAAAGCTTCTACTGAGGGTTGGGAGGACGACTGTTGGCAGCCGAGACTCTAGAACCCCACTCGAGCAACTCTTTACTGGTATCATCTTTGTGAACAATTACTTCAATGAAGCACAAACAATCCTTTTTATCTCCAGTTGCGGTCTCTATTGCTTCAATCAAATCTTCTTCACAAAACACCTACAAATTTCAAGTTTTATCATGAATAATCTTCTCTTTTTGTATTAGATGGCATGCATATTGAGCAGATTGGGTAACTCATTGAAATCGCTTACCTTTTCTGTCCAACACTTTCCGTCACCATTGTGTATTGCATCAACTAGTCCAGTATAGTTCCAGTTCTTGATCACATTGTAAGGCCCATCATGAATCTCTACTTCAATGGTGTAACCGCCATTGTTAATCAGGAAAATGATGGTATTTTGCCCACATCGTAGCATTGTGGACACATCTTGTGCTGTAACCTGTAGTTAAAACGGGTCGTCTTAAAAAAATCTTGATTCAATAAAAAAAACTCGATAGAGATTAGTTTCAAGCGGATATAAATATACCTGGAAACTTCCATCACCGATACAAGCAATCACTCTTTTGTCAGTAGCAGCTTGTGCATACCCGAGAGTAGCACCAACCGACCACCCAATCGACCCGTATTGCATCTGGAATTCATACCTACAGTAATAGTTTTAAGTAATTAAAATACAATGACAAAGAAAGCGTTAATAATGGTAAAACCACTAAACTTTCAACTTTTTCGCTATTGTTTTCGTTCTTACCCACATCCTTCTGGCAACTTCAGTTTCTGACAATTGAACCACGAATCTCCGGTTTCAGCAATCACAGCAGTGTCACTAGACAGCATCTTTTGAATATGTTGAAACAGAATATTAACCCTTAACGGCTCTTTAGGATCACATTTCATCGGAAGTCCTTCAGGGACGTAAATCCGAGAGTAATTCTCGTACGCAGTGGTGTTCTTCTTAACCCTTTTCGATAAAGCTTGTAGGAAATCCTTCATCAGAATACACCCAAAAGTAGGTCCATTTCCAATAACAATGCGATCAGGATGCACAATTAACGCCTTTTCTTTTTTGAGGAGGAGAGAGTAACCAACAGAGCTGTAATCGTTAAATATAGGTCCAGCGAAGATGTAAGCATCAGCTGATTCAACGATTTCTGCACAGAATGCCGTGCTTACAGCGCCCCAATATGTCCCAATGAAATGAGGATGGTGTTCGGGGACAAGTCCTTTTCCAGATGGCATAACTGAGAGAGCGTAACCAGAAGCGTCCGCCAATTCAACAAACGCTTGGCATGCATTTGCAAAGCGTAGTTTTGGTCCACCAACCATTACGGGCTTCACTGCCTTATTCAAGAACTCAGCGGCTGCCTCAACTGCCGCTTCCAAACCCATTTTATTACTCAACCTACATTATAAAACAGCTCGTAAATTATAGCATTACAAAAAGGAGCATTTGTTTTAGCTTATTTTCGGGTTTAATACCTTATCTTAGCATATTTTCATAATCACATTTTTTCGGCTTATTTTCCATTTTTACGTCATAATAAGATAATGAGCCAAAAAAAATAAGTCGGAAAATGGGCTTATTATGTTTATAACTTAGAAGGGTTATATGTAAAACGTACCTGGGGGCCAAAGAAAATGGAACCGGTTCTCGGCTAAAAGTAGGATGAGGAATTGCAGGCAAGTTACATCCAATGCTGATATAAACCGGTTTGCTCTCTTTCAAAGCAGTTGCAATCGCTTTATCGATTTGTTCGTGTGCATCTTCCAAGTTATTCACCACAGCCTACATTTAAAACAGTCATATCGAAAAAACTTTCAAAAATATCCTTATTTGAACATGTTTTGTGTTTTGTTATTTCAAAAGTATCCGGAAATACACTATTAAGGATATGTTTAGTTGCAGAAAAATTTCTCACGACGATTTTTTAATCACATAATTATATTTATTGTGGTTAAAAATATAAAAAGAAAAAAGTTATCAAGGTTTTAATAAAATATTTTGTTGGAAAAACTTCATTTAAACACAATATGTATGAAGGTATATTATCTATCTATCATAACGTAATAGACAGATAAACAATTTATAAACGGCGAATCAAAATATATACCTGATAACAAGTAACGGTCTGAAAACACCTCAACTCCTGACTAAAATCCGGAACTCCAATCGTATGATGAAGAACCCTATTCGTTCCATAATCATTAGAGTTCGGTCCTCCAACAATACAAACAATAGGCAAATTCTCACTATAAGCCCCCGCAATAGCATTCAACACACTCAACCCACCAACAGTAAACGTAACAACACACGCTCCAACACCACACGATCTAGCGTACCCATCAGCCGCGTAACCAGCATTTAACTCGTTACAACAACCAACAAGATTCAAACCGGGCTCAGCTATCAAGTGGTCAAGTAAAGTTAAGTTGAAGTCACCAGGAACAGAAAACACGTCGGACACACCGATCTGGACTAGCCGACGTGCCAAGTGGCGACCGAGGGTTGCTTCGGTTGAGTTGCATGGGATTGGGGAGGATTGTAAGCATGTAACATCTAGGGCGCCAATTTTTGTATCCATGTTTTTTTTTTGTGTATGGAAATGAAGAATATAGAAAAGTATATATAGTTGTTATGTAACTTGAGGAAAAAGAAAAAAATATATAGATATATATAGATACAAGGGGCGCTTATATATATATATATTAAATTATAAATTATAATTACTATAATTATTTCCTAAAAGAAATTAAAAGAATTAATTATGTCGAATTAAGAGTATATTTTGGTTTAAATGTTTTTGGTATTAAGTGACTTTTTATGCAAGATAGAATCAAAGAAAATATTTTTTTGTTTATATTTTTAAAATTTTTGGTAATGCATATTAGTGTTGTAGTAGTAATAAATCGTAATTATTTTGTTTTCTTGGGTGCAAAAAATATTAAATATATGTATTAGTTGAATATACTACACAAAGAACCTTGCTAAAGCTTCGGAACTATTTTTAAAGTATTAACGCACACGATTATTTAAGTGCAAAAATACATGTAAATGTGTTTTAATATATCGACATATATTCCGAATATTATGCTTACTAAAATTCTAAAATAAATAACCAATGTTTAATCTTTCGAAAAGTAGTGGTTTATACATGCATACATGTTTGTCCTTCCGTTATTTGAGTTACTTTTAGGTCTTCGATCGACACCATTTTTGTTAACAACAAGTTCATGACTAATAATTTGGCTTAATATGTAATAATGAACGATAATTTTATTTGTTTT
>CAJVGC010000001.1:12785136-12808059 GCA_910822075.1 Senecio squalidus
TTATTTCTAAAAGTATCAGCAATGAGCGAATTTTACCCGCAGGTTTTAAGAGGAATATGACTTTTAATGTTAATTTTTTATCTGCAGCTTACAGTTTCTAGTATTTACAATTTTATCCTATTTTAATGTTTAAGTTCATAAAAAAAGAGCAACATAAATTTAATGTATTAAATACTTATAGTTTGTTTTCTTTAATTACTAACTGATTTAGAAAAAAAAAATCTAAATATGTTATTCTTTACCCATAATAAAAAAATTTATGCACTAAAGTTGTAACGTATCAACTATAATAACAAATAAAAATCAAATGATAGACTATCTTGTGTATTATTTTTTTCATACTTAAAAATTGGATTCATCTTTGTAACTTTTTTGAAATGTTTATCATCTTATCATATAATTCTTTTGAGATATATGTCAATATACAATAAAACGTATTTTTTCCATTGTGTATGCCCATCAAATTAATAAAGAAAGTCAAAGCGATAAACTTTTTTTTTTTTTTTGCTAATTACTCTGACCCGGTAAATTTTCTAACAGGATTCGAAGCTGGTATCTTCCACCTTTGGTGTGAGTTTTATTCAATTTCAAATTGTCATTTGGACATAATGTTGTTTTTGATATTTATTTTGTTTATGTACTTTTTTCATTAAGAGACGCAATGAGATATAATTTTAAAGTATGTTAATTGTAATTTCGACGTATGGTATTAATTTTAAGTATGTTATTGTAATTATAACTTTATGTCTAGAAGTTGTAACATTTTTTTTTAATTTAAGAAAATGGTAGTAATTATAACTTGTTTTGTTAGATTCGGTTTCAAACCCCTACGAAATATTACGTTATTTGTTTCCAAAATTTGTTAAGGGCATACTTTAAACATTTAGCCCCGGGCATTAAAAAACTTAGGACTGGTCATAATCCGTTAAACGGTTGATATCTCAGCTGTTGTAATATGCGACTTATCTAAGCTCATATTGACAAGCTCACCGGTCATATAAGCTAAAACACATCTTCAAAAGAAAAAAGTAGAGATAATTTAGCTAAAAGAATGGGTTATTAAGCAAGTCTAATTTACATTATCAACATCTTACGTGAATTGAATACATCTCAAGCCTATTTATAGGCATCACTAGTCGATAGTTCTTCGTATATATAGGTGGTCTAGACCGTCCTTCAAACTTCTACGTTGTTACACATCTTTACATTGTATTAACTACATAAACTTCTACATTGTTGCACATCTTTACAATTTCTTTCAAATACGTTAAATCATACGTAATTTTCTTTAAAAATAGTTAATTACATAAATGTCCCGATAGTTTGTCATGATTTTCGGATTTGGGCCCTCTATTTAACGACAAACTAACGGACTTAACGATGTAGAGACTGAACCCGGATAACTTTGAAAGCACAGGGAATGAACCCACAAAAAAAAAGGACAGGGACTAAACTCGGAAAACTCGATAAACCACATGGACCATTTATATAATTAACTCTTAATTCTATCATATAAAGTAGAAATACGTTAATTATTTTAACACTCCTCCATGTTGTATTTCGTTATTAAACAGCATATTGTGTACTTGATGGCAATGTGTTTTGTTCTATCATGGAACACTAGATTTTTTAGACTCAAACACACAACTCATTATATACTACAAACCTAGTAACAAATTGCTAAACCAAATCGTATACGTTAATTATTACTCTCTATTTTTGAAAATCCGAAATGAACATTTGAACTAAAAGATTAGAAAGTTGGGGTAAACGCAAAAGTTAAAAAACATTTCTGGTTTTGAAGAATTGAAAGTTGTGGTATCCGCAAAATTTAAAAGCATTTTTCATTACGAAAAACCTAATACGGCAACAGATACAAAATTAACAGAAAACAGAGTATGATCCTCGCTACAATGACAATATGCTAATGCAATGCACGCTTTTAAGACATACTTCTAGACAGCGATTTTGTTTCTCGATTGTTTTTCACAAGAAAAAGAGCATCAATAAAGTCAAGGTTGTGTACATGCTCTCTTCTCCTTGAAGGAGAACCCGATACATTCATGAAAACTCTGATGCAACAAGGTATGAGGAACCAAAATTTAAGTCGAATTATATCAAAATTACACAAGAAATATTGGGTCTTCAAGCTTGACTAGCACCGTTAGTTGTTTCGTCCATTGGCACTGCTTCATCTCCTTCACCCTTTTCACCTTTCTTACCTGTATCAAAACAAGTAAAAAGGAATTGTAAAGATATACCAATCGGCAGTTTTAGAACTGTTACATAAATATCCAAATTATCTTATAATTTACATGTAAGAGAGCTTAGTAATGTGACATAAAGAAAACAGTAAAGTGAAAGTATGTCGGAATTTATTAAAAAAGTGACGAATAATGCTAAGATACCTTTCTTTTTCTTGCCGCCACCTTTCTTCTTGCTCTTAACAGGTAGGGACAGCCAAGTTTTGATTTCAGGGTCATCAACCGTTTTAGTGGGCTGAACCTCTTGAAGAGAATGTGAGGTGATTCGGTCGGATCCATTTGGCATTAAAAGAACAGTGAACTTGATGTGTGCAACAAAATCACCTTCACAAAACAATAACCCGAGTAAGACGATGTACACACATATTAAAAAAGGAATTTGGTATGTGAAGATCAAGGATAGTAATTGTACCAGGCTTTTCATGGAGAACAGGGTATGGCTGCAAAAGCTCGTGGTTGACACATTCAACCAATCCTAAACGAGCACGTTTCTCTTCGAGAGCCCTGTGTAACCAACCAAAAAGTTACTATTTGATGAAACAAAAATCAAACTTAGAAATTACCATCAACATATAAAGTCACTGGAATTGGATGCGTAAAAACTGAATTTTACAAAGAAGATATAGAAAACAGAAAAAAACCTAGCAGAGAATGGCATGATTGGGAAATTCTGACTAATTTCACTAAATATGAAACGCGAAGCTTTCATTTTCAAGTGATAGCTCTTGTCAACAGCTCTCTTATACACAGTAGTCTGTTTCTCGTCCAATAACTTTGGCTGCAAAAACCAACAAACCAAGTTTCAATAACAATAAAATTAATCAAATTGAAATATTTTTAGAAAAAATAGTTATAAACTAATACCTTGCCATCTCCAGTGCTGGTGACAATATCAATTGCATAAACCTCATTCTCCTCGAACTCAGCATCATCGACTCTCGTGTCGGGATTTGCAACACTTAAAACAACTTTGTTTCCATCGATTACAAACTGTTTCAGTTGGTGACTGAGAACACCTTCAACGATTTTGCAGTCGTATGCTGCAGCAACCTTTTGAATCGCATCTGTTACATCCTGGTTCTGCAAAAAGAGAAGGATCAAACGAATTAATAAACCCACTTCATGTAATCAAAGAACGACGACAAAATATGCAATAAACTTTAGGCTCAATCATGCTTTGGAGATGAATGATTACGAAGCTCGACATTATTAAAAGGCCTGGTAAGAAAAATTCAGAAGTGCAGAAAACAACTTGAAGCCAAAAAACAGTTAAAAAAAAATGATTTTCTATCAGTGTAACTATGACTATTACAAGCATCATAGGAAAAACTCCATAGCATATAAACAATTACATCATTTAGAGAAATCATGTTGACGGTTAACCACGTTAGACCTTATCATGAACAAAAAAAATGAATATGATGGGTGGGTCCCCGGGTAAAAATAAGAACAAGGTAAATCACTAAATAAGACACTAGAACCCGAAAGTAATGATACTCTATCAGTGTAACTATGACTATTTAAAGCATCATAGGAATAACTCCATAGCCCATATACATTTACATCATTTAGAGAACTCATACCTTCACCAAGAACGACCTATATAAGTATTATGCAAAATGACTCATAAAGCAGGAAAGCTGTCAGCGAGTAATCAGATGCACATGGAAAAAAACCACGGGATCTCTAGAGGCTTGAATTGGAAAACAAATAACATTATTCACTATCAGTGTAACTATGACTATTAAAAGCATCATGGGAGTAACTCCATAGCCGAAAAATATATTTACATCATTTAGAGAATTCACGTCATCAATTCACCGCAACAAGACTCACGAAGCAAATGAAAACACCCAAGTACGCACTAACAAGAAACAACAAATATCACAAAATCATGGAAAGGAAAATGATTATCTATCAGTGTAACTATGACTATATTAAAAGCATCACAGGAAAAACTCCATAGCTCAAAAAAGATTACATCATTTAGAAACCATGTCCCCCACAAAGAACGGAAAAAAAAAGTGTAAATGTGTAAAAAAAAATACATAAACAACCTTTACGAAAATACAGCTTTAGCAAGAAAGTTGTAATAAATATATAGGTTCACAAAGCGCAGTGTCATCCAATAGTATAGATGCACAAAAGGAAACAATGTTTGAACCAGTTGTATCGGCAACAGGGAAAAAGAGGAAATCAAGAAGAAAGTGATCACCTCGGCAAAGTTGCCACAGTTATAAACTAAAACTACAAGATACGAGTGCTCTTAAAAATCATGAAAAGAAAAACAATGATTATCTATCAGTGTAACTATGACTATTAAAAAGCATCATGGGAAGAACTCCTTAGCTCATAAAAGATTACATCATTTAGATATTAAGTCCGCTATCAAGGATCATATAAATATAAATATAACATAATATGAAACTATTAGTACATGTGCTTAATTATGAAACAATTTAACTTAAACAAATTGATAAATGATCATTCAGTAGAAAGACGAAAAGTATAAGCAAAAAAGTACCAACACAAGAAAATACTGAGTGAAATATATAGGCTTACAAGGAACAAGGTCAACCAATAAAATGGAGGCACAATGATAAAACCCATGTCCAAGCCCATTTTATCGGCAACAGGGAAAAAGAGGAAATCAAGAGGCAAGTGATCACCTCGGCAAAGTGGCCACGACAAGTAAAATCGATATATTCTCCAAGTGAAACTACTTGGTATGACTAATAGAAACTAATATAAAGAATAGGCATCATGAAAGCAATTTTATTCTACACGAAAAGTAAAATTGACCCAAAAAAAACATTAATAACATTGGTAAAAAAACTTGGTTTATTTCAAGAAATAATAGAAAAACATAACTAAGAAAGAATTTACCTTTTTTCCAGGCCTCACAAGTCTTAGAGCCACCTCAGCCGCAGTATTTGCAGCAGCAATGACATCAGCAGCTCTTCCGGTCACCGGGCCTTGCTGCAGTACATGTGTGTGTCCCACCACAGCAATGAAACCATCAATATGACACCCCATATCGCTGAAACCAACCAAAAACAATAATTAGCTCAAATTCAAACAATAATAAGCCAACAACCGCATAAGTTGAGTCGTTAAACACTTACATTTTCAAGATATCGCCTTCTTTTAAAACGGTTTCATCACTAGCAAGCGGAGAGAAATGACAGACTGTGTTGTTCACAGACAAACAAGTCGGAAACGCAACACCTCTTTCAATCTTCTTCTTTACGTTCTTGTACATATTTCCAGTTTGCCTATATTTGTAAACAAAGTTTAGACAGCACATCAAAGTAAAATCAATTATAACAGGAAACAAGATGAAAACTTACTCTCGGATATATGAATCTCCTTTCTCACAGAGATCAACAATCTTAACATTTGGTTTGCATTCAGACAATACCAACTGCAAAGCCTCTGTACATGACACAAAAAACTCAATTAGTTCATCGTATGATAAAGGTTTGCATAAAGACAAGTAAAACATATATATCACCCATTCGAAAATATTTCAATTAAAGCTATACCTACTCAAGCTTTTATCGAACAAATTGAGCTCAAACTAAATACGTCACACTTATAACATTAACAGTTACAACTAAATCTCTAACTACACAATCTTTTATCTAGCAATACTTCAGCTTAACATTAACAGTATTCATGCAAACTTTTACATATACTTTCAAGCTAATCGAACCGAGCTCGAGAAGCTAAGAATAAATTCATCCAGCTCGACTCTTTGCAGCCCTAATTTTCAAAACGTATATTTGCTAATGAAATCTTTATATATAAATTTTAACTGTTCAAAAAAATTAAATTTATATAAATAAGAAATACATAAACACATAAAAAAAATTGCACTCAAAATAATATATAAATACAAAATAAATAAATACAAAAAAAAGAGAGAGATATACTGTTAACAATTTCAGCAGCTGATTTATATTTGGTTACAACTTCAGGAGATGAAAGATCAAGCTCCTTTTCTTCACCTCTTTCATCATCAGACATTTTTTCTGAAAAAAAAATTAAAATCAACAATTAATAATTAGGTTAATATAAATTGCAGAAAAATATGAAATTGATGAATTTGGGGTAGAAATATTACCGGAAATTGATACGCAGACAAATTGAAATTAGGGTTTAAGGAAAAGGGGGAAAATTGAAGAGTGACTCGGTGGCTGTGTGTTGGTGTGGGTTTGGGTTTTATTGGGCTATTTAGGGTTTCATGCCTTTTGGGTTTTATAGACCACACCCAATGTTATGTTCGAAGTTACCTAAAAACGGTACTCTATTTTTATTATTGGGTGTCATTTATTTTTATTTTATCGTTGAATGTAGTAGATTGTTTAGTTAGATAATTCTTAATGTCGAGACAGATAAAGGGGTAACAAAAATAATAAAAAGAGGTTGTTTATATTTAAATAACTTTAAAATAATGAACTAAATTAATTAAATTTTATCTTTATCTTTAATTTTTAATTTTTAATAAAAGAGAAACCTTAAATGCTATATGACAAAGTAATAACCTTTGATGAGTTAACTTCCTTTATTTAGATCGTGAGATTAAATTGATGATTTTATCAAAAATTATTTTTATTTTACACACCTATTACAATAAATGATTGAATTCTCTATTTACTTCCAATATCCACTAAAATAAAAACAAAATTTTAATTTATTTATAAAATCACTCAATTTTGATTATAATTTACCTTATTATTATTTTTAAAATCTCCTAATTAAAAATATCAAAACATGTGTATAAACGTAAAGGTGTAAAATCTACTAATAAAAAATATAAAAACATGTGTATAAACGTAAATGTGTATATGTTATTATAACTATAAACAACATGTGTATAAACGTAAAGTTATATATATTATTATATGTATAACATTATCTTTAAATAATAACTTAGCATCTATATAAACATAAAGTTTACGATTTAAGTTTTTATATTTGTTCGTGCTATCGCGGGACAATAATCTAGTTGTTCAATAATCTTTAAAAAAAAAAAAATTATATATATTAAGATTTTTGGTTTATATTTTAGTTTAATATTATTTCTTTTTCTTTTGAATTTCTACTAAGCTAATAAATATGAAATAAACGCAAATAAATTGGTGTGGATACAAATTAATTGAAAATAATCATATAAGTCATAAACACAAAATAACCTAAAATAAACACTCAGTATTATATAGTAGGTAAATCTTAGGGGGCGGTTGTTTCAAAGTAAGGAATGAGAAAGGGAATGGGAAAAACAATGAAAGAGGGTTAATGATTACCCACTTTCATTACCCTCGTTTTGTTGAGTAATGATTTATTGTCTATTAATGGATATAGTGGACAATGATTGATTACCTAATGACAAACCAACCACTATCAATGATTATCATTGCTATTGATTAACCCCTATTAAGTGAAACCAAGCACACCCTTAATTAATTCTTGATCTACGTATTATTGTGTGGTAATAAGGTGGCCCTAGCCCCTTTACACTTTATATACTTTTCTAAAACTATGAGGGTCTGCTTGGTTCAAAGCGGAGAAAGGGAAAGAGAATACTATGGAATATAATGAGTGGTTAATGAATACCCCGATTTAGACTATAATAGAGTATTACATATTATTGTGCAATGATTAACTACAATACAACAAACCAACCACCTTCAATCATTATCATGACCCTCATTACCCTCCATTACACCTAACCAAGCACCCCTGAAAGTTTTTGGATTAACGGACCAGTCCATATGGATATTATTTTTTTTTTTTTTTTTTTTTTTTTATTAATTTAAATATTGTTATGTATATTTTTGTTAAACTTGGCTTATTGATCAACATGGTTTTCAGTTTGGTTGAAATATTACCCATAATCCCGCTTGAACTAGACCGAGTTTGTACACCCCTCGACACCATTGATTTGCCTTATCTTATCATAGGACATTCAAATGAAATAATCATTTTCGAACTGTTAAAAAAAGTATTATTGTTTTATTAATGCATTACATGTTTAAACTCCAAACAATATACAACGGAAATCGACATTATATATAGCACAATTACAATTAGAAACCTGTTAACACTTGTGGCGAAAGCATTGTGGCTTCTTCACAGGATCGATACTACAACCAACACTAAAACCATTAACGTGGTTTATTTTCTCCAAAACCCATAGTAGTACTACTCGAGTACGACTCCCATTCATTAGTACTAAATGAGACTAATGGGACATCGTAAAGGTCTGATTGCTCAACTTCAGGGATTAAGCTTCGAGTATCTTCACTTTTGTGTTGTTGAATCCAAGGATGAGTTGTGGTCTTCCTTAAGCCCTCTAACTCCATTGTCACCTCTTTCATTGTTGGTCTATCGCAACCACGTATACTAACACATCTTTTTATTAACTCACCTACTAGTTGTAACTTTTCAAGAGTCCCTTCCCGGAGAAGTCGAGGTTCAACGATTTCAAATAAGCGGTTTTCTTTCATTGCCTTGACAAAGAATGTTGCTAAACACTTTTCTTCATTGGATCTATCGACACCAATAGGTTTTTTCCCGGTTATGAGCTCTGCAAGAACCACTCCAAAGCTATATACATCGCTTTTATCGGTCAATTGGCTAGTGTGAAAGTATTCTGGATCCAAATAACCTAGCGTTCCCATAACAAGAGTACTTACTTGGTTATGATCTAATGGGACTAACCTTGATGCACCAAAATCCGCAATTTTCGTAGTATAGTTTTCGTCCAACAATATGTTACTTGACTTGACATCTCTGTGTATGATTGGCATATTAGTTTCTGAATGAAGGTATCCAAGTGCACTAGCAGCTTCAGCGGCTACTCTTAACCGATTCTCCCAAGATAACCAACTCATTCCACCTAGTTTGTGATGAATGTGATGGAAGAGAGTGTTGTTGGAGATGAATTCATAAACTAGTACCGGGACTTCCTCTTCTAAACAACAACCTAAAAGCTTTACCACGTTACGATGGATAACTTGTGTAAGGATCATGACTTCATTGATAAACTGTTCTGCTTGGCTTTGGTCGACTAGTTTTGACTTCTTTATAGCAACTACACGTTTGTCGGATAAAACCCCCTTGTATACGACACCATAGGCACCTCGACCAATAATATGTTCTTGAGAATAATTATCAGTGGCCTTTTGGAGTTGTCCTGTGCTAAACAAAGTCATAGCCTCATGAGATCTTTGCGAACTCATCTTTTGCTTCAACAACACGCCTCCGTTTTGCTCAAAGAATCTTTCTCTTAGCATTGTTAGCTTCCTTCTCCTGATGCAGAAGGAAACTAGTCCTATTCCGCACAATAGCACCAACAGTGTAAGCACCATCGCTACATGTGAATTAGCAAGGAACATGAATTGAATTAATAATCTTTGTACTCAGTTTCCTCAAAACATGAAATCCAACTTTACTACAATGTCTATGTATGTATATTACTTGAAATGTAATTTTAAATTTTGTTATTGTATGCACCCGGATATACGTGACATCTGTATAAATTCTAGTTTGCCATGTCATGTCAAATGTTTACAAGTTTTTAATTTGGTCCGATATAAATAGATACATACAAGAAACATTTTTAAAAGTTAGACAGCGAATAGAAATGAAACATTAGTGACAAAATGACAACAGATTATATTTGAATGAGATACGTACCTGTAACGTATATGGTAGAAGAAAGTTTTGAATATTTAGCAATCGGTTGACAACCATTTTTTGTTTTTGCATCACCAGAAGATCCCACAGGACAAGTGCAATTATAACTTCCGACTGTATTCGTGCAATTACCATAGCAAGTGTTTTTTATTGGACCCTCGCACTCGTTGATGTCTGAAAAGAAAAGATAAATAAGACTGAACGTGGTACTTGTAGTTAGGGAAATACTTATGCAAGGTTGTATCGTAAGTTATTAGATTCTTTAGTTTCTTATATATTAACAAATAAATATCACCACATGCATTTACGAAATCACTAATATATTAATGAAAGTACAACCAAATTTATAGCTACGCTCTTCATATTTATTAAAGAGAAACTATTATTGGAGATGAAACTGACCTTGGCAACCTTGATCAAGATATGGGTTACCCTTGTAACCTTTGTCGCATTTACAACGATACCCCCCTCCATCTACATTATAGCAATGACTGTTAGCTTTGCATTCGGTAGCCTCAGAGCAAGTTCGATTGTATCCAATTACCCAATCTAGCACAACAGGGACGGTGGACATAATCCTATCATAAAGCTTGGTAGAATTGGATAAATCCTCGGACCCACGAAATTGAAAAGTTCCTCCCTCACCGAGAAACGCAATGCCACATTGCCACAGTAGTTAAAACTCCAAACATCTGAGTGGTTACGAAAGGTGTTAAGTACAACATCGTAATACCGGAGACCTTTGGTTATAGATGTTTGACAACAACCTTTTCCTGAGCAATGCCCATCCGGTACATCCACTCCTTCGCTACAAACCCCGATACACCCACTAGAAGATCCGTTTATCCCTCTGATCAAAGCGTAATCATCACATCCGATGACTGTGAACTTGTTCTTTTCAGAGAAAGTAAACGAGGTTAAACCCGACATCAAACTTTGTGTTTGATATACAATACCATATTGGTCGTAGCATTTGTAAGAGACCGAATTTTTAATGCGCAACTCCGAATCAGAAATGTTATGAATCTCCAAATTGCCTGATCTGAGGAACAACTTTGGGGGTTTGTGTTTTTCGGACATGCTACAATTAACGTAGAATGAGTCATCTAGGGCACAACCTGTCTCTTTTCCAATGCCAAAAGGGTATGGAACCATGACGTTCCCACAATAGCTTGAACAGTTTGGTTTCGCCACGTTGTTGATCGTAGCTCTCGAGGTGATACCTTGAAAACTTCCCAAGACCATTGTAACTGAAAATGTAAGCACACTAAGGATAAAATGAAATAGCATGTCTTTTTCTTTTTTTGGTGAAAAAACCTTTTTGTGTGTTTGTGTGTGTGTTTTTAGGCAAATTTGGTAGCAATTTATAAGTAAATATATTTGTACAAATACATTGTTTTTTTATTTTATGGTTAATAGGATACAGCGGAGGAGACTATAAAACTTGACTTAGGGTTCAATGACTATACATGGATGTGATAAAATGAACTACTTTTTGGAAAGACTTTGGCTTTACTTTGTCGTATAGAGAAGACTCTCAAAATGTGGTGAGAAAACACCAAATATAATCCCTTTGGTCCCAAATGAATATCAACCGTAAGTAACAAAACTCGACTTATGTTACTAAACCGCTAACAAACTAGCATATGATTGTATCGTGTTCTCAATGTAGACAAACATCCACATTGAGGTTTTTTCATCATTTTGAAAAAAGCGATTTGGGTATCCGACAATCAATTATCTTGGTTTCACTAACGTTTATGTGCTTATTTATAAATTAAAAATTAGTTGAACCCTTGTGTTGGTGCATTTAGTAACGTAATTGAGCCATTTACATAATGATGTTATTGGTTATATTTGTGAGTGCGTATTGTTTGTGAGGCCGAAAGTAGTAGGACTGTTGTTATGCGTTTGAACTTCTAGAGATGAAAATTGTTAACGTTACCCTTCCATAATCTCCGTCACCATTACCTCTTAAAAAGAAAATGCTGTTGACCCTTGGTTTCAGAGATATGTGTTTTTTGTCTTTTTATAACAAGGTGTTTAGATAAAGCTTAATGTTGGTGCATTTTAACCCTTGTGTAAACCATGTTAGGTAATTCAAGACATGTTCCAACCTTATCCAAAACGTTAGAAACCATTTTCATCTTTTTGACTTTACTCATACATTTTGGCTATCCCATTCAAATGTAAAATGGGTTTTTATGTTCTCAAATTAAAGAAAAGTATGATCTTGTCGTACAAAGATCTTAAGATTTTTAGATAAAAATCGAGATTTTGGTAAGATCCTATGATTTAATATTATATGCGGGATCGAGATCGATTTTAGTAAACGAGATCGTAAAACCGTAAAATTTTAAGATCAAAATCAAGATATTAACAAATTTTAATAAAAACTAAAACGGTGTGTTTTGCTATTAATAAACAATTTATTTGTAGTTTATTTGTGACTATATTTTGTCATTGTCATAATTACTCATTCTCATATTTCATTCCCATATTTTTAGTTTAAAATTAATATTGTTATCCAATTATTAAGAAATTAGTATAGAGTATTTTATAAGTATTAGATATTTGTATTACATTATGTTTATACATATCTTTTAATTTTAGACGTCTATAAATAAGGTTACTAAACTAAAACTAGATTAGATGGGTATTAGAAGGTTGTTTCCTTATTAATTCTAACTAGGATGGTTACTATGACAAGATGGTTTATCATGCCAAGATGTATATTATGTCACGATGACTATCATACAAGGATGACTATTGTTCCAAAAAAGAGGGTAAATTCTTTGTTAGTCAGGGATTACGAGCCAACTGGCGGATGATGAATCCCAATCTTCGTTGGCTGCCTAGTCCCAGTCGGCGGCTGCTTGGAAATATGTCTTTTGGCAATCGGGAAAAAGTCTTTGGCTGCCTGGCAGAATGTTGGGGTCGGGTATTTGAACCATTTTGGTAAGATCCGATGTTTACATAATATGTAACAATGACATGGCTGTCAAGATTATGCCAAGCTATCAATTTTTTTCTCTTTTTTCGAATTTTTCTTACTCGATTTGTAGTATACATTAGTTATTACATGTAAACAAACTCTAAACATATATGAGTAAAGTCTTTTTTTTTCGCGATTTTCACAAATTCTTAAATTTTTTCAGGTTCTCATTTAAACCTACCCTACCTTAATAAGATAGAGGGAGAATTATTTAAGATATTATGAAATTTTATTTATTTTATAAAATAAGTGGACTTTTTATCATTTTTAAAAATAATTGATTTCATGGTCATCGTATTTTGTAGATGTACATAATTCATAGTTTTAAATAAGATAATGAAGGATGAAAACCGGCGAAGAGATAAGCTAAAGATATGATGTTGGTCTCAGCCAATAATTGACTTTGGAACTGACCTTGGCAGCCTGAGCGAAAGGTTACCCTCGTAACCTGACAAACAAGTTCAGTTGTAACCCCCTACGGTATAAATACAAACACCATAGCAGAAACGTGGATCCTGGCACTCGTAGATGTGAAAACTTGTTGGTCGCCTTCTTCGGACCTCGATTTGGACCAAACTCCTAAATGTCGCGGAATAACAAAAGGAGAATATGTAATGGTGAAACACACTAAATAACCGAATGATTGATATTATTAAAAAGACTTTGAACCGTTCTAAATGTTGTTACGCAACCACTTTCTCTCTCTAGCGCAACATCACTTTCTCTCTCTACAAACGGATGCATTTATGACTTGTTGGTGGGGTATTTATAGTCCTCAACTAACTCCAACGCTGTTACGCAATCGTAACACTCGGAATGGGTGTTACGTAACGCAACACCTTGTTGCGCATACTACTAGAGAATAGAGTTTTTGGAACGCAGTTTTTGGAACGGTTCCTTAAAAATCGTTCCAAAAAAGATTTTTCAGAAAGTATCAATACCAAATTTATTTGAACCGTTCCAAAAAATCATCTTTTGGAACGGTTTGTAAGGAACAGTTCCAAATAATCATTTTTTGGAACGTATTACTATAACCGCTCCAAAAGAACCGTTCCAAATAATCATTTTTTGGAACGTATTACTATAGCCGCTCCAAAAGAAACGATTTTTTGGAACACCTTTCTCTAAACCGCTAACAAAATTTAAATTTTAAAAACATAACAAAATCCTTAATCAACGGTTTGTTGATATCTATTTATTAGCATTATGACTGTTCAGATATTGATATTAATGGGCAAAAATTGACAGCCTGTTATCAATTAAATTATCATCTTTTAACCAAAAACAGTTCCATTATCATCTTTTAATAGGCCATTGATCGAGCTTCGGCCAGTTGTGCACCTCTAATTATCATGATTAATATTATTTTTCAATTTTTAAATTAAATACAAAAAAAATTATCACAAACCTCCAAATGCATTTAAGCTTCAAAGAAAATATTAATCCTATCAAAGGATCAAAGGTATGTATTTAAATTATTGTTTATTTACTACTTTTAAATGTTATATTTTTTATATTTATAATATGTTTTTATAGGTTTAAGCTTCAAAATAACATCTGCAATTAATACGTCAATATATTTAAAGGTATGTATATAGCTTACATATACTTGGTTATTTGTATCATATATTTTTCTTGTATGCATATTCATTTAGGAAACCCTTTAGAATATACTCGTCCAAAATTAATCTATTAGAGATTAATTTTGGATTGTCCCATTCGAGACTGCTTTTTGAATATTCTATCTCATTTAGGATGTGTATGTGCTTTAACAAGTTAACCATTTAAGAAAAAGTCGTTAGACATTTCTCTTTACTCCTACAAGTTCGCATTTTATATGCTTTCTTGGGGGGTTAAGGGGAAATGGTGTCGATTTTTTCTTAAATGGTTAACATGTTTAAACGTATACATACGAGATAGAATATTCAAAAAGTGGGTTAGGATTCACCACTTTACAACACCTTTCTTTCATTCATACCTATCATATATATAACAATTTATATTTTTATTTTAATTTACAGATGGATCGTAATCATTGGATGTATGATATTGGTCGGGGTAACGAAACATATGTGATGGGTGTGCAAAGTTTTCTTAGAGCTGCTGAAGCTAATCGAGTGAAAATAGAAGATGAATCTATTTGGTGTCCTTGTAGGAAATGTAAAAATTTCAAGAAATTTGAGGATATCAATGAAATCGAGTTTCATTTATTGAAGAATGGGTTTGTGTATCAATATACTTGTTGGTCAAAACATGGTGAGTTACTTGTTGATGATGGCACCTCGAATAATATAGTTATTGACAATTTTGAAAACGATGATTCATACATTAATGATGAAAATAACAATTTAAATGATGAAAATGATAATTTGAATGGAATGGTAAATGATTTGGAGACTAATATTGGTGATAATGACCAAGAAAAATTACAACAACTATTTGAGGATTCAGAAAAACCATTATATACGGGTTGTGAGAATTATATTAAACTCGGAGCGGTATTGAAGTTGTTTAACTTAAAAACAAATAATAGTTGGAGTGATAAAAGTTTCACAAGTCTACTCGTCATATTGCATGACATGCTACCCGAGGGTAACGAGTTACCCATTTCGTTATACCAAGCAAAAAAACTCATGTGTCCAATGGGATTAAAAATAAAAAGAATACATGCCTGTCCAAATGATTGTATATTGTACAGAAAGGAGTACAAATATGAACATAAATGTGTCACTTGTGGTTCCTCGAGGTATATGCGTAAAAATGAAAATGATGAAATCAACGATGATGTGACAAAAAATGGACCCCCATCTAAATTATTGTGGTATTTGCCCATTATACCAAGACTGAAACGATTATTTGCTAATGAGAAAGAAGCAAAATTGTTGCGTTGGCATTCCGATGAGCGTAAAAAAGATGGAAAATTGAGACATGTGGCAGATTCACCTCAGTGGAGAAATATTAATAATAATTTTCCAGAATTTGGTGACGAGATCAGAAATATACTTTTTGGACTTAGTTCGGATGGAATCAATCCTTTTGGAAACATGAGCAGTCGTCATAGTACATGGCCGGTTCTTTTGTGTATCTACAACCTTCCACCATGGTTATGCATGAAACGTAAATACATAATGATGTCATTGTTAATTCAGGGTCCGAAACAACCAGGTAATGGTATAGATGTTTATTTGTCGATGACATGAAAACTCTTTGGAGTTTAGGCATACAAGTATACGATTCTTATAAGAAGGAGAATTTTCAATTGCGAGCCATGATTTTTTGCACCATAAGTGATTTTCCGGCATACGGAAATCTCTCAGGATACGTTACAAAAGGTAAACATGCATGTCCTGTCTGTGAAGATGATACAAGTTCGATGTGGTTAAATAATTGCCGCAAAACTGTGTACATGAGACATCGAAGATTCCTTCCGAAATCTCACGCTTTTCGTAGAAAAATCAAGGAGTTTAACGGAAATATTGAGCTTCAAATGGCAAGAAAACGATTTGATGTCTATGGTTAATGTAAGTTTTCTATTTTTACTTTTCGTAAGTTGATTAATTATTTGATATATTGCATATAATATATGGGATAATATTGGTTGTCTTTTGATGCAGCAACCATGTTATTATTATTATTATTATTATTATTATTATTATTATTATTATTATTATTATTATTATTATTATTATTAGTATATATATTATTCTAACTTTTATTTCATTTCCTTTAGATGTGGAACTATACAAGGTTATTCAAGCAAAAGGATATAGACGAGTTTTTACTTAATTTAGTTTCACAATTTGTTAATACAATCGTTAAGGGGTAGAACTTATCCGGATACTAGTAGAAGTTATTTTCTTTAATGTACGACTTTATTATATTTGCCTCGAAAGTTTTCTTTGTGGATATATATTTGGAACGTTTTAATTCGAAACATTTGTTTGTGTATATGTTGATTGTGGATATATTTGTTGATGTTGAATTTTTGATACATTTTCAGTGTAGAAATTTGGTATTATATGCTATATATTTGGTTTTTGGTGTATAATATGCACATTTTAAGCATTTTTATTGAAAATAAAAACTTTTAACCAATTGTTTTTTGGAGCGGTTATATAATACGTTCCAAAAAATATTTTTAATATTAAAATACTAATATTTATATAAAATAAATAACATCTTTTGGAGCGGTTTTGAAACCGCTCCAAAAAATACCCAGATCTTTTGGAGCGGTATAGATAACATCTTTTGGAGCGGTTTAAAACCGCTCCAAAAAATACCCGGTTTTTGGAACACTTTCTTTTGGAGCGGCTGGAAAACCGCTTCAAAAAATCAATTCCACCGCTCCAAAAAATCAATTCCACCGTTCTAAAAAAGCAACTTTGTACTAGTGTTGTGTAGTGCAACATGTATTGCGCCACCTTGGTGTTGCATTGCGCAAAACCAAGCGCAACAACGTATAAATGTGACAGAAAGATTTACAACTCGATCTACGTACATGCTAATATTCACAATACATCTCGATAACCTTTGTCACATCTACAACGATACCCAACATCATCTACAACATAGCAGTGACTTCTTTTGAAAATACGTTACTTGATATTAGTGATTTTCTTAATTTCTTATATTTACCATATTGGTTTTAATTGAAAATATGTTTTCTCTAAGAAATATAATATATTTAATTCATCCGACGTATATAATGTTCTTCATTAAATGTTTTTGATCTTAGAAAACCCCGTAAAAGTTTAATCTAAACAAGAGGTTAAGTATAGTTTGAACAATATACTTAACTATTTTTTTGGACGCAGTTACTTAAACAAATCAAGTAACGTGTTTATTCGTTTTAGTTAAATAAGATATATACCTTAAAAATTTGTTTAAGTGATTCTAGTTTATTTTTATTGACTATATATGCTAACTTCTCTTGCGGTTCGATGACGAATATATATGGATGTGACAAAACTACTTTTTGGAAATACTTTGCTTGACCTTGTCGTATAGAGAAGACACTCAAAATGTATAACCCCCCTTGGTCCCAAATGAATATCTACCGTGAAATTTCTTCCTAATTAGTAGCCTTTTAAGTTTTAGTTTTACAAATTTCTCGTCATCTAGTTAATAATGATCTAAATCGGTGTACCAAAATTGTAACGATACTAATGAAATCAAGATCGATGATAATTAACCGAAAGGTATGCTAATGATCAAAGCTTAATAGGGAATGGTAACCCGCATACTCAGTAAGAACTAATTATGTGGCTGGTGATTTGCAGTTAAAAAACAATCTATTTCAAGTTTAATCCTAAATTTTTGTGTCATCATTTCTTTCTAGTTACTAATTAGTTGACTATAATCTTTGATTATATTGATTAAAAACATTGTTTCTCTTTATATTATATTGATTAAAAACAGTGTTTCTCTTTATGCCAAACGAATGAAGTTTCGAAATCATAAGAAATAACCAAGAGGTTTCCATTGAATCAAATGATCATCTTACCATATAAAATTTAACCCATTTATATATGCTTAAATTCTAATATTGATCGAATATTCTAATTAATACATTATAGTCGTTGATATGATGGAGACAGTAGTACAGACAAAGATTCCTCAAATACTACAAGAATCAAAAGAAGATGTTCCTGAAAGTTCGTTGATCTTGACGTCGAGGGGAGAGTTTTGTTCTCCTAAGAAACCACAAACAAGTTTCCATAAATGGTTCCAAATGACGATCTATCGAAGAATTTCTATTCTTTTATGATCAAAACCTATTCATGTGGCTGCAAAAACGTATTCATCTGGAATACTTTGAAGAAAGACTTTAGTTGACTTGTCCTCTACAGAAGACTCATAAAGTCATGAGAATAGAACAAAAGTTTTTTTTTTTTTTTTTTTTTTCTAGCATGAAATTTCTTGTGATATATTGCTTTCAGATTTTAGTTTTGTTATCTGACTAGAATATTGCATCTAGTTTTCTTTTGTTATAATGTTAACATGCTCACTGAACTATTCAATTAATGATCTTGAATCTGATTGTCACTGTAACAAAAGTGTTTATCATTCTAAACTAATATCGTCGTTAAAAAAAAAACAAAAAAAACCGACATACTATCGTGTCACTAGAAGTTAAACCAAGCTAGTGTCACCAAAGTAAAAAAAAACAGAGTTTACTCACTCTTTCTAAAAGACCGAGGTTTTGTACTGATCCAAGCATGAGGATATTTTTCATTGTAATTTTTTGAGTAGTTAACCTGTTTAATTTTCCTTTTCTTTTTGGACTACATCAACAAGTGTGACGATTTCAGGAACCGACATTTGTCGTGGTGTCATGGTGATGGTGTAAAAATAAACACCAATAAATGGTTGTATGATCATTGCTAAAGATGCAGAGTTTCACCGATATTCGTTTATACAAACATGTCTCTATGGTCACCAATTTCTCCTTTGCAAATTTACAACCTCGCACACCCTCAAAATTTTAAACTAACTATTTCTAAATCTTTTTTTGGTATTACAATTAACAATGAGTCTCGAGCCTCAGTTTGGTATGGGGTAAATCCTAGTTAGAATTAGATTAGGAAATTAACAACCTTCTAATTCAATTCTAATCTAACCTTACCGTGCAAAACAAGTAACCTTAGTTGTAAGCAACTACAATTAAAAGAAAACATAATTCTAGTCTAATTTAAATACATAACACTTCTACAATATTCATATCCTAATTAATTACTAATTTGGATAACAAAAACCATACCCATCTCACCCGTATGTAAATTTTACATACTCGTCATACTTATTGGAGATAAATAAATACCCGTTTTCACTATCACAATTTAAAAATAAAACATATACTTGTTCCCGTTAAAGACATACCATTACCTTATCGGTCCTCACTACAAGAATCGAGGCCTTTAGCGACGACCCCTACAACGACGACATCAAAATCGTCGCTAAAGGCCCGCTAAACGACAAAAAATGGCAACTTTTTGACTTTGTCAGACTTTAGCCTTTAGCGACGACCCTTTCGCGACGACATTTACCTTTAGCGACGACTCTATATTAAATAAATTACTAAAATTATTAATAATTCCCGCCAAATCCCGCCAAAACCCTTCGGCGACGACTTATCGTCGCCAAAGGCAAATCTGACATTTTTATTTGATTAATAAATAATTAAATGGTTATTTAAATAATTTATAAAATTTTAAAAATAATTAATTAATTTAGTTAAGCCTTTAGCGACGACAAATCGTCGCTAAAGGCTTAACTAAATTAATTAATATATTTAATAAAAATTTAATTATTTATTAAATAATTAATTAATTTGGTTAAACCTTTGGCGACGATTTGTCGTCGCTAAAGGTCTAACTAAATTAATTAATTATTTAATAAATAATTAAATGTTTATTAAATATATTAATTAATTTAGTTAATAAATAATTAAATGTTAATTAATTTAAATAATATATAATGTATATGTATTAAAATGAAAATATAATATATCAAATTAAATAATATATAATGTTAATTTTAAATAATAATTTTTGTTTAAAATAAAATTAGTTGATAATAAGTAATTATATTATTAATGTTAATATACTTAAAATAAATGTATACGAGGCAGAGTAGCCCGTGCGTTGCACACGGGTTCTAGTAAGTTGTTCGTTTTAAACTATTGGATTGAAGTTTTTTTTTAAATGGTTAATGTAAATGTGTCATATATAGGTCGACATAAGCATAATGTTAAGTGTATACGTTTTAAAGGAATATTATTTGGAGGTTGCACGTTAATATTTTTTTAAAAGTTATTTGATGATAGGTATTTAGTTATTTAACAATGCTAGGTATATAAGAAAAGAGTATTCTTGAGTTGTTAAGTTATCAATGTTTAGGATACATTTTGTAAAAAAATATTTTATGAAGGTTAAATGTGGTTCTAGTTAGTGAGTTTAGGGATTCAGTTTGACCATTTCAAAAGATCTAGTGTTTAGTTGGGGTATATCGGCATATGATGTTCACATAGATGGGGATCTGATTTTTTTCTACAGTATTTAGTCAAAGGGAGTTTGAACAAAGTTGCCATTCAACCGTCGCCATAATTTTTCTGGAGTCTTAATTGCTCTGAAATGATTAGTGTCGATTTGTGTGAAGAGGGTTTCCACCACATATTATGGGTATATATACCCTTCATTTCTATTAACCTAATCATCTTGCTTAATCATCTTTTCCAAACAATCAAATGATCGAGTTCTTGAAGTTGGCAACCGGTAACCAAGAGCCCAGCGAGTATCTTAAGGGTTTTTACAGTCAATTGATTGTTGACTACAGGAACTATATCTTGGAGAACGAACCTAAGGTGGAGGCTGCTAAAAATGAAGTTGCTTGTTTGAAGAAGCTTATTGCAGAGCTGAAGGCTGAGGGTGTTGGTTGCATGGAGGTTATGAGGCTGGAGCAGGATCTCTCTGAAGCTGAAGTGAAAGTGACTGACTTGGCATATTGGGTTAAAAAGGCGTCCATGGGAATCGATGAAAAGAGGAGGCTTCTTGGTGAGGACTGGTGAAGATTGAAGATGGCTTTGCTGTGGATGGGGTTTTTTTTTGGTGGTAGTTGATGTTTAAACCCCTTTATGTTTCGTTTAATGTTTATTTTGTGTCTGGTGGTATTGTGTCTTGTCGAACTATGATGTTTAGATGTTAAGGTTTTTTAGTTTGCAATGAATTGTGAATGTTATGAATGGTAATGAAAGAACTATTAATCAATCCAGGTTTATGTAATTATTAATGAAAGAAGTTTGGTTTACATGATTGTCAAGTTTTATGTTGTTCTCATTATTCATCTTTTTTTTTTGGCTGTATATTTTGGTTTCCTGATGAATGGTTTATGGATATTGCAAATGATGAACCAAGTCTTATGTTATGTTGTAAATCTGTTTATGATGAATGAGCCTTCTTATTATGCGTTGGTGTTTTTACAGATACATGGGTTTGTAATAAGGTGGTTTTGATCTGGTTTTGAATGGTTGATTTATAGTAATCAGATGTTATAGAACATGATGTTTTTGTCGTCATCTTTTTTGTTTGGCTGTATATTTTGGTTGCCTCATGAATGGTTTATGCATATTGCAATGCGTCCATGTTTCTACAGATAGATGTGTTTGTAATAAGGTGGTTTTGATCTGTTTTTGAATAGTTGATTTAGAGTAATTAGATGTTATAGAACATGATGTTTTTGTGGCATAAGTAATATGCAGGTTTATATAATTTAAGGAACCTGGAAATGCGGCTATGTAGTTAACATTGGTATTTTTGATTGCGCAGGTTCGGGTTATGGGGTAAGGGTTTTGATTAACTGAGGTGGAATACCGGTGGACTGTTTTAATTTTTGCAGCGCATGCAGGTTTGTTTTCTTTATTCTTATACTTTGTTGTGTTTGTAAGATTTTGGTTGTCATTCTTTTGAGGTTAGGAATCAGGGGATTGTGAATGCATTGGAATAGGCTATTGTGTGTGAAGGTTGTATATAGATTTAGACAAAGGTAATAGGTAAATGGGTAGTTAGAGAGGTTTTTTGTTGTTATTTATTGGCAATAAAGGTTTTGCATTATGTTAATTGTTAATGTTAATGTTGAGTAACATTTTAAGAAGTCAGGGTTATTTAATGATAGCTTAATTGGCAGTTTTCTTTGGAATGCCTTTTAGGTGTCTCTTTTGGAAGATTAAGTGAGCCAATGGGTTCTTATTTATAGGTGTCACCAACACATTATGATTTGTGAGATCTAAATTTTTGTGTGTGGGTTGGTTTAGTTAAAAAATGGGTCCTTTTTTTATGTTGGAGAGGCTTGGTAAGGTTGCCAAATCTGAGGCATTAGTTGACAAAATGAGAGTGTTGTTTGATGAAGTGCTTAAGGAGGAACAGTCAATGGTTGAGGTGTTACGCGATCTATGCTTCTCGCTTC
>CAJVGC010000001.1:12808159-12818159 GCA_910822075.1 Senecio squalidus
AAAAAACGTCAGAATACTCGCGAACAATCGGCACACCATCAATCTTTATCGCAGAATCTTTCTTCACCAAGTGAGCAAGATATAAAGAACAACCCTGACGGACGTACTCGCGAACTTTCAAACAAGAAATAACTTTAAGGCGTTTCCCGGCCTTGTCTCCGCGTACAATCAACTGATCTCCATCCGGCTTCTGAATACGAATAAGCTTCTCATAACAAACTATCTCTCCTTTATGCTTCGCTAACCAATCCATACCGACTACGACGTCGAAACTACCGAGTTTCATAGGAATAAGGTCGATGGAAAAAGGAATATCGGCTAGTACGAGGGGAATATCACAAATAACTTCCTTAACACAGGCACATCTACCATCAGCTATTTCTACCTCATAAGCAGGCTCTAAAGGACTAGAGGCACGGTTTACTAAGGGGCGAAAATCACTAGAAATGAAGCTTCTATCGGCACCCGAATCAAACAATATAAAAGCAGGATAATCGTCAACAAGAAATGTACCAGTGACTACGGTAGGATCCTGATGAGCTTCGGTAGATTCCATAGCAAAAGCTCGGCTCTTAGCAGGATTCCCTCTAGCACTAGTACCAGCACCAGGAGTAGGAAGGGAAGTAGATGATGCAAGCTTGGGACACTGCTGACGGCGGTGACCCACTTCTCCACATTCGTAGCAAGCTCCAGCAGTTCGTTTACAAAATTGCTCAGTGTGGCCTAACCTCTTGCAGCGTTTACAAACCCAACACGCTACATTCGCCGCATGAGCACTACCACAAGTGTCGCACTTAGGGCGCACGCCCTGATAACCAGTTCCAGCACCCGTCAACGCATATACCTGAGGACGTTGAGGTCTCTGATCTTGACTACGGCTTCTCTTCCTCGAATCACCCCCATTTCTTCTGTCAGATCGACCAGAATCTCTTCGGTTTACCACCGGCTGTAGAGTACCAGCACGGATCGCACTTGCGGTCAGCCGACCAGCAATATCGACCGCACTCTGAAGAGTACCCGGATAGTGAGAGATAATGTGATCTCGCATATTTTGAGGCAACCCATGAGTGAAGCGTTCAATCCTCTCATTCTCAGTGCGAACCAGACGAGGAGCCAAAACACATAGATCGTAGAAGCGGTTCACATACCCCCGATAATCAGAACCTTGCATGGTCAGGTTCCACAGCTCGTTCTCCAATCTTTGCGTCTCAGAAGACGGCACATACTCTTTCCTCATCAAAACCTTCAGATTTTCCCATGTCATCAAGGTAATAGCAGCTCGACCTTGAACCTTCTTCACAGAGTTCCACCAAGTGAGGGCTTTACCCTGGAACAGATATGTAGCATACTTCACTCGGCTTTCTTCAGCACATCCTGATACATCAAATACCGACTCCATCCTCTCAAACCACTGTAGGGTAGCAACAGCATCTTCAGTACCCCTAAATTCAGTAGGTCTGCAGTCCAGAAAGGCTTTATATGAACAGCCTCGGGGTGGATCTTCAATCACAATACTTGGTCCACCAGATCCCACGTGCACTGCTCTTCCTACATCGGAACCATCGCGCCCAGACGCCATACCTTCAGCTCCAATATCGGGCATCTCAGGTACGTCAAACTCTAAATCAGCATCTTGCACTGGTGTCTCCTTAAGCTGTGCTACAATCACTGGGATAGCTGCTGCGATCTGCTCCGCAATCAACTGACTGATGTTCGGAATAGCAGAAGTAGTATTGGGGACAGCAGTGGTGTTCTGAGCAGTAGCACCCGATCTAGTGCTGGCGCGACCTCGCCTTGCCGACCTTCTCGGAGCGGTGACGGCAGGAGTAGCTCTAGTAGAAGTAGCTCTAGAAGAAGTTCTCTTAGGCGGCATCTTCTACGAATGTCAAACGGAATAAATCAGAACGATAAACTGTATGTGCGACTAAAACGAGCAGGCCTCAAAGCATAAAAAGCAAAATAAAAGCACATATAGCATACGAATCACATACAGGCCCACATAAGAAAGAAATGCGCACATAGAGTGAATCAGATAGGTCCAAAAGCCTAGGTCATAGTCTAAGTGATTCCGTAAGGTCACTTAGTTCGCTATAACCATTGGCTCTGATACCAACTTCTGTCACACCCCGCATAGAAATGGCGGAACCGAGGTGCGCAGTGTATACGGTATCAGAGATTCAAGGTTACATCAAACATAAATAAACCAAACATCATCAACATAGATAAAGAGTTTGAAGTAAAATACTTATTACAATCATCCGAATAGTATCAAAATACGACTACAGAGTTTGGGAAATTAAGGGATTACAATAACAAAATAAATTCCAGCAAAAAGTCCCAAGTAGCCAAGCAAGCATAGCATCATAAAAGAGGTAACCTCAAATCCCTGAAAAGCGTTAAAATACGACGTCAACATAAAGTTGGTGAATTATTCGCAATAGTAAATAAAAACATATTAGTATAAAGGTTTTCAATAAGTTTTGACCCAAGAGATAAGATTTTGAAGATAAGTCTTTTGAAAATGATATTTCAAAATATGTTTGAAGTATACAAAACCTTTCGATAAAATATTTAGATTATTACCATACGGTACCATAATCATTTCATAAAAATCATAATCATATCATAAAATAAATACCATACTGGATAGATAACAGCTTTAGGAACATAAGTTACACCTGAACCATAACAATAAAGGCAACTAACCCCACCTAGTGTCTCAAACTAGGTTGTTCTCGATAATAAACGGTCGTAACATTACTAATACGGACAGGGCTCCTCCCTTATCATAATAACGTATTAGAATGAGGGTTTGTTAGACCCATATAGCGCTATATATACTTCCGGTGGCTCAAAGCTAACAGGTGTTTATACGGGGCCTTGTACTACCACAAAGGCGGTACAAGATTGGGTGAGATCATCTAAGGCATCATATCCACAATACATATCCATAATACATACATACCATAAAATACTTTTGTTTAACGCTAATCATGCCCAAAAATAGTAAAAGGGTAAAAAGGGCAACGAATAACTCACTGATAGCAAAGCAATCCAAATCCTTATATGTCGGGAAATACTACAATACCGTCAAGCTTCAACGTCTAAGTGCCCTATACATCACGTAAATAAAACATGTCTAAGTATCTCTAAGTCTAGTAGGGTTATGCCTTAATGATTAACGTTTTATACGGGTTTTAAAATAACCAAAGGAATATCGATATAACGGAATAACAAGTGTTTCGGAAAGTCAACAGACTAGATACGTGATTCTCATACTTACGTGCACTACAAGTCACGTAAGTATCAAGTTACGTGATATACAAGTGTTACGTGACATAGATGTTACTTGAGTCAAAAGTTACGGGGTTCAAACAAGGAATTACGTGAATAATCAAAGAATTACGTGACTTTCATAACAATTACGTGCAAAACAACTTACTTACGTGACAAGGAAGTCAATTACGTGAACAACAATCATAATTACGTGAAACAAGAAGAATTACGTGCATGGGATCAATCAATTACGTGAACTACACACTTACGTGATCAACAAGTAGAATTTCGTGACATAAGGGTCACGTAATTCATAATTACGTGAAGGAGGATCAAAGTTACGTGCGTAATACGTGATTTACGTGACTAGAGTTCAATTTCGTGAACGAAATAGTTGAGTTACGTGCAGAAACATGAATTACGTGCCATAACGTGATTTTTACGAAAAACAACATTTGGAAATCGATTTTGGAGTGTTCTAAGTGTCCAAATGATCTATAATCAAAACCCTATGTCCAGAATACATTTAGGAACAATAATCCTTAATAAAATCTCGGTTTTGACGGTTAAAAATGGGATTTACGTGTTTGGATAAAATAGAATAAAGTTTAAAACCAAAATGGAGAAATACTTACTTGATCGTAATGAAACTCGGAGGATAGATAGAGATGATGATGGTGATCAATAATCCGGTCTCGGATCTAAATTTGGACGGTTGGATCGCCGGAAAAGTTAGAGAGAAGGTGGAAGTGTTTGTGTGTGTTTTTAGAGAGAGAGAATGTGTGTAGGTTATTTTCTTGGAAAGGAAGTTAGAATGAAGATAAAGACAAAAATAGTTGGTGTATAATGAGACAAAATTCAGATAGGGACGATTTTTGTAATAAAATTCGACGTAGGACTAAAATTGTAATAGATTTTCCCGCGTAGGACTAGTTTTGTAATAAAATTTCCGAAAAGACTAAAAATGAAATACTTTTTAAACGTTAATCTTAATCATATAATTAAGGCATAATTCCCCTAAACTTATCATAAGAGCATACTAGACTTATACTAAAGGCACTTAAGACTACAGGTTCCCGACATAAAGATCCGAATCACATACTATATACCCGATAACCGCAAATACGCATAAAATACAAATACGTTACTCATAAAATACGAATACGATAAGCATAAAAGAAATACAATAGGGTCAAAACACGAATATAAATAAATAAAACGAATACGAGACGATAGAATAATACCGTGAAATTCGCGAATGTCACACTTTTAGTGCGCCAATCCCCAAGTTTGTTTCTAACCCGTTCTACAGGAATTTTACACTTCTGATGTTGTAACCTGGTTGATATCAAGGGGACTCCAAGATATTTTACCGGTAATTTATCTTCTTCAAATGGTATAATGCTCTTTATCAACTGTTTAACTCCTCTTTTTACATTAGCAAAAAAGATGGTACTTTTAATAATACTTGGAGATAACCCGAAACTTGTTTAAATTCCTCCAAACATTCCATGATAGCCTTTGTGAATTCATAATCGCCATGTTAACACGGTTTGTCACACTTGTTACAAATGATAAAATATGATTTTTACCCACTACACTATACTACAACGTAATATAAAGCAAGTAAAGATCGAACCCTAGAGACGCGTGATCAGTGGCGAGTCTAGGATGGTAATGAAGGTAGGTTCTAAAAAAATTTAGACGACAAAAAGTAATGGATCGAGCGGTTCGGAAATGTTAAACGGGTCGGGTCGAAGATTACTACGAATATACATAGAATACAAGTAGTACCGATTAACAAACAAAACAATGCTTAAGTAGTTATGTCACAATATTTCATATAAGTTTATGTAAGGCGTATACGTTCCACAAATTTTAACAATAAATATGGAAATAAGTAAAATCGTGTTTACTTAACATGATATTGTCAATGTTGTTTGCTAACTTTAAAATAAAATGTATGGTTCATATAACATAATTAATAAACTTGATAAATTTTTAAGTTTATAATTTGATTGTGTATTTATGAGTTTTAGGCACATATTTGTGGTAAAATGAAATATGAATACTATTACTGAACAAGAATAATTGTTATGATTAAAGAATATTAAAAGATAATTTTAGAAAACATAAAGGATTGTTTGTATATTATACAACCCAACAGTCAACAGTTAAAAAGAATATATAAAAAAAATGTGTTGAATATATAAAAAAAATGTGTTGGGTGAGATTCGAACGCTTGGCCAAAAAAGATTTAAGATTCAATATCACAAAAGGGAGTAACCACTGCATTGGCACTATCTTTTATTATGGTTTTGTAAAACAATTATCTTAGCCAGGTCCTTCTAATTTTTTTAGGTATGTCCTACGAAAAAAGTCTATATCGTTTCTAAACGATTCAAAAATTAAGGTAGGTCCGAGGACCTGCCTTGCTCTATACTAAACTCGCCCCTGCGCGTGATAATAATTTATGTTTTTGGTCTTTTGAAAACAAGTATTTAAATGTAACAAAGGGGGTTTTTTAGTTGACTGTTAATTAAACTAATTACACAATAATAATAAGCTAAGTAAACAATAGGAGGAATATGATTTGGTTCCACTTTCGACTTTTACAACTATGTCACTTAATCATGAAATGATGTTTTAAACAAACTTTTAGATTATATTTATTCAAGTTTGTACTAAAAAGACGTTAACAAGCTTAAACACCTTTTTGTTTACCAAATTATTTATACCGAAACAAGCTTTTCAATATAAACATAATTTTCTAATTCAAATCTAAATAAGCTCTTAAAAATGAATCGAAAATAGCATTCTTTAAAAAATGCCTTTTAGTTTACCAAATTATTTTATACCGAAATACCTTATGTGGTCACAATAATAATCTTTACTTCATAACTTTCGACACTCTCATAAAACAAGATTTTTCCCCCTTGTCCACCCGCACTTCTGTAGCCAGTGGCGAGTCTAGGATGGTAATGAAGATAGGTCCTAAAACAATTTAGACGACAACAAGTAATAGATCGAGCGGTTCGGAAATGTTAAAGGGGTCGGGTCGAAGATTACTACGAATATACATAAAATAAAAGTAGTATCGATTAACAGACAATACAATGCTTAAGTAGTTAAGTCACAATATTTTATATAAGTTTATGTAAGGCGTATACGTTCCAAGAATTTTAACAATAAATATGGAAATACGTAAAATCGTGTTTACTTAACATGATATTGTCAATGTTGTTTGCTAATTTTAAAATAAAATGTATACATAATTAATAAACTTGATAAATTTTTAAGTTTCTAATTTTATTGTGTATTTATGAGTTTTAGTCACATATTTGTGGTAAAATGAAATACTATTACTCAACAAGAATAATTGTTATGATTAAAGTATATGAAAAGTTAATTCTAGAAAATATAAAGGATTGTTTGTAAATTATACAACCCAACAGGTAACAGTTAAAAAAATAATAAAAAAAAAAAGTGTTGGGTGAGATTTGAACCTTTGGCCAAAAAAGATTTAAAATTCTATATCTTAGAAAGGAGTAACCACTGCACTGGCACCATCTTTTGTGATAGTTTTGTAAAACAATTATATTAGCCATGTTCTTTTAATTTTTTTAGGTATGTCCTACGAAAAAAGTCGATATCGTTTCTTAACGATTCGAAAATTAAGGTAGGTCCGAGGACCTGTCTAGGCTCTTACTAAACTCGCCCGTGTCTGTAGCACAACTCCTAGATCATCGCCATTTTTTCGGAAATAACTCATATATCCAATGTTTTTTCACAATTAAATTCTTTATTTTTTTATTCGACAAAGTACTAGAAGAACTAGTCCCTTTTTCTTGCCGTCAGGGAAAAGTGAAGCCCAACAAGACGCTAGGCAAAATATAGTCATCAAGAATAAAAATAAAGAATACTCTCATTGATAATTACCAACATTATACTACATTCGTATGGCGGATATAATATATATATGATGGTACACCTATGATTGTTATTTTGGAGTAACGTTTTTGTTAAGTTCTAACTTCTAAACTTTCTAACATCACATTATTAATTGTAGGAGACGATACCATTTATATTTAAATATAATCAAATAAAATGAAATACAAAGAGTTTACATAACATAAACGAAGATGTAAACACATTTTCGGCCAATGCTTGTGATAAACACAATTTTCTTAAAACAAATTTCGTATATTATTACACGGTTTGTTTCCCAGGCTACAATGGTTGAACAGTTTATTCGAAACTGTCGGAGCTATTCACTTGCTTAAAATTTGATCGAGAATGCGTGTTGGAGTAAGATAGATAGGAGAAAAGGTGTGTTGTGACTGAGCCAAGAGCTTCAGTTTTATAGGTCAAAGGGGAGCGTTTTGGTTTAATTCTGTTTTAATGGCACTAACGAGTCCATTTAAAAAGAATACTGTAACAATCAATTCAAAAACTGGACCGCTCAAGCTCGGGGTTTTTGGAGCTGCATTCGGGTCCACAGATCGCGTGGGCTCACATGAGTTTTTGACCCATACCCTTTTGGAATAGAAATTTGCACAAATTTGCACGCGCAGAATTTGCACAATACCCTTTTGGAATAGAAATTTGCACAAATTTGCACGCGCAGAATCTGCGCGTGAGGGCATGAGCTTGTGTTTGTATAGAAAACAAACTAGATGTCTAAGGTTAAAAGTTCTTGTATATAAACAACACAAAGTTTGTCTCAACCACCGATGTGGGACAAGTTTAAGTTCAAAACAGTTTGCACCAACCACCCATCTTTAAATGTCGATATCTCATTCACCTTAACTCTATTTTGGACGTAGAATATATCGTTACAAAACTCTTTCTAAGGGCTACACATTCATATTAAATATTCCTCGTAAATATTAAATATGCATCACTTTATAGATGTTTAAAGTTGATAATAAATTATATTTTTATTAACATTTTCTAATATTAATTACTCGGAAAAAGTCAATATGGCTACTTGTGTGGTTGTTCATGAACGGATTCTAACTCTCATATGTTATTTGACATTCAACTCAGTTTAAAAAGATTAAAACAAAATTATACATATATATTACCAATTGCGAATTTGAAAAGAGACTGGTAGTTAAAGCATCTTTTCATGACTCGTGCGTGATCGAATAGAGAAGTGGTATATCATGGTCGACGACAAGATCAAAGTCAGCATTAGTGTCACACATCACCCTACATCAGCAGTACTAGTGTCACATACTTTGCATATAAATGTATTTTTCAATGTACGTAATGCGATAGATTATTAAAATTGGAATGTTTTTATCAATACTCCTAGGCCTATCAAATGCACAACAAGATAATAAACGAGACTACATATAATATGTCATTTACTCGCAATTCTTTCCGGACATTTCAAGAGTCCTATCTAGAAGAAAAGGTCAACATAGACTTCTTTCAAAATATTCCAAACGATCAATTTGGCTCTCGTAACAGCCAAGCTTATCTTCGTTTAAATTTGTTTTTGTTTTCTTCTTTTATAATTGCCTAACAAACCATCAATGCTCATCGATCTATTAATTAGCTTAGGCTCATTTCATTTCTTTCAACTTAGTTATTTATACATATTTAGATTTTAATTTATTATGAAAAAATAATGTTATATGTATAATAATACATATAGTTTTACGATTATACACATGTTGTTTATAGTTATAATAATATATACATTTTTACGTTTATACACATGTTTTGATATTTTGTATTAGTAGATTTTAAAATAATAATAAGTTAAATCGTAGTCCAAATTGAACGATTCTATAAGTAAATTATAGTTATGTTTTTTATTTTAGTAAAAATAGAATGAAAAAGAGAATGTAATTATATATTGTAAGAGGGTGTGTAAAATAAAAATAATCTTTGATGACATCATCAATCTGATCTAACGGTTGCCATTAAAAAAGTTAACTCATCCAAGGGACCTTAATTCACCATGTGGCATTTAAGACCACTCTTTTATTATATATTAAAGATTAAAGATTAAAGATTAAAGATGGAAAAATTACATTCAAATGTGATATAACTTTTACCGACCGGTCATTTTATGTAACCAACAAAAGTTTTTGCTACTAATAACACAAACTTACAATATGGTACCATTGTATATAATATCTAACATGATTAAAACATGATTCACGTATCTTTGTAACATCTTAATCTTTCAAAACATATAAAATGGTATCAAAAGGAACTTAAAAGGTAAAATGACGTTAAACTTATTCAAAGGCAAAATGAATATCAAAGAGATAAATTTCTAAATGAGGTACTAAACAAGATTAAATATTTTAAGAGAAGCGATCTAAATCCTTAATCCCTCTACGCTCGATACTCATTCCCAAAAGTCACTGGATACCTGCCGTTTAAGAAAGAAAGAAAAAGAAAAAGGGTGCGCGAACTCTCAGTAAACAAATATATATAAATGACACGGAATATATATGACATGCATAATAATTTAATAAAAAGCTTATTTCGAAATACAGAGTCGCAAGACAAACTTATTTTTAAAACAAACTTACTTTCAAAGCAAAGTTCAAATATGTATAATTCCGAATTACTTGATACAACAAAAATGTAACAAGTATCAAATAAAATCTTAGGGTAACATATACCACTAGTCTTTCTAAAAGGATCTAGCATTTCGTATGACAATACGATAAATGTTCACCATCAAACAAATAATATT
>CAJVGC010000001.1:12823159-12862314 GCA_910822075.1 Senecio squalidus
AATCATCCGTTGTCATCACATTTGGTTCTTGCATAGGCCTCTTTCCTTTTTCTCTCGAAGACGGGGTCATCAAAGATCCTTCTCCCGTGATAGAGATCGGTAATTTTCTTCCCCGACCTCGTTGGTGACCGCTTCGAGTTCCCAATACCTCATCCAATATTTCTCCTTCACTTGCGGAGGGGGAGCTCGTCCTCAAATCCGTCATTTGTCGCTTCAAAATAAACCAAATAAGAATAATTATAAGTTAGTTGTATTTGGTTAGTAATATATCACCCATTTCGCCCACCTTGACCCATTTGACTCAAATGACCAATTTTAACCATGTTTATTCTCATTTTACCCATTTCGCCCACATTGACCCGTTATATATTTAGCCCATTTTGTCCACTTTGACCCATTTTACCCATCTTCCCCCACTTTGACCCCTTTTATCCATTTAACCCATTTTGCCCACTTTGACCCATTTTACCTTTTACCCTAATTACTTACATGCAAATCGAAAGCTTCCTCCGAGACCCAAGATCCATCTTTATTCGTATGATGATCTCGATAATCATCGAGAAGACTTGGATATTTGTGTTCCGGGTCATCTCGTTGCTTCAAACAAATGAAATAAATTAGTATAATATCAAATCAAACACAAATTATATGAATTATATTAAAAAAACTAAGAATTAAAAAGTTACTTACCTTTAAGTCCCTCCTTAATGCATAGGATCGACTTCCATGTTTACTCGCAAACTTTTGTTTGCCCCTGTTTTGCGAGTTTTTCAGTGAACGACTTATGAACTTCGGGTCTGTCATCCGGTTCATAAATGGAAGCCAAATCAAATTGTAATCAACTCCTGGTGGGGGATTTTCCCTAAGAAAATCAATATTGTCGTACCCACCCCGTCCAATAAAATGATCTTTCTTGAAATCATTTTTGGCATCCTTATACCGCTCCTTACATGTCCAATCCAACGCGGCTCTAGCCCAAACCTCCCTCTGACCACCATCAAACCAATTACTAATATCGAAGTATTTCTACAATTCAAAAAATAATAGTTAGAATGTATAGATTTAATAAATATTCGAAAATGTAATAAAAACCAAAACAAACCTGCACTTCGGGCATAATCAACCTCTTCGATTCCATTGGCACCCTTGCCCAGCTGTCGTAATGTTTCGGGAAGTCGTTGTCACTCACAAGGGTACCAATCAAAGAAATAAACTTTGAGCCGTATGGCCCAATGGGCTTAGAAGTCTTTAAGTCTCTGTCATCAAAGTCGATCTTCAAAGGCCTGTTACCATTTTTTTTCCACAGGTCCCGCAACTCTTTATTTGATGTTTTTCCACGTTGCCTCTTTACAGAATCTGAAAAATTCAAATGAACAAATTAAACAAACATAATAAAACCAACAAGTAATATTCTTACCAATATGACCCCTAGGGGGATCCCAATGGCCACCGGGTGGATCACCTCCAGCATCTCCTCCGTGAGCTACACTAGTCATCTGTATAGAACAAGTACAATAAACATAACAATTATATGTGTAGTAAGTAACAACTATATAAATTAACCAACATATAAAAAAAACATAATTAAACACGGGAAGAACAATAACAATTTCATTTCATTTCAAGTCTTTTACATATTAAATATAACAATTACAAATCAATTTGCCTCATCGCTGGAATAAACAATATTTGGTTCGCATTCATTATCAGAATCGACATATTCGGGTTCTGAATCATCATTAACATTAGCATCAACATCATCGTCATCAATAAAATCACCGTTATCGGTTGTTGTAGAAATAACTTCAACTGTCGATGATTGACCAACTATACTCAAGTTCGTGTAAGTCAAACTTTCCAAATTAGCATCCAATGGAAAATCTGATGAATTGATGTCATGTATAACATCCTCCTCGATGATGTCTTCCCAAATTTTTCGATGATTCACCTCTTGTACGACCTTCCAATTTTGGTTTTTTGAGGGGTCTTGGAGGTAAAAGACTTGTTTTGCTTGTGTTGCAAGAATGTGTTGGTCATTTTTACACCATTCGTGACTTGTACAAATACTTGTTATGTTATTCTTTTTAATAGAACGTTCGGTACGACCGGTGTCAACAGTATTGAACCATTTACATTTGAATAACACAACGTTAAATGCACATTTATAATTTAGCTCCACAATATCTTCTAAGACACCATAATAGATAACGCCATCATCCCCAGGTGTTGAAACTCCGCTATTTTGAGTTGTACGACGTTTATCTCGACTATGAACCACAAACCTCACACCGTTAACTATACAAGCGGTGTAAGAGTTTGCATAAGTTAACGGTCCACTTGCCAAAGATAGTAATTCATCACTATACCGAGATGGGTCATCTAGATTACGTATCTATGAATAAAGAGAAAAATTAGAAAATGTTTAAAATAGAAAATTATAACAAGTTAATATAAACAATGAGTTTACCTTATGATTAAACCAGCCAGGAAATTCAGTTTTTGCATGTTTCCCGGGATGTTTAGTTTCAAACTCACTATAAATGATCAACATATTAATTAGTAGATCAAATGAAGAGAAAATTAACTTATAGAAAGATTAGCCATAATAAAAACACTTACTTCTTGTATTCGTCGATATCATAACAGTTGTTAAGTACATACCATTGTAGACTCTTCTGAAGTTCCGGATCCAACGTTGTATTCACACTTTTACTGGTCGGTCTAAATACTGATTGGAACACATGAATCTTACATGGTTGAGCTGGAGTGTCCTCATTCCTCTCCGGACGATTAAATTTCAGTCACACCCCGCAAATACATTGAACAGAATGTTAAGGCTTCGTCTGCAACGTATCCCTCGGCTATAGAACCTTCAGGCCTAGCTTTATTTCTAACATAATTTTTTAGCTTCTTCATGTATCTTTCAAATGGATACATCCACCTAGTGTAAACGGGCCCACCTTGAATAGCTTCTCCCGGTAGATGCATAACCAAATGAATCATTATGTCAAAAAAAGCTGGAGGAAATATTTGCTCGAAAGTACATAAAAGTTTGATCAATTGGTCTTGAGCTTTCAACATGTCGGGAACAGTCAAAGTTCTAGCACAAATTTTCTTAAAAAATGCGCAGAGCTCGACTATTGGTGTTGAAATACTTTCATCCAAGTACCCTCTCACTCCAACCGGTAACAATCGTTGCATCATAATATGACAATCATGAGACTTCATGCCCGTTATGTTGTTATCATTATCGGTGACTTTCCGCTTAAAGTTTGATCCAAATCCATCGGGTAGTTTGACTTCTTTGATAAACCGACAAAAACGTTGCCTGTCTTCATTTGTGAACGAGTATTTTGGATGAGGTTTTGAGAACTTCCCGTCTCTTTTAGCATTCTCCTTAAGCCACAACTCATCTCGAATCCCCAAATTTTCCAAGTCCTTTCTTGCATTATGAGTGTCTTTGGATTTGTCATTCATTAATAAAGTACCCAACAGACTCTCACATACATTCTTTTCGATATGCATGACATCAAGGTTGTGTGGAAGTTGAAGAACTTGAAAATATTCAAGCTCACGCAAAATAGAAATTTTGCTCCAATTGTGTTCTAGCTTATCATCACATTTTCTTTTTACACCCGAGTTACTAGAATGTTTCCTAGGAATACAATTAGGTAATTGAGCAAGTTGGCGTAAGACTGCTTCGTGGTTGAATGTTCGAGGAGGTTTTGTTCGATCAGTCTTATTATTGAATTTTTTGCTCTTTCTCCAAGGATGGTTTGAGGGTAGGAATCTTCTATGACCTACATAAGCAGTTTTACCGATGACACGAGTGGATGGAGTGTCCTCGTTACATGAAGGACATGCTTTGTATCCTTGTCAAGTCCAACCAGACAAACTACTACGAGCAGGAAAATCATTGATGGTCCACATTAAATTTGCTTTCATTATGAAAAAGCTGTTCGTTACAGCGTCTTTTGTACGAACTCCTTGAGACCATAGCGTCTTTAATTCATCAACCAATGGCCTCAAGTAAACATCAATGTCCTTCCCCGGTGATTTAGGACCTGGAATTAACAACGTTAACATGAGAGAAGATTCCTTCATAACCATGGGGGTGGGGGGGGGGGGGGGGGGGGTTTGTATGTTGTCAATATAACAGGCCACATGCTGTAAGACAAACTCATGTTGCCATACGGATTGAAACCATCAGCAGCCAACCCTAAACGGACGTTTCTTGGTTCCGCTGCAAAATCTGGATATCTTTCATCAAAACTTTTCCATGCTTCACCATCCGCCGGATGACGCATCGTACCCTCTTCCCTAGATTTTCCAGTAGCATGCCACGTCACAGACTTAGCGGTGTGTCTAGAACCGTACATACGTTTTAGTCTTGGAGTCAAAGGGAAATAACGCAAAATCTTGTTGGCAACTTTCTTCCCCGTCGTGTCTTTGTTTTTCCATCTACTTTCACCACATATTGGACACACTTGCAAGTCAATGTTCTCCTCCCAAAACAAACAACAATCATTCTTACAAGCATGTATGGATTCATATCCTAACCCGATCGCTTTCATCAACCTCTTAGCTTCATAATGTGACGACGGAATCTTGTTATCTTTTGGAAATGATGTTTTGAGTAATTCCAACAATTGGTCAAATGAACTATCTGTCCATTTATTCATGACCTTCATGTGCAATATCTTAGCCAAAAAGTCTAATGAAGACATCCAAGTACAACCAGGATATAGCTCGGTTTCAGCAAACGCTAATAATTTATCAAGATCGTTATTTGTATCACTCGTATCGTCAGTAGGATCATTACTTGTGTCATTGGTGTCGGTGTCGGGTTCATTGGGAGTATTCTCTTGACGAACATCGTTCAATACATCTACCATTTGGGGAGGTGAGTCGTGTATAATATACGGATCATTACTTGTGTCAATGGTATGTATTTGTTCACCGTGATGGTTCCATGTCTCATAAGACTTGTCAAACCCGTATCTTTCTATATGCATATCAACTAGTGTAGGGGTACCCCATCTTGTATTACCACAGTCGTGACATGGGCAACGACATTTACCTTCATGATTCAAGTGGTTCTTACACCTTTCGATAAACGCGTCAAGACCGGTTCTAAATTCGGGGGAAATACGATTTCTAATATAAATCCAACTCTTATCAATAGTCATTTCTGCGGATGTAAGATTTGTTCAAATTTATACTGAGAACTATATACTATTTTTTATATAATTTAATCAAGTTGTCAAAAACATCACTACGATTTCTACAAAGCCGGGTAGTCCAACTATGGAAGGCAACCTAACCCACTCTTTGAATGTTTTGTCTCATATATAGATGTGTATAATTGATATACTATTTAAGAAAAATTCGGCAACATTTCTCCTTAACTCCCCAAACATGTGTATTGAACACATATTCGTAGGAGTAAAGGAGAAATGATAACCAAATTTTTCTTAAATAGTATATCAATTATACACATCTATATCCTAAATGAGACAAAACATTCAAAAAGCAGTCCCAAAATGGGGACTTTCCGAAATTAATTTCTAATAAATTAATTTCGGACGGGTATTCTACGGGATCGATTAATTTCAAACCTAAGGTATCATTACTCCGAAATTAATCACTAAACCTACATTATACAAACTTATATACATACAAACCATACAATTCTACACATTTAAATCATACAATTTTATACATACAAATCATACAATTCTACACTTTATGAAAATCATACAACTTCATACAATTTTATACATACAATTCTACACTTAATTCATACAACTTCTACACTTAATTCATACAACTTTATACATACAAATCATACAATTCTACACTTAACCCACTTTGCCCACTGTGACCCATTTCATAAAAATCATAGAAACTTATATACATATTCTAACTATACAAACTCTTATTAACAAAAATAAAACCCAAATTAATTTTGATACTAACCTTTTAATAGAGATGCTCAATAAAATCAATAACCGGATATAGTGATGAAAAATATCTAACAAAACAATTCCCAAATTAATAATCTAACAAATTACAAATTGAACAAATTAATTAAGTTTATGAAAAAGAAAAAGAAAAAGAAACAAACCTAGATGGTGGTGGAGGAATGGAGGAATTGGTGGTGATGGTGGTGGGTGGTGGCGGTTTGGTGGTGATGGTGGTGGGTGCCGGCGGTTTGGCGGTGGTTGGTGGCGGGGGTGGATGTTTGGTGGTGGTAATGGAATGTTGGAGTGATAATAACGGTGGTGGAGGAATGGAGGAATTGGTGGTGATGGTGGTGGGTGGTGGCGGTTTGATGGTGATGGTGGTGGGTGCCGGCGGTTAGGTGGTGGTTGGTGGCGGGGGTGGATGTTTGGTGGTGGTAATGGAATGTTGGAGTGATAATAATGGTGGAGGAAACACAAAATCAACAAAACTGGCGGTTTGGTGGTGGTTTGGCAGCGGAATCAAGCTAAAATTCGTGTTTGTGTTTTGGTGTAAATGAAAGAGATAAGGATCTGCAATTATTGACAACTCTTTTTAATCGTCGTTGTAGCCCTATGGCGACGACATATCGTCGTTGTAGGGTAGCCCGGGAAAACCCCAAAAGTTTGGCGGGCTGGGCCAAATAGGCTGACTTTTGTTGACTGGGCTTCGGCGACGACAAATCGTCGCCAAAGGCCTTCCGAAATTTATTTATTTATTTATTTATTTATTTATTATGTAATTATATTACTAACGAAAACGTTTAAATAATATTAGTAATGAAAATGAAGTTAAATTATATTAGGTATAAGTTAAATATTTAAATTATATTAGGTATAAGTTATTATAAAGTGTAGAAATACGATATCGACTTGTTTTACCGTTGTCGATGATCAATGGTGTAGTCGATTGAATACCTCTACGTGTGATAGTATACATTGACATTGTTACAAGTTATGTAATGATCGATTAAATCATTGATAATTGGATGTCATGTATGGTGTACGTACGTAGTCGATGAATGTTGTTCGGGTTAATTAGCTCTAATTATCGATGAATGGTGTTCTAATAGTCGATGAATGGTCGATAGATGAATGGTCTATACAACTTTGCCTTACTCATGTTACCTTTAATAGTCGATAAAATGGTGAGGTTAGGATTGTTTAAGGGTTACGATGGTTTAGGTTTCTAGGGTTACGATGGTTTAGGTTTTTAGGGTTACGATGGTTTAGGTTTCTAGGGTTACGATGGTTTAGGTATATGAGTTTAGGATTTAAGGTCTAGCATTACGTAGTTATGATGTTGTAATAGTCGATGAATGATCGATAGATGAATGGTCTATACAACTCTGGCATAACTCATGTTACCTTTAATAGTCGATAGTTGTCGATGAATGTACGTTGTTCCGGTTTACCGTTACGATGACTTAGGGATATGATCGAGTTTAGGATTTAATGTCTAGCATTAGGTGCTTATGGTTCAAAGTTATAGTTATACCACAACATGTCGTATTACAACTTTTCGTTATAACATTAAACGATTATTAATCGTATTAATTATTTAATTACGATATTAGATTTTTAAAAATATGTATATACATTTATTTTAAGTATATTAACATTAATAATATAATTACTTTTTATTTCCTATTATCAACTAATTTTATTTTAAACAAAAATTATTATTTAAAATTAACATTATATATTATTTAATTTGATATATTATATTTTCATTTTTTAAATATTATTTAATTAAAAAAAATTATATATATTAACATTATATAATTTTAATATATATACATTATATATTATTTAAATTAATTAATATATTTAATAAACATTTAATTATTTATTAAATAATTAATTAATTTAGTTAGGCCTTTAGCGACGACAAATCGTCGCCGAAGGCCTAATTAAATTAATTAATTATTTAACATTTAATTAAATGTTTATTAAATATATTAATTAATTTAGTTAAGCCTTTGGCGACGATTTGTCGTCGCTAAAGGCCTAACTAAATTAATTAATTATTTTTAGTATTTTATAAATTATTTAAATAACCATTTAATTATTTATTAATCAAATAAAAATGTCAGAATTGGCTTTGGCTACGACAAGTCGTCGCCGAAGCTTTTGGCGGGATTTGGCGGGAATTATTAATAATTTTAGTTATTTATTTAATATATTGTGGTCGCCAAAGGGTCGCCGCCAAAGGCTAAAGTCTGACAAAGGCAAAAAGTTGAATTTTTTTGTCGTTTAGCGGGCCTTTAGCGACGATTTGATGTCGTCGCTGTAGGAATCGTCGCTAAAGGCCTCGATTCTTGTAGTGACGCGCGGTGAGGTTTCCGATCAATCAAGTCAAAAGAAATCGTAATCGGACGACAGGTTTCTGAATTCCGGCGACGGAGTGGTGCATCGATGGGTGGTGAGAACCGGGAAGGCGACTGTTTTTTTTATGCACAATGGTTTTGTAAAGTTATGCACAATGGTTTTGTAAAGTTATGCACAATCTTTTTGTAATTATGCACAAATATATTTAATATTTACGCACAATGTTTTGTAATTTTTTGTATAAAAAACTTACATAAAATTAATGCACAAGTTATTTTATAAAAAACGATACACAATGTTCGTATTTTTTATATAGGAATTTTTGATGCACATAAAATCGATGCACACGTTATCGATAAAAGTTATGCACAGAGATCCAAAAATGAGTAATCTAGTAAAATAAAAAAAAAAAAAAAAAAAAAAAAAACAGATTTCTGCATATTACCAAAAGGGCATGAAAGTTCGAAAATATTACCAAACTGCCACCGCGTTGACTTTTCTTGATTCCCTTTGTTGACTAAATGAGTGGCCTACATTCCTTCTTATCCTTTTTATTTTAAATTTTTTTACAATAACCCACTCCTATATATATATATATATATATATATATATATATATATATATATATATATATATATATATATATATATATATATATATATATTATATATATATATATATATATATATTATATATATAGAGGTTGGTTCTTGTAAAACAAACCTTAAGGTAAAATAAGTAAAAAAAAATTAAAAAATAATTTATAACGTTAGATATTTTGGATTATCGTTCATTTTAACCGTATCTCAAACTTTAAAAAACGAAGTTTTGTTGTAAATCATAAAATTGGTAGTTTTACCGTTGTGCATCAAATCTGAATATTTACTCCACAAAAACAAAGAATTTGATGCACAGTCCCTAAACGACATATATTTTGATGCATATCAAAACTTGCTTTTTTAAAGTTTGTTATAATTGAATAAATAAACATAATACAAAATTACGAATATAATAAATTATTTTTTCATATTTTTTTACTTATTTTACTTTAAGTTTTGGTTTATAAGAACCTCTCCATATATATATATATATATATAACATTTACCCATATATATATATATATATATATATATATATATATATATATATATATATATATATATATATATATATATATTAGGTTTTAATTTGTTTATGATGTATAAAAATTATATTCATATTTTCGTGCTTTATCAGTTATTTATCTCACTCAAATTTTCAAGAACAAAAGATATGTGTTTTTATAAATAAATCTTTGTGTGAACTTTAGTTGAAGAAAACATGGTTGCGAATGTCTTAGCCAAAACGTGTTGGCTTCGCAACCTTGATCATGAGCTTTAAGAATGGCCTACAGAGGCGACTACTGTTTATTGCGATAACCGCAACTGACCAAGTAGTTAGAGGTTGATATTTATTTTGTTCGAGACAAGCTAGCACTTGATGAGGTCCGCGTTCGTCAAGTCCGTTTGCGTTATCTGTATGCAGACATTTTTAGAAAGGGACTCCCCACCACATTGTTCACATATTTTAAATCCAATTTGAAGGTTCAAAGTTCTTTCCCGATCAAACTGCAACGATATTAACATATATTATTTGAAGCTTGGTCTAGTTGGTTATTGGCCGTCCATCTATTGTCATTATATATTAATGTTTTGTGTAAATAGAAAATCACACAACAAATCATAATCTACTCCCGATACTCATTTGGGACCAATGGAAATTACATTTTTTGGACTATTTCTTTGAAGAATAAGTCACTATACCATAACACAACTTGTACCAGTCATTAATGTGAAACAGCTAGAGCCCCATCAATTCATCAAAGACAAAAATAATTGAAATAATAAATGCACAAACAGTTTGTAATCGGGTATTCCACATCGATCTAGACCAATTTAATTAACCGATTTAAGCCAAGCTTTTTACATCCACTCGAAATCCAAATGAAAGAATTAAGTTTGGCATGGTTGCGAATGTCTTAGCCAAAACGTGTTGGCTTCGCAACCTTGATCATGAGCTTTAAGAATGGCCTACAGAGGCGACTACTGTTTATTGCGATAACCGCAACTGACCAAGTAGTTAGAGGTTGATATTTATTTTGTTCGAGACAAGCTAGCACTTGATGAGGTCCGCGTTCGTCAAGTCCGTTTGCGTTATCTGTATGCAGACATTTTTAGAAAGGGACTCCCCACCACATTGTTCACATATTTTAAATCCAATTTGAAGGTTCAAAGTTCTTTCCCGATCAAACTGCAACGATATTAACATATATTATTTGAAGCTTGGTCTAGTTGGTTATTGGCCGTCCATCTATTGTCATTATATATTAATGTTTTGTGTAAATAGAAAATCACACAACAAATCATAATCTACTCCCGATACTCATTTGGGACCAATGGAAATTACATTTTTTGGACTATTTCTTTGAAGAATAAGTCACTATACCATAACACAACTTGTACCAGTCATTAATGTGAAACAGCTAGAGCCCCATCAATTCATCAAAGACAAAAATAATTGAAATAATAAATGCACAAACAGTTTGTAATCGGGTATTCCACATCGATCTAGACCAATTTAATTAGCCGATTTAAGCCAAGCTTTTTACATCTACTCGAAATCCAACTGAAAGAATTAAGTTTGGCATCCCAAGAGTGTCGCTTCTCGACTTCTTGATCTTGAAACTCACACCATATAGTGTTATATATACCACATAAAAGACATACACAGAGAATTCGTAAAAGATGTTTCTCAAGTTTTACCTCTGTTTATTTTCAATCCCTCTTGCAACGAGCATGGGAACTCTTGATGATTCCAGTTCAAGAGCTATAAACAACATAGGAAAGCCAGGTTGTCAAACACAGTGCGGAAATGTGACAGTTCCTTACCCTTTCGGCATAGGCAATGACACGGGTTGTTCCCTAGACGATAGGTTTTACTTGACTTGTAACACGTCTGGGGAAGACAATTTACAAATTCCACAACTATTTATTAAATCAGGCAATATCAGAATACACAACATTTCTGATTCAGAGATTCGCATCTTAACCCGTGTTTCTTATAGATGCTATGACCAAGATGGACATGTATCAAACAAATATAGTTGGCAGACAAACTTGGCAGGATTATTTACTTTCTCAGAAAAGAACAAGTTCACGGTCATTGGGTGTGATGATTATGGGTTGATCTCAGGGAAAGACGGAGATGGATTTTCTAGTGGGTGTGTTGGATTATGTAGCGAAGGAGTGGAAGTCACTGATGGGAAGTGCTCGGGAAAAGGTTGTTGTCAGACATCTATAACCAAGGGTCTAAATTTTTACAATGTTACACTTAACACCTTTCGGAATCACACGGATGTTTGGCACATTAACAACTGTGGAAATGCTTTTCTCGGTGAGGAAGGAACTTTTCAGTTTGGTGGCGTCCGTGATTTATCTAATTCTTCGGAGTTAGTAGAGAGGGTAAGATCTACCGTTTTTGTTGTGCTAGATTGGGTAATTGGACAAGACCGAAATTGCTCTCAGGCTACCGAGTGCAAAGAAAACAGTTCTTGCTATGATGTAGATGGTGGAGGTTATCGTTGTAAATGCAACAAAGGTTACGAAGGTAACCCGTACCTTGATCAAGGCTGCCAAGGTCAGTTTCTCTATTAAATCAAAATACTAATCAATAATCATGTTACTAACCTTTTTTGTAGCAAGGGGAAATGATTTTTGTTGCTAACATCACATATTGGTAGCAGTTTTCAAAAATTAATATAAACCAATTTTAGTGTTCTATTTATCTTGTTCACCTTTCTAAGACCTTGATTTGAACCCAAACACCTAAAAGTTACGGAATGACTATATATGTATGTCAAGGTGAAGAAACACAAGTTTAACCAGAAGATTGATGTTATATAACCTTACGTAATGTTTAAAACACGAGATAACAACAATACAATTGATTACTAAGCTTTAGATCGTTCACAAAAGGTGTTTCGTTAGTGAGAGAAACTTTCCAACGAAACACTGCTCCGGGGATTTGTGACCGCTGCATTTATGATCCCAGTATCAGTTATTTATAGGTGAACCACAAATACCCTAACAAAAAAGATTGACATGATAACAGTTTATCATATCGTTAGAATCCCACTAATATTACACTTTGTTTTTCCCACATTTTCCTCAAAGTATCATTGAACTTCCCAAATCACCTCGTTTTATTTTACAAAAATTATTAGCGAAATTCGTGTAGGACTTTAATAGTCCTTAGTAGAGGTGAGTGTGGTACCACTCACGTACCAAACCGGTTGGTATCGGTTTATTTTTGTAAAAAATCTTGGTACCAAATACCGTACCGTAAAAACCGTACATTTGTTCACTCATTTCCTCGTCCCGTACCGAACCTGTAACGTACCGGTTGGTACCGGTTTGTTTTTAAAAAAAAGTTTAGTACCGAATACAAACGGTATAGTACAAGTTGGTACCGGTTCGGTACCGATACCATAGTACTTAAGCTCACAACATACACTTTTAAAAACGAGTTTTAGATTAACTATATTAACTCCTCAACCTCTATACTGACTAGCAGAACAATGATTTTCTTCCAACCTTTTCTTCCAACCTTATAATATTGTTTCGTCTCTCAAGGTATTTTTGAGTTTTATTAAACTTATCCTCCATGTCTCTGCCTTTAATCAAGTCCCCATCAAGGTTATCAAAGTTTTTAAGAGTCAAACTCATCCTTCTTGTCCCTGCCTTTTATCAAATCAAGTAATCAACATTAAGGCTATCAGAGTTCGAGAAAATATTATTTAAATTTATTTTTGGTTTATTTATATACAATTTTTAGGTGATCAGAAAGCCCTTAACTTATCATAGAAATGTGCAGGAAAAACCGTGTGATCCATTAAAAATCGTTTCGGGAAATTGTTTAGATGATATTAGTCAAAAACTTATGACTCAGTCGTTTAAAATCTTAAATCTAACGATATACTATCATATCCTAAAGTTTTTACAAACTTTCTCGCCCTTTTTTTATGTTTTATGATTTTTAGTTGTTTCTTTTGTTTTTCACACTAAACTAAAACTTAAAAAATAAAGGTTTCGAAGTAACGATCAAAAATTTAGATTTTAAATTTTTAAACTCATTTGAGGTAAAACACTTTAAACTCATTTGAGTGAAAAACTTTTAAACTCGTTTTCAAAAAAGGTTTGCGTTTAAGCAAAACAAGTTTTGTTCGAGTCCGCAACTGTTATGTGTTGCGAAGTCGTAACACTTACTTAAAATACTACTTTAAATCACGAATACATTTTCTTTTCTTAATGACAATGCTTGTAAAGTGGTGATTGACGTACCTCAAATAGGAAAGAAAACCTATTGAATTAAGTGAAAAACATATACAAACACATCGCAAGTAAATTATATGATCATATATAATAAGTATGTTTTTAAGCTAGGAAATTAGAAATACCAAAACGCAAAAACATAAGTAAAAGCATGTTGAAGAATCAAATCTTCTCAACGCGACCCTGAACCTGATATGGACCATATTCGGGTGTAACTGGAGTCGGATTGAAGGTCGTGTGATCCTGCGAATGTGCTTTTTCTCTCCTTTGTCGAGCCACGAAATTAGAAAACCTCATAGCTTGTTCTCTTTCAAAACGGCCATATTCAATTGATTTTCTGGAGAGCTTCGTGAGATCCTTTCTTGACAGCGCCATCAACTGATACGGATCAAGGACCCTGAGAATTGCTTTGTTATCCTTTCTGACCATGACTGTTTCACCTTTGCAGTCGTCGTAGTACCAGTGTCTCCTAAGCAATCTTGAGGAAGCGGGAGGACTGGAGCAAACTTCAGGCATTTGACATTCTTAAAGATGGTCTTGACCTTCGAAAAACTTTGAATTCTTCAAGACTTGCCACCATTGCTTTGTATGTGGCAAGATCTTCTTGCAAAGAAATACACCGGCTATCTGTTTCCTTGTACAACTGAGAGGTAGTTGCAGCTTCATCTGTCAACTTCTTCACCTTTGTATCTAACGCACCGATCTTCCTGTCTTTCAACTTCCCTTCTTTCTCAAGCTTGTCCACCCTCAACTTGTATTCTTTTGACTCACTCATGAGGTTTTTCACCCTTTAATCAAGGACCCGATACAAGTCACCGAGATCGTGAGTGATGGTTGGACGTGATGACGTTGAGGAGGATATACCTGAAGCTTGAAACAGTGGAGGTCTCACTAGGGTTGCTGAGAATGGAGCGATGGTTCTTGTGGTAATGATGGGTGAAGTTGTAGTAATGATTGGTGATTTTTTATTGTGGTCGAGTGGAAGGAGTAGGGTTACTTGATTTGGGAGGCGGTTGAGTGATAATAATCGGTGTTGTTGTTGGTTTTGTTGTAATGGTTGGTGGAGGTGTGGGTTTTGTGGTAATGGTTGGTGGAGGTGTTGTGATTTTTGTAGTTGGTGGTGTGGTGGAGATGATTGGAGTTGTTTTGGTAGTGGATTTTATGATGACAAGTTTCAGTTTCTTCTTCAATGGAGGAGGTTCGGGTGGAGTGGTGATGGTTATCTTACGCTTAGGCGAAGGTGGAGGTGAAGGTGATCCACGACGAGGTGGTGTTGAGGGAGGAGGTTGAATGGTGACATTCTGAGCTCTTTTTCTCCCATCATTTGTTGTCATCGGTGCTGCTGAACTTCCTTCTCCCATAGGCCTCTTTCCTTTCATTGATGCTTGAAACTCCATGTTTATCATGTTCGCACCCCACTTAGATGCTTTTCCAAGGATTTCAGCTTTACGTTCTTCAAATACAGCAGTAGGAATATATTCTTATATAGCATCCAAGTCTCTCATAGCCTTTTTCATTGCCTTTGTTGCTGAAGAGAGCTCTATAGTTTCTTCAGAATTTGAATCTTGATACTCCCCCTCTTCGTCGTCTTCTTATGTCTCAATATCTCCATCTACAATAGCGGTTCTTGACTCTTAGACCTTTGGGAACCTCTAGATCCCCTTGATCTTGATTCTGCAAGAGGTTCAGGAGTAATGAGATCGTCAAAAGCATGCTCATCGGAGTCGGATAGTCTGGATCAGTCAAAGCTCCGAAAAGCGGAATATTTGTCGCATCTTTTGCCCAATTCTTGAAAATCCGAGGATCGAAACGTGCCAACTTCAAGACTGTCCCATCATAAGGAAGATGGGGATATACATTGTTGCTTAGAAGTTGCACGAATCGAGGATACTAATAAATCCCCCAACTTTTGCCTTTTGGTTTGTAACCATGTTCTAAAAGATGTACTTTGAGATGTTGTATGGCATGTTGAACATCAAGGCTACCAAAAAGGATTGCCCGTGGCGATTAGTAACATCATATCCTCCCTTCCATGGCAAAAGACATTGAATCACAATACGCGCAAGAAACCTGAAATTTTTAAGAAGATTAGTTTTCTTGTACTGGATCGGGTTGAGTTGTCCCTCATATCTCATCTTCTTGAAATTGCACTTGATTAAGCAATCAGGAAATATATCACTCGCAGTGGGATCGTCTCGAATCTGCAAGACCTCTCGTATGGTTTGCTCCGAAAAACTGAAGGGGTGACCCGCAACAGATACTCGTAAGCAAGGAGGATCCGCGTCTTTATCATACACTGCAGTATGCCAAAACTCCTTTATAATGTCTTCACATAGAACATGAGCTACATTGATTGCGTAGAAGATAGGAGAGCGGTTGAGATAAGCAACTATATCTTCATAACCTTCACCTCGGTCTAATGTAACCAATAGAGCAAAGGAGTTGTGCCTTTCCAAAGAGGATGGTACGGGATTCTCCTTTCCTTCTTGAGTGGAGACATTCTACACACATACACGTGAAACTCGGGCAAAAGTTAGAAACACGTACAATATACTGGCTTAGAATATCTTATGTGACATTCTATGAGTACGTAAACTATCTTATTTGTAGAAGACTCATTAAAACTAAGCGTAACGTAATGTTGAACAAAGAAGCAAACACAAGGTATTTTATATATAATAGAAGAAGAAAATGAAGGCTCGATATGCACTCAAAGTGTGCTTTTCTGTGCTTATTTATTCAATAACAAAGTACTGTCTTTTATAGACTTACAAAAGAGAACAAATAGGAAAGTGGACTCCATGACTTACTCAACTAACTACCATGACTCCATAATGCTAAAAACTAGGAGAACCCATAAGACTAGCTAACATCTAGCCCTACTAATTATTTTCTAGAAATAATAAATAAAAACATAATAAAAATGAACCCACGTGATTAAGCTATGTATGGTGTTGCATACTTTAACACTTCCTCTCAACACCAACATCCATCATCCCAAGTTCATGACAGAAGTGTTCAAACTTGTTGCCACCCAAGCTTTTTGTGAACACATCAGCTACTTGATCATCAGTTCCCACATGTTCCAACTTGATCTCTTCTTGCAAAACTTTCTCACGGATGAAGTGGTAATGAACTTCCACATGTTTCGTCCTTGCATGAAAAACCGGATTCTCTGCTAATCTTATTGATGACAAGTTGTCACAATAAAGAGGAACTCCGTATTCGATTTCTTGGTGCAAGTCTTTTAACAGTTTCACCAGCCATGTGCTTTCTTGAGCAGCCATCGCTGCAGCTCGGTACTCGGCTTCAGTGGTTGACAACGATACTGTTGGTTGTCTTTTGCTGCACCATGAAACTGATCCAGACCCAAAGATAAAAACATAACCGGTTGTTGAACGACGAGTATCAATATCACCTGCATAATCAGCATCAAAATAGGCGACTAGTTTACACGTTGCACCTTTCTTGAACATAATTCCATTACCATGTGTACCCTTCACATATCTTAAAATTCGACGAACCGCTTCCAAATGAGGCTTCTTGGGGTTGTGCAAATACCGACTCATTACACCCACTGCAAAAGAAATATCTGGTCGTGTCAAGGTTAAGTAGATCAGACTACCTACAACCTTTCGATACATCGTAGCATCTTCAAGATCGTTTCCTTTATGAGCACTTATTTTTATATTTGTCTCCATTGGTGTTGAAATCGGCTTGCATTGAAGCATTCCAAACTTTTTCAACAAATCTACAGAATATTTTCTTTGATGAAGAAATATTCCTTCTTCGGTTCGATTGAGCTCTAAACCAAGAAAGTGATTGAGTTGTCCAAGATCTTTCATTTGAAACCGAACACACAAGTTCTCTTTGGTTTGGATAATCTCTTCTTCACAATCTCCTGTGATGATTAAATCATCAACATACACTAAAACAATAACAAGCTTTTCTCCCTTGACTTTGACAAACAAGCTAGAATCTGCAGATGTAGCTGAATAACCATTTTGTGTAAAAAATTCAGCAATCTTACCATACCATGCCCTCGGGGCTTGTTTGAGCCCATAAAGCGCTTTCCTGAGTTTGCAAACATATTCAGGATTCTCTTCACTTTGAAATCCCAGCGGTTGATTCATGTAGATCTCTCGATCCAATTCTCCATGTAGGAAAGCGTTATTCACGTCCATCTGCCACAAGTTCCAGTTTTTGCTTGATGCAAGTGCTAGTAAAACCCCTACAGTAGTAAGCTTTGCCACTGGACTGAATGTTTCTTCGTAATCTAGTCCATATTGTTGTGAGAACCCGCGAGCAACTAGACGAGCTTTATACCTCTCTATTGATCCATCTCCGCGACGTTTTATTTTGAACACCCATTTGTTTGTAATAGGTTTACATCTTTTGGTTTTGGTACACGCTTCCAAGTCTCATTTCGTTCCAATGCATTAATCTCTTCTTTCATAGCTTTAACCCATTTATGGTTTTTAAGGGCTTCCTCAAAGGGCTCCGGTTGTTTTTCATCTTCTTCTTCCACTATGGCGGCATTGGCATACTTTGGATTTTGCTTTCTAGTTCTTTCTGATCTTCTTAGTGGAGGAGGTGCAACTTGGTCACTTTCTTCCTCTGACCTCTGATACAAACCTGTTCGCCAAGGGTTTTGTGTCGGGCCCTCTTCAGCTTCTTCATCATTATGAGAAGTTTCAGTTTCTTCTAAACCTAAATGAGTGCTAGAAGTAGTTAGTGCTTCTTTAAAGACATTTGAATCTGGTAACTCTCCGTTACTAGAGGACCACCATGACGAAGCTTCATCAAAAACAACATTTCTCGATGTATAACACTTTCTGGTTGCTGGGTCACAACATCGCCATCCTTTTATTTGGTTGTCGTACCCTATAAAAATACATCTCATAGCTTTCTTTTCCATTTTGGTACGTAAATGATCAGACACAAATACATAACAAACACAACCAAAAACTCGAAAATAACTAACAACAGGCTTTGTATTCCATATTTTCTCAAAGGGTGAGACAAAACATAACCTTTGTTGAGGAAGTCTGTTGATTACAAATGCCGTTGTTTTCAAAGCTTCAGCCCAAAATCTCCCCGGAACATTCTTTGCATGGAGCATACTTCGACAAACTTCAGCGAGATGTCGGTTTTTCCTTTCCGAAACACCGTTTTGCTGCGGAGTGTTAGGACATGTCAACTGGTGGCGTATTCTGCATTTTTTCATGAATTCAAAGAACTCATCAGAGGTATATTCTCCCCCGTTGTCGGTGCGGAGACAAAGAATGTTTTTACCAATTTCCGCTTCAGCTTCTTTCCTGAATTGAATAAACTTCGAGAAGGTTTCGGACTTCTTTTCCATAAAGTAAACCCACACGTACCTCGAAAAATCATCGATAAAGGTTACCATGTACTTCATTCCACCACTTGAAGCTTGCTTGATTGGACCAAACACATCGGAGTGAACCAATTCTAATGGTTGCTTTGCTTTAAACTGAGACTCTTTAAAGGGTAGTTGATGGGCTTTTCCATATTGACATCCTGCACATATGGTCTCTTTTCTCACTTCAAGGTTTGGAAGTCCCTTAAGCATGGACTTCTTCATCATCACTTCTAGCTTGTCGTAGCTAACGTGACTTAGTCGCATGTGCCACAGGTCTGCTGTCTCGTTTTTCCTAGTCTTATTTATATATGCCGTTTCTGCGGACATCACATAAACAGACTCCACTTTTCGTCCCTTCATTACCGGCTTTTCTAAAATGTTTAGATGTTGATACACTTTCACATCTTGTGGGCCAAATAGTACAAAATGGACGGAAGATGTTAGTTGTGGTACCGAAAGTAGATTTTTCTTCATACCAGGGACATGATAAACATTATGTAGCGGTACCTCAGCATCATCAACTTGAGGTGAAATTATCGTATTACCGATGTGAGCTATCGGTAATTTTGTGTTGTTCGCTATCACCACCACTCGACTTCCCTTATACTTTGACAAATTTTCGAGCTTATCTTTGTCACCAGTCATATGGTTTGAGCATCCTGAATCAACAATCCAATCATTATGAGGATCAATCTGATTGATTGTTGATGCCGAAAGAGACAAGTCTTCTTCGTCTGTAGCAAAGAGTGCCTCAGCATCCCATTCATCTTCACTTTTAGCAGTAGCCGCATTGCCCTCTTCGACTTTCTTTGAGCGACAATCTCTTGCTAGGTGTCCCTTTCTGTTACAATTGTAGCACTTTGGAACATACTTTTTACGATTGTAACGATTCTTTGAGCCTCCCTCTACACGAGAACTACCTGCACCTTCATGCCCTTTTACCTTGTTATCATTCTTTTTCGACCCACCTATTATATGCTGCTTCGAATTCCACCTGCCTTTGTTGGCATAGAGTGCCTCTTCTTCATTCCTCAATAAGGCTCCTCCCATGTGCTTAGCTAATGCTTCCTGACCAGCTAACAAATTTTCGAATTCAACAATGGATGGTTGAGTTTGCCATCCTTGTATTGCAGCAATGAAACTCCGAAATTCCGGCTTCAATCCATGGATAATGATTCGCTTCATCCTAGTTTCACCAATCGGAGCCTCGAGATCCAATTCAGAAATCTCTCGGCATATTGACTTCACTTTGTAGAAGAATTGTGCGACCGTCATGTCGCGTTGTGCCACCGATAATAGCTCACTCTCTAAGAGTTGGAGTTTTGTGTCATTCTTCTTTGAGAACAGCTTGGAGAACGTATCCCAAGCTTCTTTTGGTGTTTGCACATCCCGAATATACTCAAGCAAATCTTCTTCAATAGTTGTTTTCAAAACGAACATTGCTTTGCCCGCTTTGATCTTCCACTTCCGCAACACCCCGTTAGCGTCTTCAGCTCCTCGTTGTGTGACTTCATTTCCACTCACAATTTCCCACAGATCTTGACCTTGCATATAGGACATCATACAAGTAGACCAAGAATTGTAATTTTGGTTGTTGAGTTTCTTAATTCCACCAACGAATTGAAGATCACCCATTGTTGACAAATAAAGCGGAAAACAAAGAGTCGTGCTGGCTCTGATACCATTCGTTGAACAAAGAAGCAAACACAAGGTATTTTATATATAATAGAAGAAGAAAATGAAGGCTCAATATGCACTCAAAGTGTGCTTTTATGTGCTTATTTATTCAATAACAAAGTACTGTCTTTTATAGACTTACAAAAGAGAACAAATATGAAAGTGGACTCCATGACTTACTCAACTAACTACCATGACTCCATAATGCTAAAAACTAGGACAACCCATAAGACTAGCTAACATCTAGCCCTACTAATTATTTTCTAGAAATAATAAATAAAAACATAATAAAAATGAACCTACGTGATTAAGCTATGTATGGTGTTGCATACTTTAACACGTAACACCAGTAAAGTGTTTTGTTACTACAAAGTTAACGGAAAAGTGTTTCGTTACAGAAAGTGTTTTCGTGACAGGTGTTTCGGAACAAAGAGTATCGTAACGGAACACATTTTTAGAAAAATTTGGCAGCGTAACACTTGTAACTAGTTTCGTAATGTTAACAGTTTTGGAACAATTTCGTTGATGTAACAATTTGGACAGTTTCGTTAGCGTAACATTTAAAACAGTTTCTAACAATTTGTCTTTAACTGAGGTGTTTCATGACGAAACACATGTTTTCGTAGCAAAACACATACACAGAGGAACACTTTTCAAATTTCAACGATACTCAAAATATGTCTATGTTTTTATTCAAAAATCAGTTCAATGGCATCATTCCAAGCAACATTAGTCTTTACACTACGGCATTTTAACAATCTAAACACCCTAAGATCTGAAAAAGTAACTTTTGGATCTTAATTTTGAAATTTTAATCCAAACTCGTTTTAATCCTTTAAACTACAATCAACCATTCATAATACGCTCGAAATCCATATTGAATTGATTGTAAATCTTTAACATCTAAGCACAAAAAAGAATTACCTTAGTAGGATTTAATTAGTGATTATAATAAAATTAATTTGTTATTTGGTTCTTATATATCTAGATGTGAATGAGTGTAATGATATGAAGAACTTCCCTTGCTATGGAACTTGTATTAACAAGATGGGGGACTACACATGTAAATGTAAAAGTGGGTATTCCGGTCATCCCAAGATTAGTAATGGTTGTCAACGTAAATCATCCTTAATGCTCCGGCTTTTATTAGGTAATATGTATTAATTTTCTTTAAATTATGCGTAAAATAAAGATTTTTCAACTAATTATGCACTCGAAATATCTGTTAACACTTGCCTTATAGTAAAAATACATTTTACTTAAGTAGATGATGTTACTTGTACTTGGATTACGGTCATGCCTAATTAACGATAATGAGCTCATAACCATTTGTAGGTATTTTGTTTGGATTGCTCACGTTATTGATTGGATTATCAACTTTGTGCTTAATGGCCAAACAACGAAAGCTAATTAAACTAAGAGAAAAATTCTTTGAGCAAAATGGGGGTACTCTATTAGAAGATAAACTAAAAAATACAAGTGGCATTGGTGTAAATTCCATGAAAATTTTCCGAGTTGAAGAAATGAAAGAAGCGACAAACAATTTTGTTGAAGATAGGATCCTTGGAAAAGGGGGCAACGGAACTGTGTACAAGGGAATATTACCAGATAATCGTGTCGTGGCAATAAAAAAATCTCAACGACTTGACGAGGGTCAGAGGGAGCAATTTATAAATGAAATGGTAATTCTTACACAAATTAACCACCATAATGTGGTGCAGCTTTTGGGATGCTGTTTGGAAACAGATGTCCCTTTACTAGTTTATGAATTTGTCTCGAATGACACTCTTCATCATCACATTCATAATAGCAAAAGTGGAACAGGGAGATTATCATGGGATAGTCGTTTAAGGATAGCACATGAATCGGCTAGTGCACTTGCTTATCTTCATACAGATGCTCGTATGTCCATCATACATAGAGATGTAAAGTCCACTAACATTTTGTTGGATGAAAACTACACCGCAAAAATTGCAGATTTTGGTGCTTCAAGATTAGTTCCATTAGGTCATGATGAGGTCATTACACTCGTTCAAGGGACGTTTGGTTACTTGGATCCGGAATATTTTCATACAGGTCAACTAACGGATAGGAGTGATGTGTATAGCTTCGGAGTGGTTCTTGCAGAACTCTTAACAGGTAAAAAAGCTCTTGGTGTTGAAAGGTGTGTAGAGGATAGAAGTCTCGCAACATATTTTGTGAAGGCAAAGAAGGAAAATCGATTGCATGATATTATCGACCATCAGGTGGCAACGGTTGCAACTGATGAGCAGCTTAAAGCAACATGTGATTTGATAAGTAGATGTCTTAACCAAGTTGGTGGGAATAGACCTAGCATGAAAGAAGTGACCATGGAGCTTCAAACATTGAGAAAGTTTGGCAAATATCCTTGGATTAGTCCAGACAACTACAACGAAACCAGTAAAGTAACGACTGAAGTTGAAGAATTTGACATATATCCTCTTGTTGCTAATAGCGATACTTTCGGAGAATATAGTTCAAGCAGTACCAGACTAATAAAAGATATGATGCTCCAAGTACAAGATCCTCGCTAGTTATTTTTTGATCGAATACACATTTTACTTGCCATTAAAATTTCCCTATTTCATGTTTTATGGTATCACAACGTATTAGAATATTTAAATTTTTGACATTTTTCTATGTATAATTATATAAAGTTTCAAGTTTAAGAGCAACGGGTAGTGATAACTTGAGTTGTGGATGGTTGTGAGATTTTTTGTTCACATGACATCCTCAATTTGAGTTGTTGATTTTTCAGATGGAGTGATAACTTAAGTTGCGGGAGATGTGAGACCTCCAATTTTTTTTATTTTTTCTTTTCTAACATTTATATTAAATTAAAAAAAAAACATTTTATTAATATAATTAAATAAACAATGAAAATTAATATATGAAAGTAATCAAAAATGTTACTATTATGTTATAGTTAAAAACTCAAAACAAGATATAATTATAAATAAAATAAAGGGTTAATGCACCCAAGGGTCATTGTACTCTTTCAAAAAATCCGATTGAATCACTCAACTAAAAAAATATGTATAATGTTCATCTAACTAGAGTGAACGATACATACTTTTTTCAAGTTAAGTGATTCAATCGGATTTTTTGAAAGAGTACAGTGATCCTTGGGTGCATTAACCCTAAAATAAACTTTGTCATAAAAATACAAATAAATAAGCTGCAAATACGCAACCCTAAACGAGCCTAGACAAACCCGAAGAGCGTTTAATATGGGAGAGTTATGTTTGTTTCAAGCTTGAGCTTGTTTAACAAACACTATAAGAGCACCCGGAGTGGCTTAGGTTATGGGCTCGTTGTGGAGCTCACAACGAGCCTCCTGCTCGTTATGACTAGGACCAACCTCGTTGTGGCGTCGTTGTTATGAGGAGACCGTTGTCTCCACAACGGCTCGTTGCCAGATTTCCCTTTTTTTTTTTACTCAACGGTATTATTACCGTTTAATAATTAATATATATATATACCAAATTTCACCTATAAATACAACCCCATTTTAACCAAAAAAATCACACATTCTTTCAACAATCTTATTCTTAATCTCATACAATCTCATACCAATCCCAAAACAAACACAAAATGTCTTCATCTTCCTCAAACGCTCCCCAAACAAACACAAACAATCCTTAGACTACACAATCACAAACACCATCCGGTTTCGCTAACTACTACGGCACAACAAACGCCCTTTTTTCACCCCAAATACCAAACTTTAACCCACAACAAACCCAACAAATTCTACACACTTATTTAACGCAACAACCTCAACAACAACAACAAATGTTCACTCCCGAACAATTTGCAATGCATCAACAACTTATGATGCAATTTACCCAACAATCCCAAACTTTTTATCCCCAAGAAACCCAATTTCCAACCCAACAAACACAAAGCCGAGTTCAAGAAACTCAAGAAATCGTCCAAGAAACGGACGATGTGGTCGAAGAAACGCCACGACCGTCTACGTCTAATAAAAGGACGTGCAAAAAAGTGGCATGGACGGAAAAAGAGGAGGTCCTTTTAGCAAAGATGTGGTGTCACATCTCGGAAGATGCCGACAAAGGAAACGCCCAACCCGAAGCGGCATTTTGGAAACCGATCGTTTCGGGTTACAACAAAGAAGCGAGGGCGCTAGAATTGGGGGAGAAGGCAGGGAGTCCATTAACAACAAGTTTACGGTGATGAGTGCCTTGGTTAAGATTTTTATCGGCCACCATGCGGAGGCTATAAGAAATCGGCAAAGCGGGACCGACGACGCGGCGCTTATCCAAGCGGCTCGTCAAATGTACTATGAGGCGGAGGGTTCGCAGTTTAAGCATATGGGGGCGTGGGAAATCTGGAGAGATCACGGCAGATGGCGTTCATTTGTCAAGATAGATACTCCAGTCGAGACCGTCAACCTAGACGACGTTAACATAGCGGACGATATATTTGCCGATGATGTACAAGAACGACCTCCAGGAAAAAAAAAAAAAAGGTAGTAAAAGAAAGGAATCATCTGACCCCTCCGATAAGGCACAAACATCTTCGTCGTCGACGCTTTGCGGGCTCATCGCGACACACTTGGAAAAAATTACGAAGACAAAAAAAGCAGACCGCGGAAAAAAAGGCGCAAACACTCCATGCTCAAGAACAAGCGGCTATCCGACAAGAAGAAACGGCTCTCCGACAAGAAGAAGCGGCTTACTCAAGTGCAAGAAGAGACGATATGTTGTTTCTTCAACAAAGCACGGAGGGGTTGCCGCAAACACAAGAGGCTTGAATCGAAGCGGAGAAAATAAAAATTCAAGAAAAATACGGATGATTTAGTTTAGTATATATTTGTATTGTTTTAATTATTTGTATTTTTTTTTATCTTATTTAATGTTTTATTATTAAGTTTTAATATTTTATATTCTTTTAATTATTTATTTATCTTTTATATTAATGTTTTAAGAAAAAAATAAAAATAATAAAATAATCCCACAACCTGTACAACCCTCATTATCATACCACTCAATATCTTACAATCCTCATTCTCACCGTCACGTTAGCAAAAATAATCCCACAACCCACAACACTCATTTTCACTCATTATCACTCCGGATGCTCTAACTTATTCAATTTACCATCCAAACAAACCTAATCCATACATGCTATGGATTAATGGCGAAATATGTGTTAACTAATATAGTCAACGACCTCCATTTTCTTAATTCTTCCCCACTGGCAAACCTTTTAAACCAATGCCTCAAATCAAGCTCACCATCAAAACAAACCCAATCCATACATGCCCAGATAATCAACTCCAGGTTTTGCTCAGAAACATTCATCCTAAACAGACTTATCGATGTTTACGGGAAGTCCGGGCTCGTCGAAGATGCATATAAGGTGTTCGATGAAATGCCTGAAAGAAACATTTTTTCTTGGAATGCTGTTTTATCTACGTTAACCAATGCGGGTCTTTTAGATGAAGCGGGACGGGTATTTAAGTCCATGCCTGTGACTGACTAGTGTTCGTGGAACTCTAAGGTGTGGGGGTTTGCTCAACATGATCGGTTTGATGAGTCGGTTGAGTTTTTTGTACGTATGCATGGGGAGAATTTTGTGCTTAATCAGTATTCGTATGGTAGTGCTCTTAGTTCGTGTGCGGGTTTGAGGGATTTAAAAATGGGTGTTCAGATACATGCTTCGGTTTTTAAGTCTCCGTTTAAAAAAGATGTTTATATGGGGAGTGCTTTAATAGATATGTATTCGAAATGTGGAAATGTGGATTGTGCACAAAAGGTGTTCCATGGAATGAGTTATCGTAATATAGTTTCTTGGAATAGTTTGATTACTTGTTATGAACAGAATGGTCCGGCTAATGAAGCTATTGATGTTTTTAGGAAAATGATGAGTTTCGGGTTTGAGCCGGATGAACTCACTCTCGCAAGCGTGATAAGTGCGTGTGCAACTTTGATGAAGTTGAATTTAGGACGTGAAATTCGCAATCAAGTTATGAAAGTTAACAAGCTAAGGGATGATATTGTCATTTGTAACGATACTAATGAAATCAAGATCGATGATAATTAAGCAAAAGGTATGCTAATGATCAAAGCTTCATAGGGAATGGTAACCCGCATATACTCAGTACTCATCCACATTTACTAATTAGTTGACCATAATGTTTGCTTATATTGATTAAAAACATTGTTGCTCTTTATGCCAAACGATTGAAGTTTCGAAATCATAAGAAATAACCAAGAGGTTTCCATTGAATCAAATGATCATCTTACCATATAAATTTATGCTTAAATTCTATTATTGATGGAATATTCTAATTGATACATTATACTTGTTGATATGATGGAGACATTAGTATAGACAAAGGATCCTCAAATACTACAAAAGTAGACGTTCCTGAAAGTTCGTTGATCTTGACGTCGAGGGGAGAGTTTTGTTCTCCTAAGAAACCACAAACAAGTTTCCATAAATTACACCGTTGGTGCCTATATTTGTACCCAAATCACTAGTTCGAGACTTTTTTTGAAATAATTACGCCATTACTCCCATTGATGTAAATCCGTTACACCGGTGATCCAAAATACTAACGTCCGTTAATTTTAAACGATTTTTTCAGCACATGACTTGCACACGCGGCGGCGAAGGCGACGGAGCACGCGAGTGATGATGGTGAGAAGGTGGTGGAACGGTGGCGCGAGGCGGTGGTTGTTGGGTTGGAAAATGAGAATGGGAAACGAAAAGAGACCATCTTTGTTTTTTATTTTATTTTTAGGGTTAGAGGTTTATTGAAAAAGATGATGTGAATAAAGTGAGTGGGGTGGTTAAAGACAATAATGCCCTCATGTGGAGGGCACGTGACATGGCTTCCGTTAATTATAAACGGACGTTAGTATTTTGGATCACCGGTGTAACGGATTTTCAACAATGGGGACTAATGGCGTAATTATTTCAAAAAAAGTCTCGAACTAGTGATTTGGATACAAATATATGGACCAACGGTGTAATTTACTCTATCCTAATTAATTACTAATTTGGATAACAAAAACCATACCCATCTCACCCGTATGTAAAATTTTACATACTCGTCATACTTATTGGAGATAAAAAAAATACCTGTTTTCGCTATCACAATTTAAAAATAAAACATATACTTGTTCCCGTTAAAGACATACCATTACCTTATCGGCCCTTTAAAGGCATACCCATTCCCGTCAGAGACATACCACATAACCATTTCGGCCCGTTGAAGTTAGCGCATACCTATTTGTCCCATTGGAGTTAACATATCTTTTATTTTTTAATCTAATTTGTATGATACAATACCAAAATCACATATTCGAACACTTACAAAAGATCAGCCTTGAAAACAAGAGACGTTTATTTTATAAGCATGAATATCGTATCATCACCAAATACAAATTAATACATAATATTTAAACAACTAAACGAAAATAATATTTATCACTGCATACTACGAGAAAACATGAAAGTATACAAAAAAATAAAATCAACAGGTTCATTATGATTTAATGAGTGGATCTAATCCCCTCTAACTTTGTTGCAACTTCCTTCATTGTTGGCCTTAGCTTTCCATTCAAATCTAGGCATTTTTTTTGCAAGCTTAGCGAATGCTACGAGTTGCTCTTCAGGACCATCGAACACTCTATAATTAATGTTTTCCAGTAGAAGCCCTTCTTTGGTCGACAAAATCATGTTGCCAAGCTTCTCGATTCCCCTAGTCCCGATGAAAATATAGGTTTCTTTGTGGTTAAAAGTACAATCCCAAAGCTATAACACATCAATTTTGGCGGTAAATGGTATGACTTAAAGTACTTAGGGGCTATGTACCCTTTGGTCCGTTTGACTAAGGTACTTAAGTGAGTTTGATCTCCTAGGACGGACTTTGAGATTCCAACATCCGATAGTTTTGCTCTATACATTTCATCCAAAACTATGTTGGAAGATTTAATGTCACGATGATATATAGGAGTGGAAGTTGCATAGTGCATGTAGGCAAGTGCTCCATCTACCTCCGTAGCAATTTGCAATCGCATACTCCACAAAGTAGGGAAGTCATAATTCTCGTCGTGTATGAATTGTAAAAGATCTCCAATATTTGAGATAAATTCATAGACGAGAACGTAACAACACCCGTGTAGTTTAACGACATTTTTGTGGCTTATTTGGGAAAGTAATACCTCATTGATAAATGATCCAACTTGTTTCATCTACAAACTTGGACTTCTTTACTCCTACAATTTTCCCGTCTATTAACATGCCTTTGTACGCTGTTTTGTGTCCTCCTCGTCGTACTATTCTATTTCCGTTGTATTGATCGGTGGCATTCTCTAAGTTCGCTCAGAACATTCTTGTCCTTTCAACGACATCTTCACCATTTGTTACTTTTTGCTGTAACAATATGCACCGTTTATTTTAAAGAAATTATATCTACATTTCTTTTCCTTTCCTTTTTGGACTACTTGGTAAATCGAGAAAACTAGCATTACGATGCCCAAAACAAGACATGTACCAACAGAACTTTTAAAGTTTTCCTTATAGCAAGAGACGTTGGAGTTTGTTAAAAGATTAAACCAGCAAGAAGGGGCCGAGTTACATATGCCCCGACTTTAAGGTTTACTCACTCAACGAAACTACACATTTCTATAACTATATTGTTTAGAAAGATAAATATTTTTTCATATTGGTCGGAGCATGCAAAAGACACTTTAGTGAAGATGCGCACCTCTGAATAAAATATGCTATGCACATAAAATTAAGATGGCGTAGAACAACTTTAGAGGTGCATAACTCGAGTTGCAAGTCATGTAAAATCGGTCTTCTAGGTAACAATCTGTGTCCTCACCAAAACCGAAAGGATATGGAAATTCAGGTTCCCACACTTGGTTGTAAAGTTTGGTTATCTCCTATGCTGTTCATGACACCACTTGTGGTGGCACCTTGAAAACTTATTGCAAGATGAAATAAAGTTTTATTTGTGTGTGTATGTTTTGTGAACAGATTTGCTGGCCATTTATAGAGTGGCCACAAGGAAGTGTTAACATTGACGATTGAAGACTCTATATTCAAACAAGTACGAGTCTTCATAAAACCACAATCTTTATGATCGTGATTAAAACGCAAAGACAATATATTAAAACTTGAACATCGTGATAATTATATATTTTATTTGAAATGAGTTATTAGCTTATTATTGTAATTACTGAACACCAAATCATCAATATGGTTCCGACAGATAAAAAAGATAGCATCACCCAAAAAGATGTAACTGAACCCATATGATATAAATGTGACATGGGCTATCTTTTAACATTAGGAAAATTTATAAGAAATGTACCGGACTTTTTAATGTATTGTCCTGTAAATAATTAACTTTCTTTTTTTCAGATTCCTTTTCAGTTTTACGTTAACTTTTACTTTTACCAACAATATTTAGATCAATTGGTCAACCGTCATATTACAAGTTTTTTGTTTAAAAAATAACGTTTAATGTAACAAACTTTTGAATAAGTTAACATTTTATGTAAAGTTGACATGAACTTGAAATTTTGTTATTTTTTTTATTGAATAGATTTGTGATCTTTTTCATAGTTAGAGCATACGGAGTGGGGGATTCTCGCTCGTTGTGAGAGTGAGAACGAGCCCCCTCTCGTTATGACTCCGGGTATGCTCGTTCCGGGGCTCGTTGTGAGCCACCGTTGTGGTGACATAGGCTCGTTGCGATTTTTTTTTTTTTTTTTTTTTTTCCCAAATTTCACCTGTAAATACAATCAAATTTTAACCAAAAAAATCATAATAAAAATCCAACAAAAATATGGGATGATTTAGCTTAGTATTTATTTTAGTTTTAATAATTTGTATTGTTTTAATTACTAGATTATTGCCCCGCGATAGCGCGGAAAAAAATAAAAATTGAATTGTAAACTTTATGTTTATGTAGATTTTAGGTTATTATAAAAAGACAATGTTATACGTATAATAACATATATATACCTTTACGTCTATACACATGTTGTTTATAGTTATAATAACACAAACACTTTTACGTTTATACACATGTTTTAATATTTTTTATTAGGGGATTTTAAATAAAAATAATGTAAATCATAGTTCAAATTGAGTGAATTTTTTTTAAGTAAATTGGAATTTTATTTTTATTTAAGTAGAGATTGGAATTAAAGAGATAATGTAATTATGTTTTGTAAAAGGGTGTAAAATAAAAATAGTGTTTGATGAAATCATCAATTTGATCTAATGGTTGAAATCAAATAAGTTAACCCATCTAAGGGTAGGCAACACCCGATTCATAAATAGGGTCGGGTTTCAGATAGAATAGTTCCAGTTTGTCGGGTTTCGGGTTTGACCCGATATACCCGAAATTACCGTCGAACTATATTTTAATCCAAAGGTATATGATATATATAAGCTAGAAGTCTGAAAGAGTTTCATACATGAAGCGATGTGGGACAAAGTAGGAAAAACTAAAGGCATATGATATATATAGGCTAGAAGTATGAAAAAGTTTCATACCTGAAGCGATGTGGGACAACTAAAATGAAAATAGTGTTTGATGACATCATCAATTTGATCTAACGGTTGAAATCAAATAAGTTAACCCATCTAAGGGTTCTTACTTCGCCATGTGGCATTTAAGGCCTCTCTTTTATTATATATTAAAGATTTGTATTGTTTTTTATTTATCTTATTTAAATGTTTTAATTATTAATTTTAATAATTTGTATTGTTTTAATTATTTATTTATGTTATATTTAAATGTTTTAAGAAAAAAAAAAACTGGGTCTCACAACTTTCACAATCACCCATAATTCTTATTATCATACCACCCAAAATCTCAGAATCATGATTCTCACTGCCACGTCAACAACATTTATATCAGAATCACCAAAATCGTGATTAGCACTCCGGGTGCTCTTAGAATATATGTTATACATATTATCATTTAAATATGCGAAAAAGTAGTAGTTCTTTTATATTAAATTATTTCTTTTAATAAAAAAATGTGTTTTTGCTATCCTCAATTATCTCAATTATCGTGTCAAAATGTCGATTTTTTTTTTACATTTTTATGCTATATCCTTTAGAATAATGTGACAAATTTAGTTATTTATACAATTATACTTCTAAAGGCTTTCAAGTTTCGAAGAAATTAGCGTTGCAGTTTTATTAGAAATTTAAAATTAATTTAAACTATACAAAACATTAAAACACAAAAATATCATGAGAAGTGGTGGGAATGTTTTTAATGTCTTCCTAGAATATATACAAAGGTCATCGAACTATTCAAACATGTTCATAAAGTCATCAAAATATTTAGGAACGAATCTTTATGAATACTTGGATGACCTCTTCATATAGTATCATTGTTCTTTCTTAACAAACATTGGACATTGATTATAAATGATATGTTAAATTTATTAGTTGCATTAGGATGATCATAAAGAGAGTCACAATATTCGATATCTCTCTAATATATTAAACGAACAAAGTATATGGTTTTTTTCAAATCCGACACTTCGAATTGTAGTTAGAGTTGCTACTTAACTTATTTTTGTTTGTGTTTTATGTACGATGAAATTTTATTTAACCGTGCTTTGTCACAGAGATAACAAGTAGTTGAGGGCCTGAATTTCCTAATTCCGTAAAAGCTGATTACTTGAAGCTCAAAGTAATATAATATTAGCGACTTTATTAATTGGTTAATATAACTTTATCTATAAACTAATACAATAAAAAAAGAAAGTTAACAAACTCAACCGACTAGGCGACTAGTAATAAAGTTATACGGCAGTATTAACAAGTAGCCCATACAATCAATGCTAAAGTCAGGAAACCATCATCAAAAAAGTATAATAAGGATATCGGTAGGTAGTGCATCATAGAGTATAAGAGTAGAATGAGTAATAAACTAATAACATCTACAACTCAACTTTTATGGATGTTAACACAACTTAATAACTAGCTTCTTAATTTATCCTTCAAACTACAGATTGAAACCATCACTTATAATAAAAAAAAACTATCAAATTAATCATGAGTCTGACAACTATCAAACTACGGATTCATATTCCCGAGCAAATCATCGTGGTTGATGAAGCCAATATAGAGTTCGTGTACTAGCTATCTATTCGTATCAACACTTATTCATTATCTGAATTCGATCTTAATCTAATCTCCTTATTCGAATCCTTCTATTCGAATAATACTGGTCGAATGTTTCATTTTTCATACGAATACCTCATTTGAACTCTTTTTCAACACACACGAATTACACCTTCATTTGAAAAAAAACACACGAATATCAATTGATCTAACACGAATAGAGTTGTTATTCGTGTCAATTGTCATATTCGTGTAGTCATAGTCGAATGATCCTATTCGAAAAAGGTGTTTTCGAACACCCCGCTCTGATACCAATTGTTGGGTTTGATCAGTCTAGAAAGAGAAAGTAGATTTAGCATGAAGCTCCAAAAGTTACATTAATCACACCACACACTCCTATTTATAGGAGTGTGGAAGCTTTACAAATACTTTCTAATTATTACAATTATACCCCTAATAACAAATACAAATACAATGTTATGAATATTGTATTCCTAACACAAGAAAATGTAGAAAAAAGATTCGAAAACGGGTCTTAAACAAATACAGTAAGATGAACGTTGAAAAGAGTTTTTCACATCATATTTGTTAAGGTCATAACGTCTTCGTAAGAACTCCGATTTAGGTGATTCAAATTGCATAATTAAATAGATAGAAAGAGTTATAAATTATATTATATTAAAAAGATTTCGCATATCCTTCTACGACCTAAAGTTGGATTACAGACCACGTCAATATTTACTAAAAAGGTGATTCACGTCATGCATCTTAAAAAGAAATTGTTTTTTTATATATATTTCCCGTTCGGAATCCGATTAAGGTTATTCAAATGGATTAAGAAACTAGAGAAAGAGAGGAATAGATACGTTATAAATGAAGATGGGGCAATCGAGAAAAAATAAGCGAAAACAGATCTTAAACTAATAAGGCAAGCGGAGGAACAAACGTCAAAAAGAATTTTTTTTCACACCATCCTTTTTAAGGTCATAACTTCTTTGTAAGAACTCCGATTTAGGTGATTCAAGAACTTTCCTTCCAATTTTGTCATTTATTCTAATTTTCCCAAAGCATGTTTTGTGAAGACGTATTAGCTTGGGCATGCCCGTTCTAAACGTGCAAATATTTCTTATCTTCATATAATACTTTGTCATGGTGTCGTCTCTTTGACCCAAAAAATGAAAACCCACAAACGCTTAACCTTAAACTCGAACCCTATTCCCTAAACCATGAATCCAAAACCCTAAACTCAAAACCCTAAATTTTAAAATCTAAACCTTAAAGGCTAAACCGTAAATCCTAAACCCCAAAACCATGACCCTAACCCTAAACTTTAAAATCTAAGGCTTAGGTTTACTTAAAAGAAAAATATTAAGTGATGTTAGAAATATGTATGGACATTGTGCATACTGAAATATTATAGATATATACGACTTATAATGCATGTTTTATGTCATTACATGTCGTGCATGATGAAAAATCATTGTTTTTGTTATATCTATCGTTTATAATGTGATAGAGGATAGAAGTCTCGCAACATATTTTGTGAAGGCAAAGAAGGAAAATTGATTGCATGATATTATCGACCATCAGGTGGCAATGGTTGCAACTGATGAGCAGCTTAAAGCAACATGTGATTTGATAAGTAGATGTCTTAACCAAGTTGGTGGGAATAGACCTAGCATAAAAGAAGTGACCATGGAGCTTGAAACATTGAGAAAGTTTGGCAAACATCCTTGGATTAGTCCAGACAACTACAACGAAACCAGTAAAGTAACGACTGAAGTTGAAGAATTTGACCTTTATCCTCTTGTTGCTAATAGCGATACTTTCGGAGAATATAGTTCAAGCAGTACCAACCTAATAAAAGAAACGATGCTCCAAATTCAAGATCCTCGCTAGTTATTTTTTGATCGAATACACATTTTACTTGCCATTAAAATTTCCCTATTTCATGTTTAATGGTATCGAAACGTATTAGAATATTTACATTTTTCACATTTTTATATGTATTATTATATAAAATTCTAAGTATAAGAGCACAAGGAGTGATAACTTGAGTTGTGGATGTTTATGAGATTTTTTGCTTATATGACATCCACAACTCGAATTGTGGATTTTTTGGTGAAGTGATAACTTAAGTTGTGAGAGATTTGGGACCTCTATTTTTTTTTTCTTTTTTAACATTTATATTAAAGTAAAAAAAGATTATTAATATAATTAAATAAACAATGAAAATTAATATATAAAAGTAGATAAATGATCAATTAAGACTCATAATTTTTTAAAGATAAAAAAACACCATCTCGGTCATCCATATAATTTTAAATTAATAGCCAAGATTCAAACATAACCCACTTTTATTTAATTTTTTAAAATAAATTATCTCACAAACTGTTAATCGTTAGACGAAACAAAATATACCGTTGCGATCCTCTCGCTTTTGTCTTTAACTAGAGCAGTGGTGTTATATATTTTTGACGACTTTTTTTTTTAATTGATAGGTATTGAAATTGTAACGCTAAAATTACATATGATATTTACATCAATACGAAATTTTTTATAAAAGAGAATTCTATCAAATGTATAAACTACCTAAATTTAGAAAAAAATCGAATTTTTACGAGTTTTTCTCGTTTTTTGACATAAAATATGATATACTAAAATCATATATGATAATACTAAATCATATGTACTGTTAATCATATGTGATATTATTGTAAAACGTATGTGATATTACTGTAAATCATATCTGATATTACTGTAAATCATATATGATATTATGTATGTAAAATTTCAATAACTCGAAAGACAATAACACACATGATTTAACTCTAAATAGGAATTTTAATACACAACAATGTTATACAATGTAAAAGCTATATGAACCCGGAAAAAAGTTCGAATTTTGAGGACTTTTTATTTTTTCGTATATTGCCAAATGTTGAAATTCGTAAGGCAATATCATATGTGATTTGAACACTAAATACGAATTTCAAAACTTATATTTGTTATATTACGTACATTCAACTATAATAAAAAAGAAAAACAAAAAAATAATATGTCAAACTACTGAAATCACATGTGATAAAACAGTGATTTATAATATAAAATTTCAAAACTCGTAAAAAAACCCAGAAATATATTTCGTCAAAAGTATATCGAATGGGTGCTCTATAGAAAGAGGAGAAAATGCTCGTTTTAATGGTGTAATTTATTCGTTTACTACATTTACCGTTTATGAGATAATTAATTTCTAAACAAACATAAATTATGGTTGGTTTTTGAAATATAGAGTTGTGATCCGTCCTTTTGGTTTTAAGTTTTTTAATGGTCTTTTTGATCTCCCTATGAAAGTAATCAAAAATGTTATTATGTTATAGTTAAAAACTCAAAACAAGATATAATCGTAAATAAAATAAAATTTGTGATAAAAATACAAATAAATAAAAGATGAAGTCACAAGTGAAATTTTAAATAAACCTATCTTCTCCACCAACTCTCACCATTTAGGCAAAAACAAAAATTGAAGAAATCAAAACAAATTAATAGGAATCAAAACAAAATCAAATTATAAATAAATCGCTCAGTATTACTCTCGATCTAATAAATTTCGTAGGGGTGTAAGAGGGTGTTTGGGATTGCATATTTTGATGTGCGTTTTCGTTTTGCATATTTTTGAACGTAATACACACTTTTTGGTGTTTGGGTGTGTTGAAGTAAAAATCCTCGGGAATCTTGTACTTCGAATAGTCTTCGAGTGATCTTCTAACTGTGATCTGAAACACCAAGAAAACGACTAAGCTTACCGGGGAGATTCCCCCGATAAGGCTCGGGCGTAAGAATCAGTGTTTGTCATAGAGTTTTAAGGCTATTTATTGCAATAATTAAGTATTGAATGAGGTATTAAATGAGAGAATAATCAAGAGCATTTAATAAGAATGTTCTTGATTTAGAATGTTAAGGATCCACCCCCCTCCAAAAAAGGGTCTTGTTCTTTTATACTACCTTTGTTCTGGCCTCTTGTCCCTTGTGTAATAGGCTGGACCCTCTTTCGGCGCCCTGCATCCTCTTCTTTCAAATGTCCAGTCCAAGTGCAGCAGCTTCGGTGCTTCCTATTATCCAGCGGGGTAATAGGAAGGTTCTACTACTTTTCCTGCCACTTCACGTGGTAGTGTCCTTTTGGCCGCCTATGTCAGTACTTTATGTCAGGTGGCCATGTGATACCTGACACGTCTTCTTTTGAGGTTGACGTACCTTCGGTTCGCTTCCGGAGCTAACAGCTTCCGGAGCGACTTCCGGAGCGGTAACTTTTGGAGTATATTTATATATACTCCAACATGCCCCCCCCAGTCTAGTATGACGGAGCTCTTAGCACCGTTACACTAGACTTTTAAATTTATTCACTTCCGTTGCCTTTTGTCGTGGTCATTAATGGAGCCGTTTATGTGTCGCTTTGATGACCCCAACGGTCAATGAGTGCCCATGTCAGTTATCCTATGTCACTTCTCCCCATAAATGCCGCCGTTTCCTTCTTTCCCACGCGCCTGACCCTAGGACTTCCTTTGACCGTTATGTCCCTTCTTGTCAGTTGCACGTGTTCCCCAAATTTCGGATTTCGCGCCTATCTTGCGCACCTTCGGCTATCTTGCGCTGATTTTTCCCTATTTAATCTCAAATTCCATTTTTCCTTTACTCATTTATTCTTTCCTCTTAAGAACCCTAATTTTTCCTATTTCTTTCTCTTACCCCCCCATCATTGCTCGCTGCTTTATTTATACTCCGCCCCCCGGAATGGGTAAGTCCGATCTTTCGAGTTCTTATTGCACCCTTGTTCATAAGGAATTTCAGAAGTTCTGCGCTAGTTATGAAATTTCTGCCATTGGGGCGCCTCTGAAACCTCATATGAACAACACGGTGGTGGATTGCCCCACGGGGAAGATCGCCCTGTATTGCAAATGGTTTGACTTTTCGAACCTCCGTCTGCCCTTTACTGATCTTTCTTTCAGTAATTGAGCATTACCGGATCTCCCCTGCTCAGATGAACCCGTTGGGTGTTCTTCGAATTATGTCCTTTGAAATCTTATGCCGGGCGCTGGGTTTTGACGCTACCCTAAACTTGTGGCGTCAGTTTTTAAACTAGCGCGTAATGGCGATTGGTTCATGGTGGAGCGCCAGGCAAGGAACGACCTGGTTGACAAGGATTGCTTCTCTTTCATCCCTACTGGGCTAAAGAAGTGGAAGGAGTCCTTCTTTTGGATAAATGCTGCCGTTTGCTCCTATTCCGATGGCCTGGCGATCCGTTACTGCTGGGGGGCTTTAAGGATGATGCTCCGGCTCTCTCAGATGTAGAGAGGGGCCAAATAGAGCTTATTTTGGCGAACCCCATTCATCTTCGCCTTATCCTTCAGAGGTACTAGTCCTGGCTGGTGTGAGCCGAAACTGGATTCCAATGTGCCAGAAGCCCACTATTGCTGTTGGTAGTCAAAGTAAGTTTTTTTCGTGCTTCTTCTACTTAGTTTTTGCCGTTACGTGGTCTTTGTATTATGTTTGCCTTGCTTTAATTCTCTCAAGCTTGACGCTGCTTCGAGTATCTGAAGCTCGAGGATTGAGCAACGTTCACTTTCCGCGAGTTGTGCTGGAGGCTGATGAGAAGGAATACTTGAGCAGGTCAGGGGAAAGTTCGTGGAACCTTCTGCTACCATCCGGTCGTTGCTTCCTGCTTGCTGCAGTGGCAGTAACGGAGGAGGTAGTAGTTGAAGCTTCTGCTCCGAGGGGCAAAAGAAGAGAGCTAGGGACCGAAGCTTCCAGTAGCAAACCTCGTCGGCGCAAGGAAAACTGCTCGAAAAGGTACACATATTGACCTTTCCTTCCGAAGAGGAAGAGGAATGGTCAGGCTCTTCCGGATTGTTATCCCTTTTTCCTGCTTCACCATGTTCCTCTTTCCCCTCGGTTATAGAGTTTATCTCTCTTCTTTCTGAATCCGTTCATCAATCTGACTTTTGGTGCTCCACAGAGTCCGTTGATCAACCCATTGCAACTCCTTCTGTTAATTTGGAGGGGGAGGACAGAGTACCTCCCGTTACTTCTACTTCTGCTCCTTCTGGTAAGAGCCCCCTTTTTTTTTTTTTTTTGGTTTTTTTTTTTTTTTTTTTTTTTTTTTTTTTTTTTTTTTTTTTATGACTTCCTGTTGACACGGCCTCTTTTCATCCTTTTTTTTTGTTTTTTTTTTTTTTA
>CAJVGC010000001.1:12862414-12900991 GCA_910822075.1 Senecio squalidus
CTCAGGAGATCCGAGATAATGTTATGTCATCGAAGCCTTGTACCTTTCAGAGCGCTGTAGAGCTCGCGACTACTTTGACCCATAATGCGGTCCGTGATGGTAGATTACCTCCTATGGTACCCAGACAGCACTCCGGAGGGAAACGGACTGGTGGATTCCGTCACGGAGACCCGAGGAAGAAGTCTAGGAGGCACGATGCTCCTCATGTTGTACAGTCTTATGCTGCGGTGACCCCGGGTACTCAGAGCAAGTATCCGAAATGTGGGCGGTGTAGTAATCATCATTCCCAGGAGGTGAAGTGTCGGGAGTGTGGGAAATGCAAGAAGTTAGGACACACTGATAGGTTTTGCCGTGCCCAGAGAGGCAAGTGTTTTGAGTGTGGTTCTACTGATCATCATCGGGACAAGTGTCCCAAGTTAGCTTCGGCCGGTACTGGTACGATTTCTGGTTCAGGCTCACGTGGTAGATCTTTTGTTATGGGAGCACATGAGGCACAGCAGGATCCTAGCGTTGTCACGGGTACTTTTCTTATTTGTGATCAGCCTGCTTTTATTTTATTTGACTCTGGTGCCGATAGGAGTTTTATATCCAATGAGTTTAGGACCATGATTACTTGTACTACTAGACCATTAGTGCCTACTTTTGAGATAGAGCTAGCCGATGGTAAGTATTTACGTGCCACAGAGATACTTAGTGCTTGTAGGATTAGCTTTGAGGATCATACTTTTCCTATTGACTTAATTCCTATCACGCTGGGTAGTTTCGATGTTATTATTGGTATGGATTGGTTGGCGACACACCGTGCAGAGATCATATGTTTCGAGAAGATGATTCGTATTCCGTTGCCAGTTGGTGGACCGTTGTTGGTTCAGGGAAATAAGGCGGGGAAGCGCCTTAAGATAGTTTCTTGCATGAAGGTTCAGGAATACATCAAGCGGGATTGCACACTCTTTCTTGCACACCTTGTGAAGAAAGACACCACGGAGCAGATTGAGGAGAAGCCGGTAGTCCGTGACTTTCCTGATGTATTTCCAGAGGACTTACCTGGATTACCCCCTAGTAGACAGGTAGAGTTTCGTATAGACTTGGTTCCCGGAGCAGCGCCGGTGGCGAAGGCTCCTTATCGGTTAGCACCTTCGGAGATGTTAGAGTTATCGAAGCAGATTCAGGAGTTGGTGGATAAAGGCTTTGTTAGACGGAGTTTCTCTCCTTGGGGCGAGCCGGTACTCTTCGTGAAGAAGAAAGGTGGATCTATGAGATTGTGTATCGACTACAGGGAGTTGAATAAGCTGACGGTGAAGAATCGGTATCCCTTACCACGTATAGATGACTTGTTCGATCAGCTTCAGGGTTCTTGCTTCTTTTCGAAGATTGATTTACGATCCGGATATCATCAGTTGAGAGTGCAGGAGGAGGACATTCCGAAGACCACCTTCAGGACACGGTACGACCACTTCGAGTTTTTGGTTATGCCTTTCGGTCTTGTCACACCCCGCTAAAGCGGAAACACGGAATGTGAAGAGCAAAGAATCATTTCACGGGTTACACTAAAATTAACGGTTCGAGTCATTAAGATTTAAATTAAAAAGAGTACAAGTCAAAGATACAACCAAGTTTCAATATAAGACCATAGTACATAACAAAAGTGTTTTTAGATAAAATTCCCAAAATAAGGTCTTCTTCCCTAAGTACACTTCACATGATGGACTTGACCCGCCCGAGCAATGCACTTCATAACTTACGCTTAATTCCTGAAACATGAGATAAAGTGTCAACTACGAAAACGTAGTGAGTGAGTTACAGTTTACGATTTGGAGAAAAGTTCAATTTAAGAGTTCAAGTCAAAGAATTTCAAGATAAGATTAGATACTTAAAATTCGAGAGTAACTTAATTAAATTTAAGTGCTTAAAATTCAAGAATAACCCCATTTCAAGACAATTTCAAGTACCTTAGAATAAATTTAAGTAAGTTTAAAAATGAGTTCAAGTACGACCAAAGTAAGTCTAAGTCAAATACAAAGTCAAATAGTGTAGCGAGCAAAAGGGGTCATAGTCATTACCTCAGCGGTGGATTAATCCACATGTGCAAGACAGAACGTCAATATATGCGAAATATAGACCTATGATCCTCGAGTTGTACCAACCGCTAAGCTTAATATACGTAAGATTTAGTCTACACACTAACCCGATTCTAGTCAAGTACCTACCCACCAGTCAAGTCTACAGTCAGAGAGTCCGCGAGGACTTAGCAATATGTACCTTGGTCGCTACCCATTGGTAAGGAGTGACCGCTCCTAAGTATCGATACCCATAATATATGCTAACAGCTTGCGTTAATAGTGTGTATAGTCGTCTAAGTAAATTGTGGGACTTTTGTCGAACCGTTTTAAAAAGTCTTTTAGTCTGCACTTACGGCGTTATATTCCCACCTAGGGTTTAGTACTTAAATACAATCAAGCTATCAATGTCTATTCAAGTATCCAAAGAGGCAAACCTAGGGAGTCTAAGGTAAGCCAATCCGAACAGTTGATGTTGTTTACGCATATCAGGCCAAATAGTCGTCCAAAAATAGTCTAAAAGTCGTCCAATTACAAATAGTTTAAAAGTCGTCCAAATAGTTCGTTCAACATAGTTTATAGGTGCAAAAATCAAAGTTTAATAGTCAAAAGTCAAAGTTTAATAGTCAAAAGTGAAAGTTTAATAGTCAAAAGTCAAAGTAGTTCGAATAAGTTTCAAAGTCACACTAGTTCAAATAGTTCGAGAGTCAAAATAGTTTATAAGTCCAAAAGTCAAATTAGTCCGATAAGTACCAAAAGTCAAAATAGTCGTACAATTTCAAATAGTCAAGATAGTTTGATAAGCAATTTCACATAATGCCATAGTCCAAAAACAGTTTGATCTCATGTTTCCCCCAAAAAGAGTACTTAAAATGTAAAAGTAAGGAGGGGTGTAACTCACGGTTTGCGAAGAGAGTGAACTTGGAATCGGTCGGAGAACGGAGTCGAGAATCACGGAATGCCTAGGAATACCAAGATTGTTCAAAAGTTAATGTCTTATTTGGTCCTTTATATAAGATTTGGTAACTTTTGTTTATGGTTATGTGATGAAGTCAAATTGTCTCAAAATTGGTCCGAAGCGGTTAACGTTTATTTTTAGTTTGAAAGTTCAAAGTCAAAGTTATTATTATGATAAACATGTTTTGGTTACTGAAATGATTTAGGTTTTCTAACGAAATTTGGGCAGCGCTTCCGCGCCCAAATTTCATGTCCAAAACCTACAATCATTACCGCTCACAAAACGTACATATACACAAAATAACTTCACCACAAGTCCAATAAGTCCAATACAAGTCATAATCATTATCATTTTTATTTATCTCAGTCTAGTAATGTTATTGTCAAAAGTCCAGAAGGTGCGTACAAGTTTTAGACGAGTAAACGACGATTTTTCGGGGGAACAGCAGCTCGGTGCTGCGCACCTGAGCCTAGGTGCTGCGCACCTAGCTGCTGTTTCTTTCCCGTTTGGTGTTTTTCTTGCTAAAAACGTTTTGTGACACAAGGATTTCAACATGCAACCGGTGGATAACTTATAAAACATTATTATTATGGTTTCTAAACAACTTTTATCCACAAAAACATAGATCTAAGTATCATTTAGATAAAAATCGTTTTTGTATGAAAAGTGACATAAATCCTTATAAAACTTATTTTTGTTGTTTAGATCGAACATGCAATTAGTAAATATCTTTTAAAACATCATTTTAACAGTTTCTAAAGAGTTTTTATTCACAGATTCGTGGATCTAAAGAGTATCTTGATTAAAAACGTTTTTGACCATAAAAGTCAAAGATTTGTATAAAAACACATTTTCAAACGTTAGATCTTACATGCAATCGATTATTTATGTGAGAATAGTGAAAAGAAAGTAATCTACCGAAGGAAATCGAATGGATGATGCTTTTGGTCGGATTTGAGCTTCAAAAGTCTTTACAAACTTGGTCCTTTTTCGAAATAAATGGCACCTCCTTGCTTTTCTAAACGACTTGGACGATTTGTATGGATGAAAGGTTGATTTTTGATGAGTTTAGGGACTGATTTCTGGTGATATTTCTCTGGTTTTTCTTGGGTTCTAGAGAGAGAGATGAGAGAAAATGGCTATGTGTGTGTTTTTGGTGTGTGTAAAATGATTTAAGAAAATGAAAATGAAAATAAATTAAGTGAAATTATGTTAAAGGAGTGTTGGAATACTGAAATGCAGTAAATGAGTGCCTGGACTCGTTCTTGATTGGTTTAAAAGTGTGTAAAAACGAGGTAAGGACTACACATGAAAATATTTTTGAAATCTGCAGCTAGGTGTTGCGCACCTAGCAAAGGGGTGCGGCGCACCGGGCCTTTTCTCAGCATTTTCTGATTTTTCGTTTTTACGTTATTGCTTCGTTGGGCCTTTTTGTTAATTGAAAGTTCTTAATTATGATTAGTTATGAACTTAGGAAAGTTCAATATGTGTTTTCTTGGTATTAGGACTTATAAAATTGATTCCGGAAGTTATTCCGACATTAGTTCCGACGAGTACCGACTCAACAGTTTCGAACTAGAACAAAGCGAATACGATTAAAGAGTGACTAATGATTTTGAACCGACATGGTAGCTGAACAAATATCTAGATTTTTGTCGGTTGTCACATTCTCCCCGGGTTGAAAGGAATTTCGTCCCGAAATTTAGTTCGTCTCATGGGGAAAAGTCTTGCCGTCGGATCGTAGTGGGTTCTCCTGACGAGTTTTGGTCCATGCGTCACCACGCGGTAGTAGGACTCCGTCGGAGGTTCCACTGAACTCAGGGATGGGTACGAGGTTCGGTCAATGCTATTTGTCCTTGGAGTCAACAACCTAAGTGTTTTAATAAGGAACTTGGTGTAGCAGCGGTTTTGATCTGGACTAGAGGGAGATGACAAAGGTCTCATCCGATGAACGCCTTACAGGTGTAAGGAGGGGCTCGTAAGAACATTGGGAGACGGTCGGGAAAATTATAAACGACGAGAGGTCGGATCGGCATATCCCGAGACTTAGATTGAACCGATGTACTTCGGCTTAGTTTGCCGCGTTTACAGAAGCAGACTGTCCTCCTTCCGTGGCGGTATCATAAGGGATACCCTATTGCCATCCAAGGGATTGAGGTTTTACTTCCAGATGATCGCGCGGCTCCTTGGCCGAGTACGGGAACGTTTCCGGTCCTTCACGAGTAGGGGTAGACGTAGGACCTGGCAAGTCGTCAACCGTCAACTTCGAGCCGACAGGGCGGTGTTTGACACTTGCGTCCACGCATAGACTGATGGGTTCAGACTTAGTGCTGGCACGAGGTCCGTGACGCAAGCGTACCCGATTGAAGACAGGCGAATTGTGAGAGGTGATGAGATATAGTCGCGTTCCTGGCGATTCTCAGGAGGGCACTTCAAGGAGAGGGGGACGTAGGTCGACTAATGGTGGGGTGAGTTTCGGTGTCCTGCCTTGACCTCGAGGTATGTGAGGCACTTGGCGGAAAACAGGGTAGTGTCCTTACACAGTGTCCGGCCAGAATAGTATTCTCGGGAACTCCGGTTACAGCAAGTCGGATCCCGGGTAAGTGGAATAACATTTCGATGGCCCTTGACAGGTATGGGTTCGCGAATACCTTCGGAATTCAGAGCTTATGCTAGGGGCTTGGTGCTACAAGCTACGTTTGGCCTGGGTCCGAGTTCCTTCGAGGTTGACCATAGAGTCGGGAAGTGTCCTGCTCGGGGTCAGCGTTCGAATTTAGGGAAGTTTGCGTGCGATTCCTGACCGTGGAAGGGTTCTAGGGTGAGCTCGGGATGCTCACAGGATCTTCCTTGAGTAGGTGTGAGTGTTGGCGAGGAGTAAGGTTATCAATTATCCGAGTACGGCCTACACACCTTGTTCATTAAGTCCATGAATACCGGCGATGTGTTGTTTAGGCGTACTAACAGGGGAAAGGCTTGGGTGGTTTGCATCGAGTTCGGAACATGCGGTCCTCGCAAGTGTTGGTCAAAATGTCGCGAACCTGGTGATAACTCGAGCGGGGTCGACTTCCGAGAGGTGTGTTGCACCCTGCAACTACTCGGCCTGGTTGTCGATTCTCGGGGATGGTTATCGGTTCACGACGGTCTGCTTGATGAGTTCATGACGCTTGGCGTACGACGGAGGGGTCTGTCTCTTGTTAGGGAAGCTGGGCTCCCCGGGTTGACTTTGTGTGGTAGAGTTAGGGTTGGGAGGTTCCTACAGCGGCTTTGTCCGCCTTAGCATCTCAATTGGTGCTAGTTGGTAGGGAGCCTTGGCTATTGGTGCCGTGCTAGGAACAAGGTTTATCCGATGGTGGCGTCAGGGCTCGATGGTTTGGTAAGGACGGGGTCAGTGGAGGAACTTTTAGGCGAATCGACGTATTGGGAAGCCTAAATTTTTCACTTGCAGGTGCGACTAATGGATCGTTGGCATAGTCGAGGGGAACTATCCGTAAAGCCTGAGGTCCTAACTGATGAGATGTCTAATCTCTAAGGGCAAGGTTTTCTTCAGTTCTAGAATCAATTAGTGCGGAAGGAAAAAGGGTCTTTTGACAGGGAACGTACCAGTAGTTGCCTTAAGGTTCTGAGAGGCTTCCTTGGTTGTGATTGCGAGAGCACTGAGGGTCTCTGTGGTATGCTCTAAGAGACAATCCTCACGGAAATGCTGGTTGCTCCCACATTCGAGGCATAGCAGCCTTCTATTCGCATTTTCTGGACAGCACCAGGGGTAGTGTCCCACCGTGTTGCAAAGTTTGCATACCGGGCATTTCCGGACATGGTGGAAGGGACATCTGCTGCCTCGGGTGTGCGGTCCAGTGTGGGTTCGAGGTATGGTGGGGTATTCCTAGGAGATACTAGTCTGTGATATTGGGTGGCGGAGTTTCCTTCTCTTATTCTCCCTTTGTTGGAAGAGAGCAGGAGAGGGAGGTAAGGGGTTAGCTCCAGGGTCCTCGTCCTCGTTCTGTTTAACAGCATGTTCACGACAATGTCGGAAGAGGTGTCCGATTTTGTTGCACGCGTAGCACGCTGGGCAGTCCCCAACGTGATGCCGGTAGCACTTTTCGCACTTAGGGTGCGGTCCAGCATACTCTCGGCGTCTGATAGCGGGCTTCTTGTCGTGGTTGCCCCTTATGGGTTGGTGACTAGCCCTACGCTTCTCACTCTTCCTTCGAGTGACGGGGGCTGGAGGAGAAGGGAGATTGTTGTCATGGTTGATCTCCGAACAAAAGGTGTCGGGGTCATTGCCTCTGAAGATCCCGTCGCTCACTCCGGCGATCACCTGGGCAATCAAGTCGGGTATTGCTGCGTTCATCTGGGCGATGACTTGCTCGGCGAGGTCACTAGCACTCAAGTGCGGGGGTGCCATGATTCTGCAACAGAAAGAATTTAGGTTGGGTTTAGAACGCGCGGATGAGATATGATAAGAATTACGATTCAAGTGATCATAGATAGTCATAGTACGAGATTAATACGGATGATCAAGTAGTACACGCAAGATTATGGTTTAGGAGATAGAATCATAGTGTTCGCAACAAGTACAAAGTTCACAAGACACGATAAACCAAATGATAAAAGATAGAATTTTCATTAATAATAAGAAGTTTCGGTACACATGACAAATTCACTGAGAGAAACGTACAAGTGCAATACATAGAGAAATAATAAGTAGGCTTAAGTCGTGTACAATGAGAAAATTACGACTAAGCCGGTACAGTACAGTAAAAAGGGAAACATGTCTAGTAACGCTCTTCCAAGAACATCATGGCGGCGAGAGCTGCGACAAGTGCTCCCATGACTATGCAGGCTCTGACGAGGCACTGGACGGTCCGGGCGGTGGCCTGAGCCGTCAGTATGATCCGCCGGGACTGCTGCGCTAGCTCGTTTGCAGCATCGGAGACTTCAAACAAAAGAAGGCCCTGCTCCTGGGCTTCCTCGGCAAGTCCACGGACTTGGCGGTGTAAGTTGAGGAAGGCGTCCGGAGGAAGAGGCTGATGAGTAGGTGGCATCATGGGTCGGGAGGGTCCGGACCCCTGCGCACGCCGTCTTTCTTCAATGAACTGACGATCCCATGCGTAACGCTCCGATATCGGAGTGCGAAAGGCGGGATCGTAGGGGTCCAAGAAAGACTGGGGAGGCGCGGGTCGGAATGGGCCCGACGGCGGATGCATAGGTGCTCCAGCATTTGGTCCTCGGGGCTGTGGTGCTGCAACGGGCACCAACCTAGGAGGTGGAAGTACCGTCCTTGGGCTGGACCCATTACTGCTGCTGATGGTCTGGGACGTGTCTTCCGTTGGGTCAGTCGTCTGGTGACGCTGACTCTCGGATGCGGTGTGGCCCTCAGAGGGTTCGTGAGAGGGGGAGGCGGCTCGGGGAAGTGATCGTGTCTGGGATCGGGAGTTCGAGGACTGAGACATGGCGTATCTGCGAATAGAGAGTTACATAAGTACGGGGAAACTAAGAATAGGAAAAACGTAAGTAAAATGCATGCACGGGTCAATCATGTGAGTGTCGGGAATTAGCAAGACCGGGAATTTATGGACTCAAAAACCGTTTAACGATAGCCTTTCATTTTCCGTTCTTGCATAATTCATTTTGAACTACGGGTGGTTGATCAAGTCACGCATAGTTGAAAAAGTTAATCATGCAATTGCGGAAAATAACATACTAAGGTTTGAACCCGAAAATGACGTTTTCTGAAAAGCCTTGGTTATAGTTTTGGTTTCGAAAACTTTTTGAAAGATTTTAAAACCGTTTTCACTATAACCCGTGCTCTGATACCAAGTCTGTCACACCCCGCTAAAGCGGAAACACGGAATGTGAAGAGCAAAGAATCATTTCACGGGTTACACTAAAATTAACGGTTCGAGTCATTAAGATTTAAATTAAAAAGAGTACAAGTCAAAGATACAACCAAGTTTCAATATAAGACCATAGTACATAACAAAAGTGTTTTTAGATAAAATTCCCAAAATAAGGTCTTCTTCCCTAAGTACACTTCACATGATGGACTTGACCCGCCCGAGCAATGCACTTCATAACTTACGCTTAATTCCCGAAACATGAGATAAAGTGTCAACTACGAAAACGTAGTGTGTGAGTTACAGTTTACGATTTGGAGAAAAGTTCAATTTAAGAGTTCAAGTCAAAGAATTTCAAGATAAGATTAGATACTTAAAATTCGAGAGTAACTTAATTAAATTTAAGTGCTTAAAATTCAAGAATAACCCCATTTCAAGACAATTTCAAGTACCTTAGAATAAATTTAAGTAAGTTTAAAAATGAGTTCAAGTACGGCCAAAGTAAGTCTAAGTCAAATACAAAGTCAAATAGTGTAGCGAGCAAAAGGGGTCATAGTCATTACCTCAGCGGTGGATTAATCCACATGTGCAAGACAGAACGTCAGTATATGCGAAATATAGACCTATGATCCTCAAGTTGTACCAACCGCTAAGCTTAATATACGTAAGATTTAGTCTACACACTAACCCGATTCTAGTCAAGTACCTGCCCACCAGTCAAGTCTACAGTCACAGAGTCCGCGAGGACTTAGCAATATGTACCTTGGTCGCTACCCATTGGTAAGGAGTGACCGCTCCTAAGTATCGATACCCATAATATATGCTAACGGCTTGCGTTAATAGTGTGTATAGTCGTCTAAGTAAATTGTGGGACTTTTGTCGAACCGTTTTAAAAAGTCTTTTAGTCTGCACTTACGGCGTTATATTCTCACCTAGGGTTTATTACTTAAATACAATCAAGCTATCAATGTCTATTCAAGTATCCAAAGAGGCAAACCTAGGGAGTCTAAGGTAAGCCAATCCGAACAGTTGATGTTGTTTACGCATATCAGGCCAAATAGTCGTCCAAAAATAGTCTAAAAGTCGTCCAATTACAAATAGTTTTAAAGTCGTCCAAATAGTTCGTTCAACATAGTTTATAGGTGCAAAAATCAAAGTTTAATAGTCAAAAGTCAAAGTTTAATAGTCAAAAGTCAAAGTTTAATAGTCAAAAGTCAAAGTTTAATAGTCAAAAGTCAAAGTAGTTCGAATAAGTTTCAAAGTCACACTAGTTCAAATAGTTCGAGAGTCAAAATAGTTTATAAGTCCAAAAGTCAAATTAGTCCGATAAGTACCAAAAGTCAAAATAGTCGTACAATTTCAAATAGTCAAGATAGTTTGATAAGCAATTTCACATAATGCCATAGTCCAAAAACAGTTTGATCTCATGTTTCCCCCAAAAAGAGTACTTAAAATGTAAAAGTAAGGAGGGGTGTAACTCACGGTTTGCGAAGAGAGTGAACTTGGAATCGGTCGGAGAACGGAGTCGAGAATCACGGAATGCCTAGGAATACCAAGATTGTTCAAAAGTTAATGTCTTATTTGGTCCTTTATATAAGATTTGGTAACTTTTGTTTATGGTTATGTGATGAAGTCAAATTGTCTCAAAATTGGTCCGAAGCGGTTAACGTTTATTTTTAGTTTGAAAGTTCAAAGTCAAAGTTATTATTATGATAAACATGTTTTGGTTACTGAAATGATTTAGGTTTTCTAACGAAATTTGGGCAGCGCTTCCGCGCCCAAATTTCATGTCCAAAACCTACAATCATTACCGCTCACAAAACGTACATATACACAAAATAACTTCACCACAAGTCCAATAAGTCCAATACAAGTCATAATCATTATCATTTTTATTTATCTCAGTCTAGTAATGTTATTGTCAAAAGTCCAGAAGGTGCGTACAAGTTTTAGACGAGTAAACGACGATTTTTCGGGGGAACAGCAGCTCGGTGCTGCGCACCTGAGCCTAGGTGCTGCGCACCTAGCTGCTGTTTCTTTCCCGTTTGGTGTTTTTCTTGCTAAAAACGTTTTGTGACACAAGGATTTCAACATGCAACCGGTGGATAACTTATAAAACATTATTATTATGGTTTCTAAACAACTTTTATCCACAAAAACATAGATCTAAGTATCATTTAGATAAAAATCGTTTTTGTATGAAAAGTGACATAAATCCTTATAAAACTTATTTTTGTTGTTTAGATCGAACATGCAATTAGTAAATATCTTTTAAAACATCATTTTAACAGTTTCTAAAGAGTTTTTATTCACAGATTCGTGGATCTAAAGAGTATCTTGATTAAAAACATTTTTGACCATAAAAGTCAAAGATTTGTATAAAAACACATTTTCAACCGTTAGATCTTACATGCAATCGATTATTTATGTGAGAATAGTGAAAAGAAAGTAATCTACCGAAGGAAATCGAATGGATGATGCTTTTGGTCGGATTTGAGCTTCAAAAGTCTTTACAAACTTGGTCCTTTTTCGAAATAAATGGCACCTCCTTGCTTTTCTAAACGACTTGGACGATTTGTATGGATGAAAGGTTGATTTTTGATGAGTTTAGGGACTGATTTCTGGTGATATTTCTCTGGTTTTTCTTGGGTTCTAGAGAGAGAGATGAGAGAAAATGGCTATGTGTGTGTTTTTGGTGTGTGTAAAATGATTTAAGAAAATGAAAATGAAAATAAATTAAGTGAAATTATGTTAAAGGAGTGTTGGAATACTGAAATGCAGTAAATGAGTGCCTGGACTCGTTCTTGATTGGTTTAAAAGTGTGTAAAAACGAGGTAAGGACTAAACATGAAAATATTTTTGAAACATGTAAAGGGGTGCGGCGCACCGGGCCTTTTCTCAGCATTTTCTGATTTTTCGTTTTTACGTTATTGCTTCGTTGGGCCTTTTTGTTAATTGAAAGTTCTTAATTATGATTAGATATGAACTTAGGAAAGTTCAATATGTGTTTTCTTGGTATTAGGATTATAAAATTGATTCCGGAAGTTATTCCGACATTAGTTCCGACGAGTACCGACTCAACAGTTTCGAACTAGAACAAAGCGAATACGATAAAAGAGTGACTAATGATTTTGAACCGACATGGTAGCTGAACAAATATCTAGATTTTTGTCGGTTGTCACAGGTCTCACGAATGCGCCTGCAGCTTTCATGGACATGATGAACCGTATATGTCGTCCTTACCTCGACAAGTTCGTGATCGTTTTCATCGACGACATTCTGATATATTCTCGTAGCCGGGAAGAGCACGAGGAGCATTTGAGACTAGTGTTGGAGTTGCTTAGACAGGAGAAACTCTACGCTAAGTTCTCGAAATGTGAGTTTTGGTTGTCTGCGGTTCAGTTTCTTGGCCACGTGGTCAGCGGTGAGGGCATTCACGTTGATCCTGCCAAGATTGAAGCCGTTAGAGATTGGGTCGCTCCGAAGACACCCACTGAGATCCGGTCATTCTTGGGTTTGGCAGGCTACTATCGTCGTTTCATCGAGAATTTCTCGAAGATAGCCTCGCCTATGACTAAATTGACCCAGAAGAGTGAGGAGTTTGTTTGGGGTGAAGAACAGGAGGAAGCTTATTTTGAAGAAGCGGTTGTGTAATGCGCCTATTTTGAGTCTTCCCGAGGGTACCGAGAACTTTGTAGTATATTGCGACGCTTCGCATAAGGGACTCGGTTGTGTACTGATGCAGAACGGGAAAGTGATTGCCTATGCTTCTCGTCAGTTGAAGATTCATGAGCAGAATTACACGACACACGATCTAGAGTTGGGCGCAGTAGTTTTTGCTTTGAAGATCTGGCGCCACTATCTTTATGGTACTAAGTGTACCGTATTCACCGATCATAAGTCGTATCACCTTAGATTAAGATGCTTCTTAGGCTTTGGTAAGCCCCCCTTATACACTTGTTAGCTTTTTGCCTACGGTTACCTGAATATAGATCTATATGGGTTTGACCCACCCTCATTGCTCGATAGGACGAACCTATGAGTGGATGTTATGGCCGTATGATTGTTTGTTGCCTTTGGTATTGCATCGCCTTAGGTTAGGGGATTGGTGGTCAGGTTCAGTATATGTTTAATCTTTGGTATCTATACTCACACTAGGGTTATAAATCAAGATATACCTTTAAATCTTACTATGCTTATTAAATCTTTTATTGGGTCAACTTTTGTTTACATATTGCGAATAATTCACCAACATTGTGTTGATGTCGTTTTTAACGCGTTTTCAGGAGTTTGAGGATTTTAGTTGATCATGCCTTGCACATTTTGGGATCATATATTTGTTGTATTTGGAATTCGTTTTGCTTGATGTTATTCCTTTATGATCCGCGTATTGACATTTGTATTGTATTCGTATTTGGCTTTTGGATTCACTTTCGGCTATGTATTGTAATTTAAAACCTTGAGGCATGATTAATATGATTTGATGTTTTGTTTATGGTTATAATGTTGTAATCCTTGACTCTTGATATCATTAACTGGAACACTCCGTGTTTCCGCTTTGAGCGGGGTGTGACAGAAAGGACGCTTATTAGGGGAAAAGATATCGAATGAACAATATACAAACGAAGGGAATACTGAAAAGAAAGTTAAGAATATTCATAGAATCAAAATAATCAATATCACAAATAATCAATCGAACGAAGACAACAATGTATATATATATATATATCTATATATATATATCTATATAGGGAGAGGTTCTTATAAAAGAAAACTTAAAGTAAAATAAGTAAAAAAATATGAAAAAATAATTTATTGTATATGTAATTTTGTGTTATGTTTATTTATTCAATTATAACAAATTTTAAAAAAGCAAGTTTTGATATGCATCAAAATATATGTCGTTTAGGGACTGTGCATCAAATTCTTTGTTTTTGTGCAATAAATATTCAAATTTGATACACAACGGTAAAACTACCCATTTTATGATGTACAACAAAACTTCGTTTTTTAAAGTTTGAGATATGGTTAAAATGAACGATAATCCAAAATATCTAACGTTATAAATTATTTTTTAATTTTTTTTTACTTATTTTACCTTAAGGATTGTTTTACAAGAACCAACCTCTATATATATATATATATATATATATATATATATATATATATATATATATATATATATATATATATATATATATATATATAGATTGGGGTTCAAAAGGGATCCCTAATTTCTAAAGATCAACGGATCCCTTCCTAACAACACATTTTTTCTTATATCCTTGTTCTTTTTTCCTAAATTATTTTTTTACTTTTTTCTTTTACCTTTTTAATTTTAATTTTTTTTTCTTTCCGAAAATTACATTTGATTTTCAACCTTACTTTTAAAAATCACATGTGATTTTCAATCTACAAATCTTTTATGGGTAAAATCACGTTTGATTTAAAAAAATTATTGATTATTTTTTACCAAAATCACATGTGATTTTTAACCTACAAACTATTTTGCTTATAAAATCACATGTGATTTTCGAGAAACAAAATTTTCAAATGTGACTTTAAAATTTATAAATTTTGGTTTTTGAAAATCACATGTGATTTTCGACAAAAAAAAAAATTTCACGTGTGATTTGAAGTTTATAAATTTTGGTTTTTGAAAATCATATGTGATTTCAATTTTGAAAAAAAAGAAATTAAGTAAAACATAGCAAAAAAAATCGAATTACAAAACGAAAAAAAAATATATTAAGGGAAATGTATGGCTAGGAAGGGGGATCTCTAGATCTCTAGAAATTGGAGATCCCTTTTGAACCTCACCCTATATATATATATATATATATATATATATATATATATATATATATATATATATATATATATAGGGTGAGGTTCAAAAGAGATCTCCAATTTCTAGAGATTTAGAGATCTACCTTCCTAGCCATACATTTTCCCTTAATATATATTTCTTTTTTCCTTTTATAATTCATTTTTTTTTTTGCTATGTTTTATTTAACTTTTTTTTTTTCAAAATTACATGTGATTTTTTTGTAAAAACTTGAAATCACATGTGATTTTCAAAAACCAAAATTTATAAATTTTAAAGTCACACTTGAAAATTTTGTTTATCGAAAATCAAATGTGATTTTATAAACATAATAGTTTGTAGGTTAAAAATCAAATGTGATTTTGGTAAAAAATAATCAATAATTTTTTAAAATCAAACGTGATTTTACCCATAAAAGATTTGTAGATTGAAAATCAAATGTGATTTTTAAAAAGTAAGGTTGAAAATCAAATGTGATTTTCGAAAGAAAAAAAAAATAAAAATAAAAAATTAAATAAAAAGGTAAAAGAAAAAAGTAAATTTTTTTTTAGAAAAGAGTAAAAAAAAAAAGAATAAAGATAGAAGGAAAAATGGGTGGTTAGGAAAAGATCCTTGGATCTCTTGAGAATTAGGAATCTCTTTTGAACCCCAATATATATATATATATATATATATATATATATATATATATATATATATATATATATATATATATATATATATATATATATATATATATATATATATATATATATAAATGTATCACATATTCGTAACAATATTCATAATCATAACCAATCGAAAGATGACACCAAATATACATATAATGTATAGAATGTTCGTACCTCGCATTCCAAAGAAAATCATGTCATTCGAATAGAGTTTATCGAATGAACGATCACCGAAAGATATCTAGCAAACGAAACGTATTAGGACACAATCAAATAGAAATTTGTAATATATATATATTTTTTCGCTAAAGGGGACAGAACCCCGGCAAATATAGAATAAAACCTCATAAACGTTTACAAAACATGATGAGCCAAAAAAAGCACATCAAAAGAGAAAAAACCTTGCATACATGCATACAAGGCAACCCCACAACCACGAAAAAAACCCACAAAAAAAAACCCGCAAACACCAAGACAAACTAGAAAAACTCTAGACTCGAGCAAACCCTATAAGCATGAAACAGCCATCAAATATGCCATTTGCTTGTGAGACCCATGCTATCACGTAACTTGTGCAAATCCAGCGTAGACATCTTCATCTTGACCATCAGAGTTGTAGCCTCGAATAGAGAATCCACAGACCTTGACCCCTTGTTGAATAGCCTATTGTTTCGTTCTTTCCATACAAAATATACCGCAGCCGCAAACACCAGACGACCTGCAACACCCCAAGCACTATTCTTCATATTCCTCGGCTTTAAATAACCAAGAATGTCTTCCCATTTATACTTTGACGTAGGTATTTTCACCATATCCGAACATAAGGACCAAAACTGTTTCGTGTAGCCGCAGTCAAAGAAAAGGTGATCATGAGAATCCTGTTGAGCATTGCAAAACACACAATTAATAGTCTTGATCTTTCGTGATTTTTCCCACTCTTGCACCCGATCCTGTGTTTTAAGCTTCCTAAGAATTAACAACCATAATATAAATGAGTGACGAGGAATATTGGTTGAATTCCAGACAACATCACACCAATCGACCTCCTGACCATGGTGCCGAACAGCCTCCCAAGCTCGGGCTGCAGAAAACAATTCCTCCCTGCCATCATTCGAAATCCTTAAAAACTTATCACGGCAAACCTGAAAAACTGGGACATTTATCTGATTGAGAACCGGGTATTTCTCGAGCCATATACTAGGCCAGCGAAATCCGTGACTAGAACAAACATCAGCCAACTTGCTTTTTAAATTCCAACCCGCTTGCATAATATCCCGATTAGAAATTGTTTTTGTTAACGGACCAACATCACACCAAGTGTCAAACCATGCCGAAATGGATCGCCCATTACCCACTGAGAACCGAAAGTTCTTTTGAATCTCATCCCGTAATTTGTAATATATATATATATATATATATATATATATATATATATATATATATTCGGTTCTAATTTGTTCATGATGTATAAAAATTATATTCATATTTTTGTGCTTTATCAGTTATTTATCTCACTCAAATTTTCAAAAACAAAAGATATGTGTTTTTATAAATAAATATTTGTATGATCTTTAGTTGAAGAAAACATGGTTGCGAATGTCTTAGCCGAAACGTGTTGGCTTCGCAACCTTGATCATGAGCTTTAAGAATGGCCTACAGAGGCGACTACCGTTTATTGCGATAACCTCAACTGACCAAGTACGTAGAGGTTGATATTTATTTTGTTCGAGACAAGCTAGCACTTGATGAGGTCCGTGTCGTCAAGTCCGTTTGCGTTATCTGTATGCAGACATTTTTAGAAAGGGACTCCCCACCACATTGTTCACATATTTTAAATCCAATTTGAAGGTTCAGAGTTCTTTCCCGATCAAACTGCAAAGATATTAACATATATTATTTGAAGCTTGGTCTAGTTGGTTATTGGCCGTCCATCTATTGTCATTATATATTAATGTTTTGTTTAAATAGAAAATCACACATCAAATCATAATCTACTCCATATACTCACTTGGGACCAATGGAAATTACATTTTTTTGACTATTTCTTTGAAGAACAAGTCACTATACCATAACACAACTTGTACCAGTCCCCATCAATTCATCAAAGACAAAAATAATTGAAACAATAAATCCACAAACAGTTTGTAATCGGGTATTCCACATCGATCTAGACCAATTTAATTAGCCGATTTAAGCCAAGCTTTTTACATCTACTCGAAATCCAAATGAAAGAATTAAGTTTGGCATCCCAAGAGTGTCGCTTCTCGACTTCTTGATCTTGAAACTCACACCATATAGTGTTATATATACCACATAAAAGACATACACAGAGAATTCGTAAAAGATGTTTCTCAAGTTTTACCTCTGTTTATTTTCAATCCCTCTTGCAACGAGCATGGGAACTCTTGATGATTCCAGTTCAAGAGCTATAAACAACATAGGAAAGCCAGGTTGTCAAACACAGTGCGGAAATGTGTCAGTTCCTTACCCTTTCGGCATAGGCAATGACACGGGTTGTTCCCTAGACGATAGGTTTTACTTGACTTGTAACACGTCTGGGGAAGACAATTTACAAATTCCACAACTATATATTAAATCAGGCAATATCAGAATACACAACATTTCTGATTCAGAGATTCGCATCTTAACCCGTGTTGCTTATAGATGCTATGACCAAGATGGAAATGTATCAAACGAATATAGTTGGTGGACAAACTTGGCGGGATTATTTACTTTCTCAGAAAAGAACAAGTTCACGGTCATTGGGTGTGATGATTATGGGTTGATCTCAGGGAAAGACGGAGACGGATTTTCTAGTGGGTGTGTTGGATTATGTAGCGAAGGAGTGGAAGTCAGTGATGGGCAGTACTCGGGAAAAGGTTGTTGTCAGACATCTATAACCAAGGGTCTAAATTTTTACAATGTTACACTTAACACCTTTTGGAATCACACGGATGTTTGGCGCATCAACAACTGTGGAAATGCTTTTCTCGGTGAGGAAGGAACTTTTCAGTTTGGTGGCGTCCGTGATTTATCTAATACTTCGGAGTTAGTAGAGAGGGTAAGATCTACGGTTTTTGTTGTGCTAGATTGGGTAATTGGACAAGACCGAACTTGCTCTCAGGCTACCGAGTGCAAAGAAAACAGTATTTGCTATGATGTAGATGGTGGAGGTTATCGTTGTAAATGCAACAAAGGTTACGAAGGTAACCCGTACCTTGATCAAGGCTGCCAAGGTCAGTTTCTCTATTAAATCAAAATACCAATCAATAATCATGTTACTAAACTTTTTTGTAGCAAGGGGAAATGATTTTTGTTGCTAACATCACATATTGGTAGCAGTTTTCAAAAATTAATATAAACCAATTTTAGTGTTATATTTATCTTGTTCACCTTTCTAAGCCCTTGATTTGGACCTAAACACCTAAAAGTTGCGGAATGACTTTAGATGTATGTCAAGGTGAAGAAACACAAGTTTAACCAGAAGATTGATGTTATATAACCTTACGTAATGTTTACAACACGAGATAACAACAATACAATTTATTACTAAGCTTTAGATCGTTCACAAAAGATGTTTCGTTAGTGAGAGAAACTTTCCAACGAAACACTGCTCCGGGGATTTGTGACGGCTGTATTTATGATCCCAGTATCAGTTATTTATAGGTGAACCACAAATACCCTAACAAAAAAGATTGACATGATAAAAGTTTTATCATATCGGTAGAATCTCACTAATATTACACTTTGTTTTTCCCACATTTTCCTCAAAGTATCATTAAACTTCCCAAATCACCTCGTTTTATTTTACAAAAATTATTAGCGAAATTCGTGTAGGACTTTAATAGTCCTTAGTAGAGGTGAGTGTGGTACCACTCCCGTACCAAACCGGTTGGTATCGGTTTATATTTGTAAGAAATCTTGGTACCAAATACTGTATCGTAAAAACCGTACATTTGTTCACTAATTTCCTCGTCCCGTACCGAACCTGTAACGTACCGGTTGGTACCGTTTGTTTTTTCTTAAAAAGTTTAGTACCGAATACAAACGGTACAGTACAAGTTGGTACTGGTTCAGTACCGATACCATGGTACTTAAGCTCACAACATACACTTTTAAAAACGAGTTTTAGATTAACTATATTAACTCCTCAACCTCTATACTGACTAGCGGAACTATGATTTTCTTCCAACCTTATAATATTGTTTCGCCTCTCAAGGTATTTTTGAGTTTTATTAAACTTATCCTCCATGTCTCTGCCTTTAATCAAGTCCCCATCAAGGTTATCAAAGTTTTTAAGAGTCAAACTCATCCTTATCAAATCAACATTAAGGCTATCAGAGTTCGAGAGAATATTATTTAAATTTATTTTTTGTTTATTTATATACAATTTTTAGGTGATCAGAAAGCCCTTAACTTATCATAGAAATGTGCAGGAAAAACCGTGCGATCCATTAAAAATTGTTTGGGGAAATTGTTTAGATGATATTAGTCAAAAACTTATGACTCAGTCGTTTAAAATCTTAAATCTAACGATATACTATCATATCCTAAAGTTTTTACAAACTTTCTCGCTCTTTGTTTTATGTTTTTATGATTTTTAGTTGTTTCTTTTGTTTTTCAGACTAAACTAAAACTTAAAAAATAAAGGTTTCCAAGTAACGATCAAAAATTCAGATTTTAGATTTTTAAACTCATTTGAGGTATAAAACACTTTAAACTCATTTGAGTGAAAAACTTTTAAACTCTTTTTCAAAAAAGGTTTGCGTTTAAGTAAAACAAGTTTTGTTCGAGTCCGCAACTGTTATGTGTTGCGAAGTCGTAACACTTACTTAAAATACTACTTTAAATCACGAATACATTTGCTTTTCTTAACGACAATGCTTGTAAAGTGGTGATTGACGTACCTCAAATAGGAAGAAAAAAAACCTATTGAATTAAGTGAAAAACATATAGAAACACATCGCAAGTAAATTATATGATCATATATAATAAGTATGTTTTTAAGCTAGGAAATTCGAAATACCAAAACGCAAAAACATAAGTAAAAGCATGTTGAAGAATCAAATCTTCTCAACGCGACCCTGGACCTGATATGGACCATATTCGGGTGTAACTGGAGTCGGATTGAAGGTCGTGTGATCCTGCGAATGTGCTTTTTCTCTCCTTTGTCGAGCCACAAAATTAGAAAACCTCATAGCTTGTTCTCTTTTAAAACGGCCATATTCAATTGATTTTCTGGAGAGCTTCGTGAGATCCTTTCTTGACAGCGCCATCAACTGATACGGATCAAGGACCCTGAGAATTGCTTTGTTATCCTTTCTGACCATGATTGTTTCACCTTTGCAGTCGTCGTAGTACCCATGTCTCCTAAGCAATCTTGAGGAAGCGGGAGGACTGGAGCAAACTTCAGGCATTTGACATTCTTAAAGATGGTCTTGACCTTCGAAAAAACTTTGAATTCTTCAAGACTTGCCACCATTGCTTTGTATGTGGCAAGATCTTCTTGCAAAGAAATACATCGGCTATCTATTTCCTTGTACAACTGAGAGGTAGTTGCAGCTTCATCTGTCAACTTCTTCACCTTTGAATCTAAAGCACCGATCTTCCTGTCTTTCAACTTCCCTTCTTTCTCAAGCTTGTCCACCCTCAACTTGTATTCTTTTGACTCACTCATGAGGTTTTTCACCCTTTAATCAAGGACCCGATACAAGTCACCGAGATCGTGAGTGATGGTTGGACGTGATGACGTTGAGGAGGATATACCTGAAGCTTGAAACAGTGGAGGTCTCACTAGGGTTGCTGAGAATGGAGCGATGGTTCTTGTGGTAATGATGGGTGAAGTTGTAGTAATGGTTGGTGATTTTTTTTTGTGGTCGAGTGGAAGGAGTAGGATTACTTGGTTTGGGAGGCGGTTGAGTGATAATAATCGGTGTTGTTGTTGGTTTTGTTGTAATGGTTGGTGGAGGTGTGGGTTTTGTGGTAATGGTTGGTGGATGTGTTGTGATTTTTGTAGTTGGTGGTGTGGTGGAGATGATTGGAGTTGTTTTGGTAGTGGATTTTATGATGACAAGTTTCAGTTTCTTCTTCAATGGAGGAGGTTCGGGTGGAGTGGTGATGGTTATCTTACGCTTAGGCGAAGGTGGAGGTGGAGGTGATCCACGACGAGGTGGTGTTGAGGGAGGAGGTTGAATGGTGACATTTTACTCTTTTTCTCCCATCATTTGTTGTCATCGGTGCTGCTGAACTTCCTTCTCCCATAGGCCTCTTTCCTTTCATCGATGCTTGAAACTCCATGTTTATCATGTTCGCACCCACTTAGATGCTTTTCCAAGGATTGCAGCTTTACATTCTTCAAATACAGCAGTAGGAATATATTCTTATATAGCATCGAAGTCTCTCATAGCCTTTTTCATTGCCTTTGTTGCTGAAGAGAGCTCTATAGTTTCTTCAGAATTTGAATCTTGATACTCCCCCTCTTCGTCGTCTTCTTATGTCTCAATATCCCCATCTACAATAGCGGTTCTTGACTCTTAGACCTTTGGGAACCTCTATATCCCCTTGATCTTGATTCTGCAAGAGGTTCAGGAGTGATGAGATCGTCAAAAGCATGCTCATCGGAGTCGGATAGTCTGGATCAATCAAAGCTCCAAAAAGCGAAATATTTGTCGCATCTCTTGCACAATTCTTGAAAATCCGAGGATCGAAACGTGCTAACTTCAAGACTGGCCCATCATAAGGAAGATGGGGATATACATTGTTGCTTAGAAGTTGCACGAATCGAGGATACTAATAAATCCCCCAACTTTTGCCTTTTGGTTTGAAACCATGTTCTAAAAGATGTACTTTGAGATGTTGTATGACATGTTGAACACCAAGGATACCAAAAAGGATTGCCCGCGGCGATTAGTAACATCATATCCTCCCTTCCATGGCAAAAGACATTGAATCACAATACGCGCAAGAAACCTGGAATTTTTAGGAAGATTAGTTTTCTTGTACTGGATCGGGTTGAGATGTCCCTCATATCTCATCTTCTTGAAATTGCACTTGATTAAGCAATCAGGAAATATATCACTCGCAGTGGGATCGTCTCGAATCTGCAAGACCTCTCGTATGGTTTGCTCCGAAAAACTGAAAGGGTGACCCGCAACGGATACTCGTAAGCAAGGAGGATCCGCGTCTTTATCATACACTGCAGTACGCCAAAAATCCTTTATAAAGTCTTCACATAGGACATGAGCTACATTGATTGCGTAGAAGATAGGAGAGCGGTTGAGATAAGCAACTATATCTTCATAACCTTCACCTCGGTCTAATGTAACCAATAGAGCAAAGGAGTTGTGCCTTTCCAAAGAGGATGGTACGGGATTCTCCTTTCCTTCTTGAGTGGAGACATTCTACACACATACACGTGAAACTCGGGCAAAAGTTAGAAACACGTACAATATACTGGCTTAGAATATCTTATGTGACATTCTATGAGTACGTATGATGCAATTTCTTAGCAACTCAAGTCGGATCAAGAGGAAATAAGCAGGATGAAAGCACAATGTGCATAAACTTTATAAAACTTCAAAATCATCATCAATCCTCAAAACAATTCTCGACCAAATATAAAGAAAACAAATCTTGAAAACTAGGAAACATTCGAGACAAAATAGGAAACAAAATAAACTAAATAATCAAAAAAATTCAAGAAGATATTTGACTTCAACGGGTTCGGGTTTGCAAGTCCAGCCACACGTTCTAACCCGGCCCGTCTGCATCATTCTCCCCCTCTTCGAAACGACTCGTCCTCGAGTCAAACGAATCTTCATCTTCAGGCACAAAAGGAGAAAGATCAGCGACATTGAAGGTAGCTGAGACGTTATAGTGACCCGGTAAATCAATTTTGTACACATTATCATTGATGCGTTTCAGGACTTGAAATGGCCCATCTGCACGAGGCTTAAGATTACCGAAGCGTCCTCCGGGAAAACGATTCTTACTTAAATGTATCCACACGAGATCACCCTCATTGAATATTACTTGCTTTCTATGCGCATTTGCACGCCGCTGATACACGATATTGTTGTTCTCAATTTGTTCACGAACCTGCTTATATATAAGTTTGATCTGGGCTGACCGTTCTTCTCCGTCGCCACTAAAATGCTCAGTAATGGGTAACGGGGTGAGATCCAACGGAGTGAAAGGATTACGACCATAAACGACTAAGAAAGGACTCATGCCTGTAGACCGATGTGATGACCTGTTATAAGCAAATTCAGCTTGAGGAAGTACCAAATCCCATTGCCGAGGGTGATTTCCAACAAGACTACGAAGAAGATTTCCAAGGGTTCGGTTTGTAACTTCGGTCTGACCGTCACTCTGAGGGTGATGTGCACTACTGAAGTGGAGACGTGAACCTAACCGTTTCCATAATGTTCGCCAGAAATGACCCACAAACTTTACGTCCCGATCAGAGGTTAAGGACTTAAGAACCCCATCTAATTTAACAATTTCAGCAAAGTAAAGGCGGGCAACCTGACTTGCATCATAAGTCTTAGCACACGGTACAAAGTGTGCCATTTTTGAGAAACGGTCTACCACCACCATGATTGAATCTTTCTGTCTTTGGGTACGGGGGAGACCTACAACAAAGTCAAGGCTAACGTCCTCCCAAGGACCATCGGGAACTGGTAGAGGTGTATAGAGGCCCGCATTGGAGTGATGAGTTTTAGCAATATGGCAAACTCGACAACGGTCAATAATACGTGCAACGTTTGCTGCCATTTTTGGCCAATAAAAACGCTCCTGTACCAATTTCAAGGTCTTATCCCTTCCAAAATGTCCAGCTAAAGCCCCCTGGTGACTTTCCAAAATAATGGCGTCTCGTAACGAACACCTCGGGACACAAATTATGTTACCTTTGAACAAAAATTCTTCCTGCAACGAGTAACCGAGAGTAGGGTTTACCCGACAGTGTTCCCATAGTTCAGAAAAATCCGGATCATTTGCGTAAAGTCCACGAAAAACATCAAATCCCTCGACTTGTATTTGTAAAGATGTGAGGAGTGTGCGTCGCCGGCTTAAGGCATCAGCAACTTTATTATCCGTACCCGCTTTATGTTTGATTACAAAAGAAAACTCTTGTAAATATTCAACCCATTTTGCATGTCGGGGGTTGAGCTTGTGTTGACCATTAATAAAGCGTAGAGCATGATGATCCGAATATAAGATGAATTCACTCGGTAACAAGTAATGACGCCAATACTCAAGACTTCGAATAATTGCATAAAATTCTTTATCATACGTACTATACTTTTGTTTCGCGTCATTCAACTTTTCACTAAAGAAAGCGACGGGCCGTTTTTCTTGACTTAAGACACCTCCAATTCCAAATCCCGACGCATCACATTCAACTTGAAAAGTGGTCTGAAAGTTGGGTAATGTAAGTACGGGTGCACTAGTAACCCGTTTTTTAAGCTCTTCAAAAGCCACGGTTGCTGCTGGTGTCCATACAAACTGATTTCCTTTAAGACAATCAGTTATGGGTGCCACAATTGAGCTGAATTTCCGGATAAAACGTCGATAAAAAGAAGCTAATCCATGGAAACTTCGAACTTCATGAATCGAGGTTGGAGTTGGCCAAGTAGTGATAGCCGTTACCTTTGACTCATCCATGCGTATTCCCTGTTCTGAAATAAGGTACCCCAAAAAAAGAACTTTGTGGGATAAAAAATGACACTTTGTGCGATTAGCATATAATTTTTGATCTCTAAGGATAGCGCAAACCTGGTGTAAGTGGTGAAGATGTTGTGACACGTCTTTACTAAACACCAAAATGTCATCAAAGTAGACGACCACACAACGACCAATCAGGGGTTTAAAAACATGGTTCATCAACCTCATAAACGTACTTGGGGCGTTTGATAATCCAAAGGGCATAACCATCCATTCATAGAGTCCATCACGTGTTTTAAACGCTGTTTTCCACTCATCCCCGGGGCGCATTCTGATTTGATGGTAACCGCTGCGTAAATCAATTTTTGAAAAGATCGATGACCCATGTAACTGATCAAGCAGATCTTCAAAACGTGGCATAGGGAACCTGTACTTGATGGTTATTTTGTTAACCGCCCTGCTGTCGATACACATACGGTACGCACCCCCAGGTTTTGGTACTAATAACGCGGGAACAGCGCATGGACTCATGCTTTCCCGAATAAGCCCTTTATCCAAAAGCTCTGTCACTTGCCTTTGTAGTTCTTCGAATTCCTTCGGGTTCATTCGGTAAGCTGGCTTATTGGGAATAACTGAGCCCGGAACAAAGTCGATACAATGTTGCACTTCACGAACAAGGGGTAATCCGGCTGGTATGTCTTCTGGGAATACATCAGCGAACTCGGTAAGTAAAGGCTTGACTTCACCTGGTGTCTGCTCTAGGGGGCAATTATGTTCGGTGATCACAAGAGCATACATGAATGGTGGGGTTGTATGTTTGGTAAAATCAAGGAAAGCTGATTTGGTGAGAATGAAAGCTTCGGTCCCTGTTTTTCTATTGTCAAGTGGTGCTAATGTGATATTGTACCCGTTTTTTTTAAAGAATAAGTATTTTTGAAACCATCATGTGTTGTTTTTCTATCATATTTCCACGGTCGGCCCAATAATACATGACAAGCATCCATCGGGATTACTTCACACCACACCTCGTCCGAGTATCGATCGCCAATGGAAAACTGAATGAGACAACGTTGGTGAACTTTAACTACATTCCCTTTTTTTAACCACATTAGTTGATAAGGATCAGGATGAGGTTCTGCCTTTAGTCCTAACTTCTCGACCATACTAGTTGCCACCATATTCTCGCAACTTCCACCATCAATGATTATAGTGCACACTTTCCCCTTTGACGTACATTTTGTTCGAAATATATTATTACGGAGCCAACATGTATCATTAATGGGTGAGGATGAGACTGCATTAAGGACTCGGTGAGTAATTAACGATTCTCCCTTATCGGGATAAACGATTTCATCAACTATGCAAGTTTCTGTTTCATCCTCAGTGTCATATATTGGCATGGAATCTTCTGTAAAAGTGACAAGCTGTTTATTCGGGCACTCCCGAGCATAATGGCCTATCCCGCGACATTTAAAACACTGAGATACTTTTGATGTTGCAGATGATGAATTAGATTGATTACCTGGTATTTCGAATCTGCTGGTATTAGAATGATTTCCGGGTGTAAAAGAAGATTGGGTACGAACATTCTCGGTTTTACTGGGAAAGGCTTTTGGAGTAGTGACCTTGGCTTTGATATTAAGTTGTTTTTCTACCTTCAAAGCTAGTTGACAGACATCATTAAAGCTCCAATAAGGCTGGAGTTGAACCATATCTAAGATGTCGGTCCGTAAAGTCCCTAAAAACCGCGCCATCACCCGCTCTTCTTCTTCATCTGCCCCACAACGCATTCTGAGCCTGTCAAATGCAACAATTAATTCCTCAACAGAGGAATTCCGTTGGGATAGATTATGATACTCTAGAAAAGCTTCTTGACGATAGTTAGCTGGTAAGAATTTTTCTTGCAATAACTTCTTCATCTTATTCCAAGTGACAACTTTGGATCTACCCTCTTGAGCCCTTTTCTTTTTTGAATGATCCCACCACAGTGAAGCATAATGACGGAGTTTAATGGCAACGAGTTTTACCTTGTACTTGTCGGGGATGTCTTTCAAATCAAAGATACGTTCGACTGTTCTGATCCAATCAATAAACGCATCTGGTTGTGCTTTCCCATCAAATTCTGGAACTTCAATCTTAACCCCCATATCACGAAGGGGGTCATACTCAACTGAACGACGTTGTCTAGCCCTCCTGGCAAAAGGGTTATCGATTCCTCCTTCGTCATCCCCGATATCGTTATCGTTATCGGTTACCTCAAAACGACCTTCCCGTTGCAATTCCAGGTCCCGGACCCGTTGTTGCAACCTTGCAATCTCGGCGATGTCACGTGGGTCTCTTCCTTCATCTTCGTTGCCTCGTTCGGCGTATCTACGGTGATGATGCCGGAAACCTCCATGATCTCCCATAGATTCACTGTTGTGCTCTGATACCAACTGATGCAATTTCTTAGCAACTCAAGTCGGATCAAGAGGAAATAAGCAGGATGAAAGCACAATGTGCATAAACTTTATAAAACTTCAAAATCATCATCAATCCTCAAAACAATTCTCGACCAAATATAAAGTAAACAAATCTTGAAAACTAGGAAACATTCGAGACAAAATAGGAAACAAAATAAACTAAATAATCAATAAAATTCAAGAAGATATTTGACTTCAACGGGTTCGGGTTTGCAAGTCCAGCCACACGTTCTAACCCGGCCCGTCTGCATCAACGAAAACTATCTTATATGTAGAAAACTCATTAAAACTAAGTGTAACGTAACACCAGTAAAGTGTTTTGTTACTACAAAGTTAACGGAAAAGTGTTTCGTTACAGAAAGTGTTTTCGTGACAGGTGTTTCGGAACAAAGAGTATCGTAACGGAACACATTTTTAGAAAAATTTGGCAGCGTAACACTTGTAACTAGTTTCGTAATGTTAACAGTTTTGGAACAATTTCGTTGATGTAACAATTTGGAACAGTTTCGTTAGCGTAACATTTAAAACAGTTTCTAACAATTTGTCTTTAACTGAGGTGTTTCATGACGAAACACATGTTTTCGTAGCAAAACACATACACAGAGGAACACTTTTCAAATTTTAACGATACTCAAAATATGTCTATGTTTTTATTCAAAAATCAGTTCAATGGCATCATTCCAAGCAACATTAGTCTTTACACTACGGCATTTTAACAATCTAAACACCCTAAGATCTGAAAAAGTAACTTTTGGATCTTAATTTTGAAATTTTAATCCAGACTCGTTTTAATCCTTTAAACTACAATCAACCATTCATAATACGCTCGAAATCCATATTGAATTGATTGTAAATCTTTAACATCTAAGCACAAAAAGGAATTACCTTAGTAGGATTTAATTAGTGATTATAATAAAATTAATTTGTTATTTGGTTCTTATATATCTAGATATGAATGAGTGTAATGATATGAAGAACTTCCCTTGCTATGGAACTTGTATTAACAAGATGGGGGACTACACATGTAAATGTAAAAGTGGGTATTCCGGTCATCCCAAGATTAGTAATGGTTGTCAACGTAAATCATCCTTAATGCTCCGGCTTTTATTAGGTAATATGTATTAATTTTCTTTAAATTATGCGTAAAATAAAGATTTTTCAACTAATTATGCACTCGAAATATCTGTTAACACTTGCCTTATAGTAAAAATACATTTTACTTAAGTAGATGATGTTACTTGGACTTGGATTACGGTCATGCCTAACGATAATGAGCTCATAACCATTTGAAGGTATTTTGTTTGGATTGCTCACGTTATTGATTGGATTATCAACTTTGTGCATAATGGCCAAACAACGAAAGCTAATTAAACTAAGAGAAAAATTCTTTGAGCAAAATGGGGGTACTCTATTAGAAGATAAACTAAAAAATATAAGTGGCATTGGTGTAAATTCCATGAAAATTTTCCGAGTTGAAGAAATGAAAGAAGCGGCAAACAATTTTGTTGAAGATAGGATCCTTGGAAAAGGGGGCAACGGAACTGTGTACAAGGGAATATTACCGGATAATCGTGTCGTGGCAATAAAAAAATCTCAACGACTTGACCAGGATCAGAGGGAGCAATTTATAAATGAAATGGTAATTCTTACACAAATTAACCACCATAATGTGGTGCAGCTTTTGGGATGCTGTTTGGAAACAGATGTCCCTTTACTAGTTTATGAATTTGTCTCGAATGACACTCTTCATCATCACATTCATAATAGCAAAAGTGGAACAGGGAGATTATCATGGGATAGTCGTTTAAGGATAGCACATGAATCGGCTAGTGCACTTGCTTATCTTCATACAGATGCTCGTATGTCCATCATACATAGAGATGTAAAGTCCACTAACATTTTGTTGGATGAAAACTACACCGCAAAAATTGCAGATTTTGGTGCTTCAAGATTAGTTCCATTAGGTCATGATGAGGTCATTACACTCGTTCAAGGGACGTTTGGTTACTTGGATCCGGAATATTTTCATACAGGTCAACTAACGGATAGGAGTGATGTGTATAGCTTCGGAGTGGTTCTTGCAGAACTCTTAACAGGTAAAAAAGCTCTTGGTGTTGAAAGGTGTGTAGAGGATAGAAGTCTCGCAACATATTTTGTGAAGGCAAAGAAGGAAAATCGATTGCATGATATTATCGACCATCAGGTGGCAACGGTTGCAACTGATGAGCAGCTTAAAGCAACATGTGATTTGATAAGTAGATGTCTTAACCAAGTTGGTGGGAATAGACCTAGCATGAAAGAAGTGACCATGGAGCTTCAAACATTGAGAAAGTTTGGCAAACATCCTTGGATTAGTCCAGACAACTACAACGAAACCAGTAAAGTAACGACTGAAGTTGAAGAATTTGACATATATCCTCTTGTTGCTAATAGCAATACTTTCGGAGAATATAGTTCAAGCAGTACCAGACTAATAAAAGAAATGATGCTCCAAGTACAAGATCCTCGCTAGTTATTTTTTGATCGAATAAACATTTTACTTGCCATTAAAATTTCCCTATTTCATGTTTATGGTATCACAACGTATTAGAATATTTACATTTTTGACATTTTTCTATATATAATTATATAAAGTTTCAAATTTCTTGTGATATATTGCTTTCAGATTTTAGTTTTGTTATATGACTAGAATATTGCATCTAGTTTTCTTTTGTTATAATGTTAACATGCTTACTGAACTATTCAATTAATGATCTTGAATCTGATTGTCACTGTAACAAAAGTGTTTATCATTCTAAACTGATATCGTCGTTAAAAAAATCAAAAAACCCGTCATACTATCGTGTCACTAGAAGCTAAACCAAGCTAGTGTCACCAAAGTAATAAAAACCAGGGTTTACCCACAGGTAACTACTTACAAATTTAAAAACAAAATTAAATAGCTAGTAAATTTATAACCATTTACTCACTCTTTCTAGAAGACCGAGGTTTTGTACTGATCTAAGCACGAGGATATTTTTCATTGTAATTTTTTGAGTAGTTAACCTGTTTGATTTTCCTTTTCTTTTTGGACTACATCAACAAGTGTGACGATGTCAGGAACCGACATTTTTCGTGGTGTCATGGTGATGGTGAAAAAATAAACACCAATAAATGGTTGTATGATCATTGCTAAAGATGCAGAGTTTCACCGATATTCGTTTATACAAACATGTCTCTATGGTCACCAATTTCTCCTTTGCAAATTTACAACCTCGCACACCCTCAAAATTTTAAACTAACTATTTCTAAAAAAAAAATTGCTATTACAATTAACAATGAGTCTCGAGCCTCAGTTTGGCATGGGGTAAATCCTAGTTAGAATTAGATTAGGAAACAACCTTCTAATTCAATTCTAATCTAACCTTACCGTGCAAAGCAAGTAACCTTAGTTGTAAGCAACTACAATTAAAAGAAAACATAATTCTAGTCTAATTCAAATACATAATACTTCTACAATATTCATATCCTAATTAATTACTAATTTGGATAACAAAAACCATACCCATCTCACCCGTATGTAAATTTTACATACTCGTCATACTTATTGGAGATAAAAAAAAATACCCGTTTTCGCTATCACAATTTAAAAATAAAAGATATACTTGTTCCCGTTAAAGACATACCATTACCTTATCGGCCCTTTAAAGGCATACCCATTCCCGTCAGAGACATACCACATAACCATTTCGGCCCGTTGAAGTTAGCGCATACCTATTTGTCCCATTGAAGTTAACATATCTTTTATTTTTTTAATCTAATTTGTATGATACAATACCAAAATCACATATTCGAACACTTACAAAAGATCAGCCTTGAAAACAAGAGACGTTTATTTTATAAGCATGAATATCGTATCATCACCAAATACAAATTAATACATAATATTTAAACAACTAAACGAAAATAATATTTATCACTGCATACTACGAGAAAACATGAAAGTATACAAAAAATAAAATCAACAGGTTCATTATGATTTAATGAGTGGATCTAATCCCCTCTAACTTTGTTGCAACTTCCTTCATTGTTGGCCTTAGCTTTCCATTCAAATCTAGGCATTTTTTTTGCAAGCTTAGCAAATGCTACGAGTTGCTCTTCAGGACCATCGAACACTCTATAATTAATGTTTTCCAATAGAAGCCCTTCTTTGGTCGACAAAATCAATGTTGCCAAGCTTCTCGATTCCCCTAGTCCTAATGAAAATATAGGTTTCTTTCCGGTTAAAAGTACAATCCCAAAGCTATAACACATCAATTTTGGCGGTAAATGGTATGACTTAAAGTACTTACGGGCTATGTACCCTTTGGTCCGTTTGACTAAGGTACTTAAGTGAGTTTGATCTCCTAGGGCGGACTTGGAGATTCCAACATCCGATAGTTTTGCTCTGTACATTTTGTCCAAAACTATGTTGGAAGATTTAATGTCACTATGATATATAGGAGTGGAAGTTGCATAGTGCATGTAGGCAAGTGCTCCATCTACCTCCGTAGCAATTTGCAATCGCATACTCCACAAAGTAGGGAAGTCATAATTCTCGTCGTGTATGAATTGTAAAAGATCTCCAATATTTGAGATAAATTCATAGACGAGAACGTAACAACACCCGTGTAGTTTCACGACATTTTTGTGGCTTATTTGGGAAAGTAATACCTCACTGATAAATGATCCAACTTGGTTTTCATCTACCAACTTGGACTTCTTTACTCCTACAATTTTCCCGTCTATTAACATGCCTTTGTACGCTGTTTTGTGTCCTCCTCGTCGTACTATTCTATTTCCGTTGTATTGATCGGTGGCATTCTCTAAGTTCGCTCAGAACATTCTTGTCCTTTCAACGGCATCTTCACCATTTGTTACTTTTTGCTGTAACAATATGCACCGTTTATTTTAAAGAAATTATCTCTACATTTCTTTTCGTTTCTTTTTTAGACTACTTGGTAAATATAGATTCTTAAAACTAGCATTACGATTTCCAAAACAACACATGCACCAACAGAACTTTTAAAGTTTTCCTTATAGCAAAAGACGTTGGAGTTTGTTAAAAGATTAAACCAGCAAGAAGGGGCCGAGTTACATATGCCCCGACTTTAAGGTTTACTCACTCAACGAAACTACACATTTCTATAACTATTTTGTTTAGAAAGATAAATAATTTTTCATATTGGTCGGAGCATGCAAAAGACACTTTAGTGAAGATGCGCACCTCTGAAAAAAGTATGCTATGCACATCAAAGATGGTGTAGAACAACTTTAGAGGTGCATACGTCGAGGCGCTAGTCATGTAAAATTGGTCTTCTAGGTAACAATCTGTGTCCTCACCAAAACCGAAAGGATATGGAAATTCAGGTTCCCAAACTTGGTTGTAAAGTTTGGTTATCTCCTATGCTGTTCATGACACCACTTGTGGTGGCACCTTGAAAACTTATTGCAAGATGAAATAAAGTTTTATTTGTGTGTGTTTGTTTTGTGAACAGATTTGCTGGCCATTTATAGAGTGGCCACAAGGAAGTGTTAACATTGACGATTGAAGACTCTATATTCGAACAAGTACGAGTCTTGATAAAACCACAATCTTTATGATCATGATTAAAACGAAAAGCCAATATATTAAAACTTGAACATCATAAATCTAAGAAATGATACCCCCAAATCATCAATATGGTTCCGACATATAAAAAAGATGGCATCACCCAAAAAGATGTAAGTGAACCCATATGATATAAATGTCACATGGGCTATCTTTTAACATTAGGAAAATTTAAAAGAAATGTACCGGACTTTTTAATGTATTGTCCTGTAACTAATTAACTTTTTTTTTTTTTAGATTCCTTTTTAGTTTTACATTAATTTTTACGGGGCTTGAACCACAATATTTAGGTCAATTGGTCAACTCATATAATGTCAGATTACAAGTTTTTTGTTTAAAATATAACGTTTAATGTAACAAACTTTTGAATAAGTTAACATTGTATGTAAAATTAACGTGAACTTGAAATTTCTTTATTTTTTTTTATTGAATTGATTTGTGATCTTTTTCATAATTAAGAATATATGTTATACATGTTATCATTTAAATATACGAAAAAGTAGTAGTTTTTTTATATTTAATTATTTCTTTTGATAACAAATTTGTTTTTGATATCCTCAATTATCGTGTCAAAATGTCGAAAAGGTATAACAAGACGATCAACATGAGTTGAACTATGTATACGACATGTATTTGTGAAGATTTACAAAAATATAGTTATTTTTTCTTCATAATTAACATGATTTTAAGTTAACTTTTACATATAATGTTAATAGGGCGAAAGTTTGCTATATTGTAAGCTAATTTTGAAATTTGTTTGCGAGCAATGCCATTTTCGATGATTGACTTTAACATTTTTATGCTATATCCTTTAGAATAATGTGACAAATTTAGTTATTTATACTCTTAAAGGCTTTCAAGTTTCGAAGAAATTAGCGTTGCAGTTTTATTAGAAGTTTAAAATTCATTTAAACTATACAAAACATTAAAACACAAAAATATAGTTAATTATAATTGATATGTTAATTTAGTAGTTGCATTAGGATGATCATAAAGAGTGTCACAATATTCGATATTTCTCTAATATATTAAACGACCAAAGTATATGGTTTTTTTCAAATCCGCAACTTCGAATTGTAGTTAGAGTTGCTATTTAACTTATTTTTGTTTGGGTTTTATGTACGATAAAAATTTATTTAACCGCACTTTATCGCGGAGATAACAAGTAGTTGAGGGCCTGAATTTCCTAATTCCGTCTCGGTCACTTTTTATATAGTTGAGGGCCTGAATTTGCTAATTCCGTAATAGCTGATTACTTGAAGCTCGAATTAATATAATATTAGCGACTTTACTAATTGGTTAATATAACTTTATTTATAAACTAATACAATAAAAAAGGAAAGTTAACAAACTTAACCGACTAGGCGACTAGTAATAATGTTATACGGCAGTACTAACAAGTAGCCCATACAATAAATGCTAAAGTCAGGAAACCATCAGCAGAAAAGTATAATAAGGATATCGGTAGGTAGTACATCATAGAGTATAAGAGTAGAATGAGTAATAACATCTACAACTCAACTTTTATGGATGTTAACACAACTTGATAACTAGCTTCTTAATTTATCCTTCAAACTACAGATTGAAACCATCACTTATAAAAAAAAACTATCAAATTAATCATGAGTCTGACAACTATCAAACTATAGATTCGTATTCCCGAGCAAATCATCGTGGTCGATCAAGCCAATATGGAGCTATCTATTCGTATCAACACTTATTCATTATCTGAATTCGATCTTGATCTAATCTCCTTATTTGAATCCTTCTATTCGAATGATATTGGTCAAATGTTTCATTTTTTCATACAAATACCTCATTTGAACTCTTTTTCAACACACACGAATTACACCTTCATTCGAATAAAAACACACGAATATCAATTGATCTAACACGAATAGAGTTGTTATTCGTGTCAGTTGAAATGCTAGTCGAATTGTCCTATTCGTGTAGTCATAGTCGAATGATCCTATTCGAACAAGGTGTTTTCGAACACCCCGCTATGATACCAATTGTTGGGTTTGATCAGTCTAGGGAGAGAAAATTAATCTAGAGAAAAAAAGTAGATTTAGCATTAAGCTCCAAAAGTTACATTAATCACACCCCACACTCTTATTTATAGGAGTGTGGGGGCTTTACAAATACTTCCTAATTATTACAATTATGCCCCTAATAACAAATACAAATACAATGTTATGAATATTCTATTCCTAACACGAGAAAATGTAGAAAAAAGATTCGAAAACGGGTCTTAAACAAATACAGTAAGATGAGGATCAAACGTTGAAAAGAGTTTTTCACATCATCTTTGTTAAGGTCATAACGTCTTCGTAAGAACTTCGATTTAGGTGATTCAAATTGCATAATTAAATAAATAGAAAGAGTTATAAATTATATTATATTGAAAAGATTCCGCATATCCTTCTACGACGTAAAGTTAGATTACAGACCACGTCAATATATACTAAAAAGGTGATTCACGTCGTGCATCTTAAAAAGAAATTGTTTTTTTTATATATTTCCCGTTCGGAATCCGATTAAGGTTATTCAAATGGATTAAGAAACTAGAGAAAGAGAGGAATAGATACGTTATAAATGAAGATGGGGCAATCGAGAAAAAATAAGCGAAAACGGATCTTAAACTAATAAGGCAAGCTGAGGAACAAACGTCGAAAAGAATGTTTTCACACCATCCTTTTTAAGGTCATAACTTCTTTGTTAGAACTCCGATTTAGGTGATTCAAAACCTTTCCTTCCAATTTTGTCATTTATTCTAATTTTCCCAAAGCATGTTTTGTGAAGACGTATTAGCTTGGGCATAAACGTGTAAATATTTCTTATCTTCATATAATACTTTGTCATGGTGTCGTCTCTTTTACCCAAAAATTGAAAACCCACAAATGCTTAACCTTAAACTCGAACCCTATTCCCTAAACCATAAATCCAAAACCCTAAATTTTAAAACCTAAACCTTAAAGGCTAAACCGTAAATCGTAAATCGCAAAACCATGACCCTAACCCTAAACTTTAAAATTTAAGGCTTAGGTTTACTTAAAAGAAAGATATTAAGTGATTTTAGAAATATGTATGGACATTGTGCATACTGAAATATTATACATACGATTTATAATGCATGTTTTATGTCATTACATGTCGTGCATGATGAAAAATCATTGTTTTTGTTATATCTATCGTTTATAATATGATAGAGGATAGAAGTCTCGCAACATATTTTGTGAAGGCAAAGAAGGAAAATTGATTGCATGATATTATCGACCATCAGGTGGAAATGGTTGCAACTGATGAGCATCTTAAAGCAACATGTGATTTGATAAGTAGATGTCTTAACCAAGTTGGTGGGAATAGACCTAGCATGAAAGAAGTGACCATGGAGCTTGAAACATTGAGAAAGTTTGGCAAACATCCTTGGATTAGTCGAGACAACTACAACGAAACCAGTAAAGTAACGAATGAAGTTGAAGAATTTGACCTTTATCCTCTTGTTGCTAATAGCGATACTTTCGGAGAATATAGTTCAAGCAGTACCAGCCTAATAAAAGAAACGATGCTCCAAGTTCAAGATCCTCACTAGTTATTTTTTGATCGAATACACATTTTACTTGCCATTAAAATTTCCCTATTTCATGTTTTATGGTATCAAAACGTATTAGAATATTTACATTTTTCACATTTTTATATGTATAATTATATAAAATTCTAAGTATAAGAGCACAAGGAGTGATAACTTGAGTTGTGGATGTTTGTGAGATTTTTTGCTTATGTGGCATCCACAACTTGAATTGTGGATTTTTTGGTGAACCGATAACTTAAGTTGTGAGAGATGTGGGACCTCTAGGTTTTTTTTTTTCTTCCTTTTTAACATTTATATTAAATTAAAAAAAGATTATTAATATAATTAAATAAACAATGAAAATTAATATATAAAAGTAGATAAATTATCAATTAAGACTCATAATTTTTTAAAGATAAAAAAACACCATCTTGGTCATCCATATAATTTTAATCTAATAGTCAAGATTAAAACAAAAACCCTATTTTTATTTAATTTTTTAAAATTAAATTATCTCACAAACTTTTAATCGTTAGACGAAACAAAATATACCGTTGCGATCGTCTCGCTTTTATCTTTAACTAGAGCAGTGATGTTATATATTTTTGACGACTTTTTTTTTTTTTTTTTTTTTTTTTTTTTTTTTTTTTTTTGATAGGTATTGAAATTGTAACGCTAAAATCACATATGATATTTACATCAATACGAAAATTTTTATAAAAGAGAAAATATATAAACTACCTAAATTTAGAAAAAAATCGAATTTTTATGAGTTTTTCTCGTTTTTTGACATAAAATATGATATACTAAAATCATATATGATAATACTAAATCATATGTGATAATACTGTAAATCATATGTGATATTATTGTAAATCATATGTGATATTACTGTTAATCATATGTGATATTACTGTAAATCATATGTGATATTACTGTAAATCATATATGATATTATGTATGTAAAATTTTTAAAATTCGAAAGACAATAACACACATGATTTTAACTCTAAATAGGAATTTTAATACACAACAATGTTATACAATGTAAAACCTATATGGACCCGGAAAAAAAATTCGAATTTTGACGACTTTTTATTTTTTCGTATATTGCCAAATGTTGAAATTCGTAAGGCAATATCATATGTGATTTGAATACTAAATACGAATTTCAAAACTTAGATTTGTTATATTACGTACATTCAACTAGAATAAAAAACAAAAACAAAAAAATAATATGTCAAACTACTGAAATCACATGTGATAAAATAGTGATTTATAATATAAAATTTCAAAACTCGTAAAAAAATCTCAGAAATATATTTCGTCAAAAGTATATCGAATTGGTGCTCTATAGGAAGAGGAGAAAATGCTCGTTTTAATGGTGTAATTTATTCGTTTAGTACATTTACCGTTTATGAGATAATTAATTTCTAAACAAACATAAATTATGGTTGGTTTTTAATGGTCTTTTTGATCTCCCTATGAAAGTAATCAAAAATGTTATTATGTTATAGTTAAAAACTCAAAATAAGATATAATCGTAAATAAAATAAACTTTGTGATAAAAATACAAATAAATAAAAGATAAAAGTCACAAGTGAAAATTTAAATAAACCTATCTTCTCCACCAATTCAACTCTCACCATTTAGGCAAAAACAAAAATTGAAGTAATCAAAACAAATTAATAGAAATCAAAACAAAATCAAATTATATATACATCGCTCAGTATTACTCTCGATCTAATAAATTTCGTAGGGGTGTAAGAGGGTGTTTGGGATTGCATATTTTGATGTGCGTTTTCATTTTGTATATTTTTGAACGTAATAAGCACTTTTTGGTATTTGGATGAAAAACATAGTTGCTGCGTTTTGTTTTTTTTAAAACTAAAAACGTACCAT
>CAJVGC010000001.1:12901091-13073789 GCA_910822075.1 Senecio squalidus
CGGACTCTGTGGAGCACCAAAAGTCAGATTGATGAACGGATTCAGAAGAAGAGGAAGATAACTCTATAACCGAGGGGAAAGAGGAACATGGTGAAGCAGGAAAAAAAGGGATAAACAATCCGGCAAGAGCCTGACCATTCCTCTTCCTCTTCGGAAGAAAGGTCAATATGTGTACCTTTTCGAGCAGTTTTCTTGCGCCGACGAGGTTTGCTACTGGAAGCTTCGGTCCTAGCTCTCTTCTTTGCCCTCGGAGCAGAAGCTTCAACTACTACCTCCTCCGTTACTGCAGCAGCAGGAAGCAACGAACGGATGGTAGCAGAAGGTTCCACGAACTTTCCACTGACCTGCTCAAGTATTCCCTTCTCATCAGCCTCCAGCACAACTCGCGGAAAGTGAACGTTGCTCACATCCTCGAGCTTCAGATACTCGAGCAGCGTCAAAGCTGGAGAAATAAAGCAAGGCAAACATAAATACAAAGACACGTAACGGCAAAAACTAAGTAGAAGAAGCAACGGAAAAAGAAAGGAAACTTACTTTGACTACCAACAGCAATAGTGGGCTTCTGGCACATTGGAATCCAGTTTCGGCTCACACCAGCCAGGACTAGTACCTCTGAAGGATAAGGGCGAAGATGAATGGGGTTCGCCAAAATAAGCTCTATTTGGCCCCTCTCTACATCTGAGAGAGCCGGAGCATCATCCTTAAAGCCCCCAGCAGTAACGGATCGCCAGGCCATCGGAATAGGAGCAACGGCAGCATTTATCCAAAAGAAGGACTCCTTCCACTTCTTTAGCCCAGTAGGGATGAAAGAGAAGCAATCCTTGTCAACCAGGTCGTTCCTTGCCTGGCGCTCCACCATGAACCAATCGCCATTACGCGCTAGTTTAAAAAACTGACGCCACAAGTTTAGGGTAGCGTCAAAACCCAGCGCCCGGCATAAGATTTCAAAGGACATAATTCGAAGAACACCCAACGGGTTCATCTGAGCAGGGGAGATCCGGTAATGCTCAATTACTGAAAGAAAGAACTCAGTAAAGGGCAGACGGAGGTTCGAAAAGTCAAACCATTTGCAATACAGGGCGATCTTCCCCGTGGGGCAATCCACCACCGTGTTGTTCATATGAGGTTCAGAGGCGCCCCAATTGGCAGAAATTTCATAACTAGCGCAGAACTTCTGAAATTCCTTATGAACAAGGGTGCAATAAGAACTCGAAAGATCGGACTTACCCATTCCGGGGGGCGGAGTATAAATAAAGCAGCGAGCAATGATGGGGGGTAAGAGAAAGAAATAGGAAAAAATTAGGGTTCTTAAGAGGAAAGAATAAATGAGTAAAGGAAAAATGGAATTTGAGATTAAATAGGGAAAAATCAGCGCAAGATAGCCGAAGGTGCGCAAGATAGGCGCGAAATCCGAAATTTGGGGAACACGTGCAACTGACAAGAAGGGACATAACGGTCAAAGGAAGTCCTAGGGTCAGGCGCGTGGGAAAGAAGGAAACGGCGGCATTTATGGGAGAAGTGACATAGGTAATGATAACTGACATGGGCACTCATTGACCGTTGGGGTCATCAAAGCGACACATAAACGGCTCCATTAATGACCACGACAAAAGGCAACGGAAGTGAATAAATTTAAAAGTCTAGTGTAACGGTGCTAAGAGCTCCGTCATACTAGACTGGGGGGGGCATGTTGGAGTATATATAAATATACTCCAAAAGTTACCGCTCCGGAAGTCGCTCCGGAAGCTGTTAGCTCCGGAAGCGAACCGAAGGTACGTCAACCTCAAAAGAAGACGTGTCAGGTATCACATGGCCACCTGACATAAAGTACTGACATAGGCGGCCAAAAGGACACTACCACGTGAAGTGGCAGGAAAAGTAGTAGAACCTTCCTATTACCCCGCTGGATAATAGGAAGCACCGAAGCTGCTGCACTTGGACTGGACATTTGAAAGAAGAGGATGCAGGGCGCCGAAAGAGGGTCCAGCCTATTACACAAGGGACAAGAGGCCAGAACAAAGGTAGTATAAAAGGAACAAGACCCCTTTTTTGGAGGGGGGTGGATCCTTAACATTCTAAATCAAGAACATTCTTATTAAATGCTCTTGATTATTCTCTCATTTAATACCTCATTCAATACTTAATTATTGCAATAAATAGCCTTAAAACTCTATGACAAACACTGATTCTTACGCCCGAGCCTTATCGGGGGAATCTCCCCGGTAAGCTTAGTCGTTTTCTTGGTGTTTCAGATCACAGTTAGAAGATCACTCGAAGACTATTCGAAGTACAAGATTCCCGAGGATTTTTACTTCAACACCCACCTCGGCCATCTTGTCGGTTATTCTTCCCCCCATGTTTGGCTCCTGCCCTTACCTCTGTCAAGAGATGACGTAACTGACCGGATCGCACGGCTTCTTCGATATGCTTCTTGAGCTGGAAACAGTCGTTAGTGTTATGACCGTTGCCTTGATGGAATTCACAGTATCGGTCAGCATTCTTCTTTTCTGGGTTTCCTGCCATTGGTGGAGGAATGGGAAATTTTTGGCCGACAGGCTCCGTAGACAGTATTTCACAAGGGGTTTTGGATAGGAGCTGGAAAATGTTTTTGGGTCTGCCGTCCGGAGAGTATGGATGTACATGCGGAGTAAAGGCTCTCTGCTTCGGAGGAGATCTTTCATTCCGCGAAACAGGGGTGTCCCGCCTGTTTCCTCCTTTCCAATTGCTCCGTCTGTCTTCTCGTGCTACCCTTCTTGAGTTCCCCTCGTCCGTCAGGGAAGCTGCTTCTTTTCCTCTGATGAAGTCTTGCACCCTCTCCATCATCTCTTCTACCGTTCTGGGGATTTGATTGTTGAGTCTTTCAATGAGCTGCTTATTTTTAATTGCATGCATGAAACCTGAGACCCTCATTCCCTCCGTTGCTCCTTTGATTTGAAGGCTTTCCCTATTGAACCTCTCCATGAACCTTCGGAGGGTCTCGTCCTCTCTTTGCTTTATATTATGAATTTCCACAGGGTCCTTTTCATACCTTTTTTGCTGCATGAAGTTGATTCTAAACTTCTGTTGCAATTCCTCAAACCCGCCGATACTGGCCGGCTGGAGACTATCAAACCATAATCTGGCTGCCCCTATTAAAGTTTGTACGAACATGTGACACCATACCGGCATGGACCACTGTTCTACTTCGGCAGCTCCGGCAAAAATACTGAGATGGTCATCCGGATCTTGGGTTCCGTCATACATTTTTACATTCGAGGGCATTTTGATTTTTGGGGGAAATTTGAATTCCGCAATTTTCTTGATAAATTTTGCTTCTTTCTGTCGATGGTATGGCTTGGCTAAATCTTCGGCCTCCAGCGTTGAGGTGGTCATCTGGGCATGTTCCGGAGGTAGGGCCCAGATATTAGGGTTGTACTCTACTGTTCCCTGATGTTGGAATACCGGAGCTGGGTGTGATTGTTGGAATACCGGAGCTGGGTGTCTGAATGAGGAATATGGCATTTCCACCCCTTGTGTGTGTCGTGGTGCCGAAACACCCGGAGGTAAATCAAAAAATGCCCTGGGAGGTGGAAGTGTAGGCTGCGGAGGCCTATAGCCCATTTGTGGTGGGGGCAGCATGGTGCCTTCCCTCTGCCCTGTAGATGCCATTTGGGTGAAGGCCATCTGGTCTGCTCTTCCGAAGAGATTTCGCCCTTGCAACGGACTCACGTGCTCCTCCCCTCTTTCCATTTGGTTCATCATCCCTCGTAATCGCCCAAAGTTTTTTACGACAAACTCTGGTGTGATTACCTCGTCATCTTGAGGCCCTGCCGTCTGTGTTATAGAGTTTAATAAGGATGATGATGGGGACAGCATGGGGTAGTGTAATAATGGTTGATACGGTGTTGCTGGATGCGGTTGAGATCGTGGTGGTTCCACAGCGTTAGTTGATGGCTGAACTGCGGGCAATGTCGTGGGCGTCCCTGAGGACTGGGGAATGTCCATGCCTCTAAGTTCCTGCTCCAACTGTCGTGGGTTCGTGTCCCACGGATGGCGCCAAATGTTGAAGTAAAAATCCTCGGGAATCTTGTACTTCGAATAGTCTTCGAGTGATCTTCTAACTGTGATCTGAAACACCAAGAAAACGACTAAGCTTACCGGGGAGATTCCCCCGATAAGGCTCGGGCGTAAGAATCAGTGTTTGTCATAGAGTTTTAAGGCTATTTATTGCAATAATTAAGTATTGAATGAGGTATTAAATGAGAGAATAATCAAGAGCATTTAATAAGAATGTTCTTGATTTAGAATGTTAAGGATCCACCCCCCTCCAAAAAAGGGGTCTTGTTCCTTTTATACTACCTTTGTTCTGGCCTCTTGTCCCTTGTGTAATAGGCTGGACCCTCTTTCGGCGCCCTGCATCCTCTTCTTTCAAATGTCCAGTCCAAGTGCAGCAGCTTCGGTGCTTCCTATTATCCAGCGGGGTAATAGGAAGGTTCTACTACTTTTCCTGCCACTTCACGTGGTAGTGTCCTTTTGGCCGCCTATGTCAGTACTTTATGTCAGGTGGCCATGTGATACCTGACACGTCTTCTTTTGAGGTTGACGTACCTTCGGTTCGCTTCCGGAGCTAACAGCTTCCGGAGCGACTTCCGGAGCGGTAACTTTTGGAGTATATTTATATATACTCCAACAGGGTGAAAAACATAGTTGCTGTGTTTTGGCTTTTTTATAACTATAAATGCGGTTTTTTTTTAAGTCAGAAGTTTAGTGCTTATTTTTTGAACTTCTTTTAGCTTAAACGCAATACGCATAAGGTTTGCAAATATACAACCCCAAACACCCCCTAAACGAGCCTAGACAAACCCGAATCGCGTTTAATATAAGAGAGTTTAGTTTGTTTCAAGCTTGAGCTTGTTTAAGCTCATTTACACGTACTATAACTTTAGGATAAACCTTTAGGCGAGACACGAGTAACATGGTCAAATTTGTTAGCTAAACACTATAACTTATTCAATTTACCATCCGAACAAACCTAATCCATACATGCTATGGATTAATGGCGAAATATGTATTGACTAATATAGTCAAGGACCTCCATTTTCTTAATTCTTCCCCACTAGCAAACCTTTTAAACCAATGCCTCAAATCAAGCTCACCATCAAAACAAACCCAATCCATACATGCCCAGATAATCAAGTCCAGGTTTTGCTCAGAAACATTCATCCTAAACAGACTTATCGATGTTTACGGGAAGTCCGGGCTCGTAGACGATGCATATAAGGTGTTCGATGAAATGCCTGAAAGAAACATTTTTTCTTGGAATGCTGTTTTATCTACGTTAACCAATGCGGGTCTTTTAGATGAAGCGGGACGGGTATTTAAGTCCATGCCTGTGACTGACCAGTGTTCGTGGAACTCTATGGTGTCGGGGTTTGCTCAACATGATCGGTTTGATGAGTCGGTTGAGATATTTGTACGTATGCATGGGGAGAATTTTGTGCTTAATCAGTATTCGTATGGTAGTGCTCTTAGTTCGTGTGCGGGTTTGAGGGATTTGAAAATGGGTGTTCAGATACATGCTTCGGTTTTTAAGTCTCCGTTTGAAAAGGATGTTTATATGGGGAGTGCTTTAATAGATATGTATTCGAAATGTGGAAATGTGGATTGTGCACAAAAGGTGTTCCATGGAATGAGTTATCGTAATATAGTTTCTTGGAATAGTTTGATTACTTGTTATGAACAAAATGGTCCGGCTAATGAAGCTATAGATGTTTTTAGGGAAATGATGAGTTTCGGGTTTGAACCAGATGAGCTCACTCTCGCAAGCGTGATAAGTGCGTGTGCAACTTTGATGAAGTTGAATTTAGGACATGAAATTCACAATCGAGTTATGAAAGTTAACAAGCTAAGGGATGATATTGTCATTTGCAACGCGTTAGTTGATATGTATGCAAAATGCGGTAAGATAACCGAAGCAAGATGGATTTTCGATACTATGCCGGTTAAAAACATTGTAACAGAAACCTCTATTATATCCGGTTATGCTAAGTCTGCAAATATCGAAACTGCATGTACGATATTTGTCAATATGCCGGATAGAAATATAGTATCTTGGAACGCGCTAATTGCTGGCTACACACAAAACGGTGAAAATGAAACCGCATTAGGACTTTTTCGCAAACTAAAACGAGAAAACGTTTTTCCAACACATTACACTTTTGGCAATCTTCTTAGTGCGTGCGCAAACCTAGCTGATTTACGACTAGGACAACAAGCTCACACACATGTTTTAAAACATGGATTTCGGTTCCAATCTGGCCCCGAAAGTGATATCTTTGTAGGGAATTCGCTTATAGATATGTATGTTAAGTGTGGGTCAGTAGAAGACGGAAAACGAGTATTTCAAAACATGGCTTGTAAAGATTGGGTTTCATGGAATGCGATTATAATCGGGTTTGCTCAGAACGGATACGGGGAAGAAACGTTTGATCTGTTTAAGGAAATGTTGGCGGCTGGGGAGAAACCAGATCATGTGACAATGATTGGATTACTTTCCGCGTGTAGTCATGCTGGCTTAGTTAATGAAGGTCAACGATTTTTCTACACTATGAGTGCAGAATATGGAATACAACCAACGGCTGACCATTATGCATGTATTGTAGATTTATTAAGTCGAGCTGGTTTTCTAGAAGAAGCAAAAAACTTAATCGAAAAAATGCAGATACCACCCGATAAGGTTATATGGGGGTGTTTACTTGGTGGTTGTAAAGTTCATGGTAATATCGAGTTAGGAAAATATGTAGCTGAAAAACTTATTGAAATAGACGGAAACAATTCTGGTCCTTATGTTTTGCTTTCGAATATTTATGCTGAAAAGGGGAACTTTGGGGAGGTTAAACGGGTCAGAAAGATTATGAAGCAAAACGGTGTGGTTAAACAACCTGGTTGTAGTTGGATTGAAGTTAACGGTAAAGTTCATGTTTTCATGGTGAAAGATAAACGACAAGTTAGAAAGAAAGAGATTTATTTGACCCTGAGAACGCTTAGTAAAGTAATGAGATTGTTTGGATATGTTCCCAATACTCGTGATTTGGAGGCAAATGAGGAGAGTTTGGATTTAGAATCGTTGGAAGCAGAAGTGGATGTCGCATAATTCCCAGACGAGTTAACATTTTTGGAACGTTTTAGGTTGTTTAATTGTTGTAAACTAACCATTATTTTTGTAAAACTACACTAGCACATGTTATAGAAAGATACTTGAATCCATATTGAGGGTTTTTTACAGTAATTAGTAGTTGATTGCAAAATCTGAATCCAAATACACACGAACAGGCAATCTAGTAATACCATAACACGTTGGTCTTCAAAAGAGCGATCAGTTCAACCGATAAAGAAGCCTTGCAGAATTTTGACACTTGATTTATAACCTCTGTTGGCATCTCATGGTATTGGACTTCGTCTTCCCAACTGAAAGCGATTTCCTCTAATACATTTCCGTGCTCCAGTAACAATTGGACTACAGCTAAATTCTTTTGCTTTCCCTCAAAATTCATAAACTCGACCCTTTTGAGGTGACGAGTCATGATTTTCCTTGTTTCAACTTCATCCAACACCTCACCTAATGCTCCAAAACACCAATCCTAGATCATCATTCAAGTTGTTCAATCTTTCAACGGATAACTTAAAATGGTCTTGAGTCCGCATCTTTGATAACTACATTCAGATACAGTGTCAACCGATAAATCCATTTGGAAAAAAAAACAATGAGGATAAATTACAGCACTTTTCAAGGATTCTGTCATATTTTATTCTATTCTACTAAAAAAGAAAATGTTTATTGGCGGGTCCTCAAGTCTTGGTCCCGTTAAAACACCCCTGCTGAGAAAGCCACAAGCATTGGCTTTAAAACACCTTTGCTGAGAGAGCCACGATCTGTGTACTAGGTTTCGAACCCGTGATCCCTAACACAAAAGTTGCAGATGATAACCATTGAGGCAAGCTTCAAGATATATTCAACTGTAAATCAATTAGCAAACACTATTTTTTATTATATAATTACTAACTAATTAAATCAATTAGCAAACACTATTTTTTATTATATAATTACTAACTAATTTAATTGCTGTTTTCACATTGCTACTCGTGCCCGATATTGTTTTTTATTACGTTTTGGGCTTTGGGCTTTTTTTTTGGATACAGATTTTTGGGCTGCCTATTTTCTTTATCATCTGGCCCTTTTGCGGTCGATTACGTGGCAGACAGGTGTTTCCGTTTTCTTTTATTGTGTTACACGTGTATAATCATCTTCTCCATTGTTTCTTCATTACCGTTTGACATTCCTCTCCACCTGGTTTTCCTTGCATTCTCTCTAGCTTGCGTTGTCAAGGTTTGTTCTTAGTAAACAAGTGTTAATTTTCATTTGATTTCTGATTTGATTTTTGTTAGATTCATATTATGTGTGTATATTATTCTCAAAACTGATTGTTGATTTGTGTTAAAGTGATGATAGGCTGCCAGGATTTGGATTTCGTGATGATATTCTAAAGGTGGTTCTGTTGGCAATCAGATGTATAATCGATTGACTTTAAAAGTAATAGATATTGAAAATTTTATTTTTTATTATTACATAATTGATTTTAAACTATATATGAGTTAGCAAACAAATTGCTAGTGAATATTAACCTACTTTTTTTTATTATATAATTGTTTTTTATTTTTTCGCTCTCGATCCACTCCGCTTGTCCTTATGACATCCCCTCCGTGTTTTGTTGAAGAAACAACATATCGTCTCTTCTTGCACTTGTATAAACCGCTTGTCTTTGTTCGAGAGCCACCTCTTTTTGGACTTTGAGTGTCTCTTTTTTTGTTTTTGCGACATCTTTTTTTGTTTTTGTAAGTTTTTTTAACTCTGCAGCAATCGCTCCACAAAACGCCGACGACGAAGATTGAGACTTTTCGGATGCGTCAGATGATTCTTTTCTTTTACTTCCTCTTTGTTTTCCGCGTGGTCGTTCATTCCGATCATCTGCGAAAATATCATCTGAAATATCAACATCTTCAAGGTTGACGGTGGTAACTGGAGTTTCTATTTTGGCAAAAACACGTCATTTGCCATGTTCTCTCCAAACTTCCCACACCGCCCCTTGCCTAAAAGGCCCACCCTCCGTGTCAAAGTACATCTCATGAGCCGCCTCTAAAACCTTTGAATCGTCGGACCCGCTACTCCGAATTCGTAAAGCCTCAACATAGTGACCAATAAAATTCTTTACTGCGCCACTCATTGTCGTGAACTTGCTATTCGGGGACTCCTTGTTTCTCTCCACCAAACCTAGCCCCTTAGCTTGTTCGTTGTAACCCGACACGATTCGTCTCAAAAATCATGCGTACAGTTGGTTGTTGGCGACGTCGGCATATTCAGAAATGTGACACCACATCTTCGCCAAAAGTACTTCCTCGGTCGTGGTCCATGGCACCTTTTTGCACACCTTTTTCTTTTTTGGCTTAGATGTTCCGGTTCGTTGCGTTTCTTCGATAACATCTTCAGTTTCTTGAACAATTTCTTGGGTTTCTTGAAGCGTTTGTGATTGTTGAGGTGAAAATTGTGATTGGTGTGGTTGAAATTGTGATTGTTGCGGTAAAAATTGTGATTGTTGTTGTTGTTGCAACAAAAGTTGTTGATGCATAAAAAATTGTTCGGGGTTGAACATGGATTGTGGTTGTTGGGTAGATTGTTGTGAAAAAAAATGTGTTTAAAATTTGTTGTTGTTGTTGTTAGTTAAAATTTGGTATTCGGGGTGATAATAATGGGTTTGCTAGATTATGGTAGTTTGCGAAACCGAAATTTGGGATGGTTTGTGATTGTGGCGTCGAAGGTGTGTTTGCGTTTGTTTGGGGAGCGTTTGAAGACGATGATGACATTTTTACGGTTGAGAAATGTATGAGATTGAGATTATAGATGTAATGTATATAAAGATTGAATAAGATTGAGAAATTGTGTGATTTATTGGTTAAATTGGGGATGTATTTAAAGGTGAAATGGTATTTTTTTTTTTTTAAATTAAAAATTAAAAATATCCAACAAATAGTTTTTTAGCCGTTAGGCTTAAATTGTTTTTCTTTTTCTTAAACTTTCGACCGTTTGAAAAAACAAAACAAAAAAAAAAAGAAAAAACAAATCAAAACGATCGTTATATGGACAACGACGACCCACAACAAACAATATCGGTGTGATAACGAGAAAGACGTTTGTTGTAAAGATAACAACGAGCCACAACCACGATTACACCGTATGCTCTAATAGTTTAATCAAACCCAATTATCAATGTAATTTCTATCCCTTAGAGCATCCGGAGTGATAATGTGGATTGTGGTGATTGTGGGATTACTTTTGCTGAGGTGACAATAAGAATAATGATTGTGAGATTTTGGGTGATATGATAATGAGGATTGTGGTGATTGTGGGAGTTGTGGGACCCAGTTTTTATTTTTATTTTTAACAATTATATTAAATTAAAAAACATTATATTAAACACTAAAAATAACTAAACTATTAATCAAAAAAATATAAAAGTTAACAAAATAACTAAACTATTAATCCAAAAAATATAAAAGTTAACAAAAAATATAAAAGTTAAAAAATAATTTTGGGTTAAAAATGTAAATAAAGAAACTTTGGGATAAAAATAAAAATAACTAAACTATTAATCCAAAAATATAAAAGTTAACAAAAAGAAAAAAATTATCTTCTTCTTCTCCACACTTCCTTTCGACATCTACAAAAAAAAATGAAATCGAAAGTTAAGAAAAGAGAGGAAAAAGAAAGAAGAAAAGAAAGGAAAAAAAAAATTAAGATTAAGAAATGAAATGAAAAGAAACAAGAAAAGAAAGGAAAGAAAAAAAGAAAAAAAAAAAAAAAAATCTACAACGACCCGTTGTCACCACAACGGTGGCTGACAACGAGCCTCACAACGAAGCTCGATGGTGTAATAACGACGACAACCGTCGTTGTGGGTCTCACAACGAGCCCACAACGACACCATACTCTGGCTGCTCTTAGAAATTCCATGATTGTCAAATCCAAAGTCATTGGACCGACACTAATCAACACAAGTTGGCTCACTTTATTTACTTTAACTTTTGTCTAAAGAAATATTTATCTAAAATGTTCCGCACGTGCTCTAATTAATAAAAGAAAAAATGATAACATTAGTCTTAAAAGCTATGTTTAAAGTATTAGAATATGTTTTAGTAATTGTATTTGAATTAAATGATCATTATCTATATATATGGAATCATCTTTATATTAATGAATGTACAAATTTATAACAAACATAATAATTTAATAATTATAATAAATAGGATTGTTGTTAATAAAATTCGATTGATAGTTATACGGGATGGACCTACTGACAACCAAAGTGCAAGTGCAGGCTGTAAAAGTGAATCGGGCCTACAATTTTCCACTATAATATGTATTTTTAATTAGGTATATTGGTCTATAATTTGATTAGATTTTAATTAATGTATTGATGATTTCGTAAAATAAAAATAATTTATTAATGTTCAAACTAATAAACCTTATTAATCACAACTCTTATGATTCTGATTATCGAAGAGAAGATCGAAGCAACTATATGATTTGTTTTAACACTAGTACTTCAAGCATCGATCGATAACCTTCAATCCCCCTTTCACCTACATCGTTGTGCAAAAAATAAAAAAGGAAATCTAACGACGCTTCCTCGTCAACGTCAACGCATAGTTCTACTAAGAATTCAAATTCAAAAGAATATACAATGATTAGAAATAACATGATTTTGTTTCCATTATTCTAAAAAAGTAGATGATACTTCACGTTGAGGTTCCTAGTTAGATTTATACATCTTGCTTCCGAAAGCATTTCATGTGGCATATATATATGAAGTTAGAAATGAGAACCCTCAAATAGTACAGCACTTGAAATCTACAAAAGAGAGCCATGAAATTCCTAGTTTTAATGTGTGCAATATTTCTTATGTTATCGTTTACGACATCTGAAACCTACAACCTTATAAAATCAACAAACTTAGCAAAACCAGGTTGTGAAAGCCGATGTGGGGACTTAATTGTTCCCTACCCTTTTGGCGTTGGCATCAACTCAAACTGTTCTATAAGCCGCGAGTTTGATATCTACTGCGACACATCCTCAACGCCTTATGAGCCGTTTATATTTGAAGGAGATTACCCTTCAATTAAGCAAATATCTGATTCCACACTCCGGACTTCCAATATGGTGGCGGCAAAATGCTACTCTTCAGATGGCACAACTTCAAACAATATCTCCTATAGTACGGATTCTCCATACACCATCTCGGATGTGAATAAGTTTGTAGTCATTGGTTGCGATGGTTATGCTTGGCTGAACTCCGGAACAAACTCTAGGGAAGTGTCTACAGGCTGTATGGTGTTTTGTTCAAAACCGGAAGAAGTTGTAGGTGACGAGTGTTCGGGAAATGGTTGTTGTCAATCATCCATACCTCAAGATATAAGCTACTATACAACTCAGGTCGATAACTTGCTGAATTCAGGCAGCTTGAGCGAAAGGATGTCGTTTGATCCTTGTACATATGCATTTGTTGGCGAGGAGAAGGTACTGAAATTCAATGGCGCGGTTGATTTAAATGATTCTTCCTTTGTCGAAAGGACTGAAGCAACTGTGCCAGTAGTGCTCGAATGGGCTATTGGTAATCTGAGTTGCGCCAAAGCCCGAAAAAACGATGGTTTTGCCTGCCAATCAAATAGCATTTGTGTAAATTCCAAAAGGGAAAGTGGTGGGTATCGCTGTGAATGTAAACAAGGCTATCAAGGAAATCCCTATCTATCTCCAGGCTGCCAAGGTACAATATACGATACCTAGTTTTACAGTTTTTACGTAAAATTGTTACTTTTTTTTTATTAAATTACATTTTGAGCCGATAAAGATGATTCAAACTTGGTAACTTTTAAATTTGATGAGAGTTTTTATTTAATTTTAAATTTTCATCGGGTTGAAAGTCACATTTGTTACTTTTAATAATTCTTTTTTGGGTTTATGTTAAATTTACGCAACGTATTTTTCAAAATAAACAACAACTATCAACGAACTTTTTTTAATACCAGTACAAACGAAGTATCCTTTTTTCTTGTTTCATAGTCAAATACAAATTTAAAAAAATGACTTGTAACCAGTTATACAAGTTACCTTGTTTTTTCTAATCAAACCTTCGCCGAATACCATCACCGCCTGAAACCACCAGTGCCTGAAAAAATTGGTAGATTTTATAACAGTCGATACAACTTATTTTCTGTGAGGGAATCAAGATATTCCAATATCAGTTTATAGAAAAATGTTTTAGTACTATACTTACTACTGGAAAGTCGGGGTTTAAAAAGAGAAAAAGAATATTGGATTTATTTTTTCCGTCGCCTGAAATCATGGCTCTCGTGGAATATAGTAGCCGGAAAACTAAGTTGTCGGAATATGTAGTTAGAGAAGATGAATAATAGGTAACAAGCTAGTTAACGTTTACCTATTTAAATAGATAAAAACGTTGTAAGTTGTTTATGGTAATATTAAAAAATTTAGTTAAGTTTGATGATTTTGAAAGGTACGATGCATATGTATGACTTAAACCCCTTTTTTCCTTTTACTTTTTCTAGTACAGTTTTTACTTTTAGTGACACATTTTTATATGTCATAGATGAAAATTAAATTAGTGATAGTATATGTCATCCCAATAAAATTTGAAGGTTAACTTGTAAAGTTCTTAAATTGTTGATGATACATAGGCATAAACTATTTGTGTAGATAGAAGTCTACTTCATAGAATACATAGAATACAAGTCATATTGATTCCACTAATTTGCTTTTCTTTTCTCTATGAATCAATCATTTTTCCAAATGCATCAATCATATTTTTACATTTTCTTGAGATATCCTATGTGGATCCTAGAGTTACTTTTATTACCTTTTTGGTTCACAAGATATTTTTAAAGAAATTGGAATCTGTCAAAAAAATTGAAATTTAAGAAATTGAAATCTAAATTGATAAAAAAAAATGTCTTGTTTAGTTGACAGAATTCAACGGAATTCGGTTTTCAATTTTTACATATAATTCAGTGTGATTTGTAAATGTTTCAAATTAATTGATATTTTATAACATGTGTAGGTTAAAAAACTTTTAAAGGATTTATGAAAGCTTAATCTAATATCTTTGGTTGGTTGACATTTTTTGTGAAACTATAAACTACCTTATTGACCCGCATAATACGCGGAGAACTATATCGAAAAAAATATAATGTAAAACAAAGAATATAACCTATATGAAAGATTAATAGAAACTTATTAGTCATTAAACAAAATGTTACGTTGTTTCGTTTATACATAAGCGATTTTATTTGAAACTTTATGTCATTTGTTTTTAAAAAATAATAATCGTGGAGTGGAATATGAGATTATTATATTACTTCAAAAATATCATATACATATTGACAATTTTTGTAAGGCAATTTGTGCATGTTGTCAAGATGAGCTCGAGTTAAAAAAACAAATTAAAAACAAATTAACATACATTAGTGTTGCATTTTAACAATGTAACAATAACAAAAAACAGTCTGTATACGTTACGTATATTTAAAAGAAAAATAAAAGTCAAATTCTTAAAAGAAATATGTTACGTATTTTTTTAGATATTAATTTAAAGTAACTGTGTTAAGTTATTTAAAGTAAAGAGTTAATTCAATTTACATGTTAAGTTATTTAAAGTAAAGAGTTAATTCATTTTATTTGAATATTATTAAATATAAGGGGTAAATTTTTTAAAGTAAAAGAGTTAAAATGAAATTAGTATATGATGACATCATTAAATTGATCTAATGGCTTGAATGAAAGTTTATAACTAATCTATCGGTTCAAACTTTGACATGTTTTATTTTTTGCCTCTATTTTATTATATATTAAGATAAGATAAGATAAGATATGGATTTCTAAAAAATATACAAGTTGTTTTAAATAGTTTATAAAGTATTTTAAAATTATAATATGGTAAATTACATAATCAATCATAATTAAATATATCTTACTTAGTTATTATGTATTATCACTTTATATTTTCTAAGCTAAAACTTCAACTACATTGTCTAACACATCTACGAAAAAAGTTGACAATTATATTAAAATGGTGCAAAGTTTTGTTTGAAAGAAGTTTCAATAAACTCGTTTGAGTTCCATGAAATCAAGAAATTTTAAATTCCTTCAGAAACTAGAAGGAATTATAAATTTCACAATGAAAGAAATATGATGAATTTTGATAGATTCCAATTCCTTCAGTTGTCCAACCAAACAGGATGCAACATGAATTCAAAATTCCAATTCCTTTCAGTTTCATCAGATTATACGAACCAAACGGGACTAAGATGTTTGAAGTTTGAACATTCTAATTAAAAAAGTTGATATGGTCGGAAAAATAAGAATATGTAAACTATATTAATAAGCATTTCTCAAGATCTGATAGTATTATTAACATGCAATTTAGAATTAATGCTCAAATTGCTCGAATGAAAAAGTAACAATTTATTAAAGTTTTATAATTTGGTTAATATATAATTCTCTTTGTTTCTAGATTTTATTATTAGATTAACTTGTGCTCCTTTCTCTATAGATATCAATGAGTGTAATGATGTGAAGACGTTTCCATGTTACGGAACTTGTGTTAATACGGTCGGGAATTACACATGCAAATGTAAAAAAGGGTCTTTTGGTGATGGCAAGACTCAAGATGGTTGTCGACATAAACCAGTCAACGTGCTACTATTATCGTTAGGTATCCAATAGTAATTAATAAACGTAGAAAAACAATTTTGCGTATTTCTAATATGTGTTTGAAAGACGCATGTTAAAAAGTATTTAGTACATTAAAACCTCCCTTTCACATCAAAGTTATATATAATGGAGGAATAAATATCTGAAAATGTTTCGAATTTATATCTAGCTTTTAAATATCACTGATATACTAATATTATACGTATTACAAACACGTGACATGAAATTTTATATGAATGACACGTGACATTTAAAAGTTAGATACATATAATAAAACAATCTAAAGTTGGAAATTTATTTTAAAGTTCATAAGTAAAGTTACATACATTTTCAAATATTAATTAATCTCTATATAAATTCAATTTTTCTTCTCCATATATAACGTGTATTAAATATTTGTTGGTTTGTATATCCTATATGGTTTGTGAACTATTAACACAAAAGATAAAGTAATAGTAATGTGCTTATAATCAAATGCAGGTATAGGACTTGGATTGCTCACATTAATAATTGGATTATCAGCTTTGTGCTTATTAAACAAACAAAGAAAGCTAATTAAGCGTAGAGAAAAATTCTTTGAGCAAAATGGGGGCACACTATTAAAAGATAAACTTAAAACCACAGGTGGCATTGGTATTGGTTCCATGAAGATTTTCCGAGTTGAAGACCTAAAAGAAGCGACTAACAATTATGCGGAAGATAGGATTCTAGGAAAGGGTGGTTACGGCATTGTGTACAAGGGAATATTAACAGATAAGCGTGTTGTAGCAATCAAAAAGTCCCAAAGATTGGACCAAAGACAAAGGGAGCAATTTATAAATGAAATGGTAATTCTGACACAAATTAATCACCAAAATGTGGTTCAACTATTAGGATGTTGTTTGGAAACTGATGTCCCGTTACTCGTTTATGAATATGTATCTAATGACACTCTTGATCATCACATTCATAATAGCAAAAGTGGCTTGGGGAGATTGTCATGGGATAGTCGTTTAAGGATAGCACATGAATCGGCAAGTGCACTGGCTTATCTTCACACAGATGCTCGGATGTCCATCATACATAGAGATGTGAAGTCTACTAACATTCTGTTGGATGAAAACTACACCTCAAAAATTGCAGATTTTGGTGCCTCAAGGTTGGTCCCATTAGGTCATGATGAAGTCATTACACTAGTTCAAGGGACGTTAGGATACTTGGATCCTGAATATTTTTATACTGGTCAACTAACAGATAAGAGTGATGTGTATAGCTTTGGAGTGGTTCTTGCAGAACTCTTAACAGGAAAAAAAGCTATTGGTGTTGACAGGTGTGTAGAGGACAGAAATCTCGCAACATATTTTGTGAAGGCAAAGGAAGAAAATCAATTACATGGAATTATTGACCGTCAAGTGGTAATGGAGGCAACTATTGAGCAACTAAAAGCAGCATGTGACTTGGTATGTGGATGCCTTAACCAAGTGGGTGGGAATAGACCTAGCATGAAAGAAATTGCCATGGAGCTTGAGGCATTGAGAAAGTTTGACAAACATCCTTGGATTAGCCAAGACAATGACAACGAAACAAGTAGCTTAATATCTGAAAGTGGAGAATTTGACATTTGTCCTCTTGTTACTAATAGCAGCGATACTTTTGGAGGATACACTTCAAGGAGTACTTCAGGCCTAATGACGGAAATAATGAACCAAGTACAAGATCCACGTTAGTAGTATTAGGAACGATTACACCTGTATGCGTGTCATTGATATTTCCCAGTTTCATGTGTTTTGTTGTCATGATGTACTAAATGCTTATTATTTGACACTACTTTGATGTATAAATATGCAATATTCTATGTATAAGATTTCTATTTTGGTTATGATTATATGCCCGTTAATATTCCATTTACGGTGTTTATTAAACCAACATCGTTCATTCCTTTGCCCAAGAACAACTTTCGACACTCCTTTTTGAGTTTGTGAGTTGGCTTCCTCCCTCCTTTTGTATCTATTACTCTTCAAAAACTTTTGTTGGGCACTATAAAATTTGTCATTTGTCCATTTAAATTCCTCTACCACCGGTCCTCGACCATCACCCTTTTGCATCTCGTCATTCGTGTATCTGGTCTATTTCCATATGTAGATCATTAAGTTGCCTATTCGTTAGGTGCCATCCAGTGAGAGAAGCGTGTGCTTCAACCTCTCGATTGACTTAAATCTAGTTTATTAAATTATTTTATAATTAAGTTGCCTACTTTGTATAATTTAAATCACTAGAATTTTATGTTAATCTAGTTTTACAATCTAGTTTTATTTTGGATCTAATGTATATTAGAAGCTTCTAAGAAGTCAAAAACAAATTCTATCCAATTTTTGAGTTCAATCCTCAAACATTTAAAATGGATTTTGATTCAATGCCGGTTAAAAACATTATAACGGAAACCTCTATTTTCTCCGGTTATGCTAATTCTGCAAATGTCGAAACTGCACATACAATATTTGACATTATGCCGGATAGAAATATAGTGTCGTGGAACTCGTTAAAAAGAAAGAGATCTATTTGATGTTGAGAACTCTTAGTAAAGTAATGAAGCTGTTTGGATTTGTTCCTAATACTAGTGATTTGGAGGCAATTGAGGAAAGTTTGGATTTAGAGTCGTTGGAAGCAGAATTTGAATCAACATTATTTTTGGAACATTTTAGGTTGTTTTATCATTGGAAAATTAACCATTATATTTGTAAAAGTGCACAAGATAATTTAATCAACATTATATTACAATTGACTACTCAAAGACGAGGTAGTAAAGATAGCCGATTGATTTATTTCGACAATAATGATTGTACGAAAGAAAAACAAAATCCATTATTGAATAATGTTAGTGTTAAATCTTAGTACTAAAAGACACAAACAAAATAGCAGTAGTACCCCAATACTGTTTTTCTTCATTTTGATGAAGATGGAAAAGACAAGTTAAAAGACAACAATAACATTCATAAATTCTATGAAGAATCAAATTATACCATAGTACACAATGATGCTCTTTTTGTTTCCATAAAAGTGTTGAGACAGGTTTAAAAGATAAGACTGTAATAACCTCGAAAAGGCATATGCTTTTTTACGTTATAGATGAGCTTAAGTAAACGAGAGAATTTATCTAGGAACAAAACATAATATTTAATGTCACTAGTCCCAGAGATAGGAAGTGCCACTAGTTCAGCTACTTAGCTTGACTTGCTCTACATCCGAACTTTTGACCCTTTTGTTGGTCGCCTTCTTCGGATCTCGATTTGGACCCAAACTCCTAAATGTTGCGGAATAATAAATAGGAGAATATGTGATGGTGAATGATGTGTAAAAATCGAGTTATATTATTTTATAAAAATAGGATTATTACTTTAGTTATGATTATCACACAATACAGGCAAGAATACATGATCATATAATAATATAGCTTTAGTAAGTCCGGAATCGAACACAGGGAACGGTGTATTAATATTTATTTAATCTAAACTATTTAATTAACCTAAACAAAGCAGTAAAAGGGGGGCGTTTTAGTTCTGAGAGAACGTATTTCAATCAAGTAATTACCTAAAGCAAAATAATAATTAATTAACTAAAGTGGTTTTTGAATGAAAAGATGTTTGAAAAAGTTTTCAAGATGTAATCAAATATTTTAAAAGCAGTGTTCACTTGGATTTAATGTTTCACTTGAATTATGAATTAAGTTTATGTATGAATTGGTTTAACTGTGATTTCTTTATTAACTAGTTTCCTATTAGAGTCGTCTAATCCTACAAATTAAGGAAAGATGGCACGAACATCGTCGTCGTACATCAAGAGCTATCTTAGATTTATCCACCCTAATTTGTGCCTTTAATTCACTATTGTTAACAATTTAATCTGATGACTACGAATTAACAAAAGTCTCAACTATTCAGTTACGATATAATTGTCATGTTCGTTTAATTTATTAGGTTACTATTATTCTTAGCCTATCTCAATTAAGTCTCAAGCTATAATTATTCAACAAGTTAAACAATTATAAATAACTAATAAACCTATATGAACGCTAGTTATGATATAAGTTCATTAATCACGCTAAGTAGTTAACCTAATAACTTCAAATAAACAAGGATTACGATTAAACGATAACAATAATGGAAAAACCAATTACTTCAAACATAGAACTTAGTAATTCATAATAACAAGCTAAACAATCCAAGCAAACACTTAATGGAATTAGTTCATGATGGATTGAAAGAAATCAGCGAAACAAACAAATAATAAAGACATATTGTTGTAAGATTAAGCTAACATTAACAAACCAAGATGAACGATTCTTCAAACACGATTAAACGACTTTAATCGTGGCTTCTAAACACTTCTAGGACTCCAAAGACCCTTCCTTGCAGCTGTTTTGTCGACTTTGATGATGGAAAAGTGGAAAAAGGATTCCTCATTCGTAACCCTAAAGTTTGCTTAAATAGGGTTTTGGCCGACCTTCCAGCCGTCGGCTAAAATAACTCAGCCGCCGGCTGGATTGGTCTGATGAACTTTCTTCCAAAATATAAATTGTAGCTCTCTCTTTTCTCTTTCTTCTCCAATTTGAATCACCTAAATCGGACATCGTATGAAGAAGTTATGATCAAAACATTGAAGGTGCGTAAAACACTTTTCACGTATGTTTATCAACTTTGATTCTTCATAGATATTCTTCATTTAAGCTCCGTTTTCTACCGTTTTCAACTCCTTTTTGTCCCATGATCCAAGTTTAACTCTTATTTGCATATCTGTACGAAAACACTACCCAAATCATAACAAAATGCGATAAAAAAGAGTATAAATGAGAAATATGATTAAGAAAATGTCAATTATTTTAAGCATATCAAATTCCCCACACTTGAATCCTACTTGTCCTCAAGTAGACTATCAGATTTAGAACAAAACAATCATCTTCAATAAAAATAAAATACTCAACGAATCAAGTAAATTACAAAAAAATTGATTTACGAAGATGAATTTAACAATTACCAAGCCAATATTTAATTGCATAACTAAACATCTCACGATTTGGGAAGTATAACACTCAATCACTCGAAAAGCTAATCTAAGTGTAATATATATGTGAAATCGATCAAAGCTCAGTCATGACAAGTATTCTATCATAGGCTTGATAACGATACGCTTCTCCACCAATAGAGTCTAAGTAACTAGTTCAGAGGACTTATGGTCATATCAATGGGTGATGGATAACATAAAATTAATTTACCCATCACCCATTGATATGACCATAATCCCTCTGAACTAGTTACTTAGACTCTATTGGTGGAGAAGCGTATCGTTATCAAGCCTATGATAGAATACTTGTCATGACTGAGCTTTGAGCGATTTCACATATATATTACACTTAGATTAGCTTTTGAGTGATTGAGTGTTATACTTCCCAAATCGTGAGATGTTTAGTTATGCATTTAAATTTTGGCTTGGTAATTATTAAATTCATCTTCGTAAATAAATTTTTTGTAATTTACTCGACTCGTTGGGTATTTTATTGTTATTGAAGATGTTTGTTTTGTTCTAAATCTAACAGTTTACTTGAGGACAAGTAAGATTCAAATGTGGGGAATTTGATGTGCCTGAAATAATCTATATTTTGTAGCCACATTTGTCGTATTTAAGCTCATTTTCTGCAACTTTTATTATGATCTGGTATATTTTTAGTGAGAATTGCAGATTAGAGTGACATTTGGATCATGGAGCGAAAAGGAGCTGAAACCGGCTTGAAACGGAGACAAACGAGCAAGAAATGTGAATTTGGAGAAACAGCCGGCGGCTGAATCAAAACAGCCGGCGGCTGAATCAAAACAGCCGGCGACTGAATTAAATTTTCCCACTTTTGTTCAAAACGTGCCGCGGAAGCAACTTTTTAGCCCGCGTGTTCCAGCCGCCGGCTGAATTCAGCCAGCCGACGGCTAAAATGACGTTTTCAGTATTTTATAAATAGGGCTTCTAGGGTTCGGGTTATACAGATCTTATTCATTATTTTCAACCTGCATCCATCCTGGAAAGCTGCAAGGAGAGTCCTAGAAACCGTTAAACACTTGGAAGCTTTGGTTAATCATCATTAATCATTCCTGAAGTTAGCAATTTGTTTGGTTTGCACTTTTACGCATTATTATCTTGATACAATGTTTTGTTTTAAGACTATTATTGTGATTTGCTTACAATCCAACATGAGCTAAATTCATTAAGCGATTGCTTGGATTGTTGAACCTGGATTTATGTTTTAATCAAGTTTATGTTTGAACTAATTGATTTTTCCATTATTGTTTACGTTTTATCGAAATCCATGTTTATTCAAAGTTATTAAATCTGCTACTTAGCGTGATTGATAGATCTATAACATAACTAACGTTCTTATAAATCTATTAGTTATTTACAATTATATGATTTATTAGATAATTGTAGCTTGAGACTTTATTGAGATAGGCTAAGATATTAGTGATTTAATGAATTGAATGAACATGACAGTTATATCAGGATTGAATAATTGAGACTTTTGTTAATTCGTAGTCGACAGATTAAATTGTAAACAATAGTGAACTTAAATCACAATTTAGAGTGGATAAATCTAAGATAGCTCTTGATGTACGAACAATCGTATGATCTTTCTCTAAAATTGTAGGATTAGATAACTCTAGCGGGAAATCTAGTTATCATAGGAATCACAGTTAAATCAATCAAACATATTCTTGTTAATCATAATCCAGGTGAAACGTAATTCCAAGTAATCGTTGCTTTCTAAATATTGATTAAATCTAAAGACTTTTCGAAACAGTTTTTCATCCATAAATTCACTTAGTCAATTAAATTGCTATTTATTTTAGTTATTTGTTTCTGAAATATGTTCTCACGGAACTAAAACGCCCCCATATTTACTTGCTTTAATTAGTTTAATTATATAATTTGAGATAACGGATATAAATACACGTTCCCTGAGTTCGATCCGGACTTACTGATTCTATATTTGCGTACGATCAGGTACACTGCCTGTTTTGTGTGTTGATATACGTTGGTAAAAGTCCTTTTCTAAACTTTAATTAATTTATGTTATAACATACACATCAAGGAGGTCCAGATTCCATGGAGGATGTTATGAGGAAGCATGATATAAAAATCATAGGCATTGGAGTTAAAGTTTTGCTACTTAGGGAGACGAAGGAGTGGCACGATGCTTGGGTGAAACATAACAAAGCTGTTGGAGACGAGACGTTACTTTTTGATGATCACTTTGGACATGCTTTGAAGGAGGAATTGTTGCATGTTGGAGTTTACACGAAGAAGAAAGGCGAGGAAACCTTGACCTTCACATTGGCAACACTTAAGTGTGGGGAGAGTCGAGCTAAAGACTCGTTAATAAAGAAGCGCTTTCGGGAGTCAACCCGTTGTTTGTTTTATTTTCTATTTTATTTTTATTTTCATTTAATGTTTTGTTTTAGTAGGTATTCGATATGCAAGCCAACGAAGTGGACATAATATTTTGAACGTGGTACGAGTTTTGGTCGACAAGGGGGAGTTTCTTTTCTTCTTTTCTATTTTCTTTTCTCACAATTTGTTTAAGTTTTAGTACAATGAGGGCATTGTACAATTCAAGTGTGGGGAGGGGGTAGAAAAGAAGTCTACTTGTCTTTAGGTGCAAATTTTTGAAAATTTCGTAATTAGTTTAACTAGTTGCATAACTGAGCGCACCAACCATACATTTTTGTGAGGATTTGAGCCATTATAGCATACACTTTATATGCTTTTATCTTCATTTTTGTATGAGTGTGCCGGTGACTTGTAGACTTTAGAACTTGACACTGTATACGCTTCGAGGCTATGAATGAGCATAAGTTTTACTTATTAGTAACTAGGAAAGAGGCAAAAGAATTAGGATTGTTAAACCGTTGATTGGCCTATTCGTTTCTTATAGTCGGTAGCTACACTGGTTATTTGACTCACACTACCTATCGAACACTCGATTTTAGTGTTTTTGACGTTTAGATACCATATTTGCGCCAAACCTTTTTCTTTTATCACCTTTCCATATATATATTCCATAAATTGAGCCTAAATGTCTAAGTCGTTTAATCCAAATATTTTTGTTGAAAATTTTCCTCTTTCTTAACTTGGTTGATTATAAGACGGATTGTTATATATGATGGCATGGAGTTGTTTAATTTACTTGAGTTCACGAAAGAAGTTACATGTGGATGTGTTTAAGAGTTATTCATAATTTTGATGGACCTTTTGAGCGGTGTCTTTAATAAAATTTTAAAAAAAAAAAAAAAATACATTTATTAAAGCCCGTACTAGGTAACCAATAATTGTTGAAGTGATTTAACGAAATTTGAGAGAAATAAAATTCTCAATTGAACCGTTAAAGAATTAAGGCGAAATTTGGTCTTGGGAGTTTCATCAGAATGAGCCATTAGGGATAATCAATCGAGTTTTGAAAGTAATATGGTTTTTGACTAAAATATTTGGATTTGTAGACTAATTGGAATTTATTTGTTTCATATCATTCATTATAATTCACTTTCATCCCATTTTTCCATCATTTTATCCATCACCCATTGATATGACCATAAGTCATCTGAACTAGTTACTTAGACTCTATTGGTGGAGAAACGTATACAGTGTCAAGTTCTAAAGTCTACAAGTCACCGGCACACTCATACAAAAATGAAGATAAAAGCATATAAAGTGTATGCTATTCAAATCCTCACAAAAATGTAACATGGTTGGTGCGCTCAGTTATGCAACTAGTTAAACTAATTACGAAATTTTCAAAAATTTGCACCTAAAGACAAGTAGACTTCTTTTCTACCCCCTCCCCACACTTGAATTGTACAATGCCCTCATTGTACTAAACTTAAACAAATTGTGAGAAAAGAAAATAGAAAAGAAGAAAAGAAACTCCCCCTTGTCGACCAAAACTCGTACCACGTTCAAAATATGTTGTCCACTTCGTTGGCTTGCATATCAAATACCTACTAAAACAAAACATAAAATGAAAATAAAAATAAAATAAAAAATAAAATAAACAGCGGGTTGCCTCCCGCAAGCGCTTCTTTATTAACGAGTCTTTAGCTCGACTCTCCCCACAGTTAAGTGTTGCAAATGTGAAGGTCGAGGTTTCCTCGCCTTTCTTCTTCGTGTAAACTCCAACATGCAACAATTCCTCCTTCAAAACATGTCCAAAGTGATCATCAAAGTAACGTCTCGTCTCCAACATCGAGGGCTTTGTTATGTTTCACCCAAGCATCGTGCCACTCCTTCGTCTCCCTAAGTAGCACAACTTTAACTCCAATGCCTATGATCTTATATCATGCTTCCTCATAACATCCTCCATGTAAGCTGGACCTCCTTGATATATTTCACGAAATGTATCCTGCACATACTTATTCCTATCCCAGATTGTTAGTAAAAACGGATCGATTAAATTAGAAAATGTACCTCTAGTATAACAATCCTCCATGTATGGTGTTTCTTCCATTAAGTACATCTCAGAGGGTCCTTTGATCAACGTCTCAAACTCAAGTACCTTATGTAAAGAACGGCAAGTCTCAAAAACCGAAAACATGGAACATGTATACTTAGTCGCCGACTGAAATGGTTTAACCATCGGTTGGAAGTTCAATCGTCGAGTGGTCAAATCTAGCCGCTGGCTGGAATTCTCAGTTCCAGTTTCTAGCGTTTCGTTGTTTTGTTGTACTTGTTTCCTTTCATGTTCTTCCTCCAGCTGTAAAATCTCATCTGTTGCTTCCAACAACAATGAATATAAGCATCATTATCCAATTTTTCCGGTTTATTTATTTCATCCAATGCCTTATTCACACTTAACACCTGCATGTTAGTCTCAACAACACTATCCATAGAAAAACAGAAAACTTAACTTCCAAAAAATAAATCTTCCCGAAAGGATCGATTAACTAAAAGTTCAAAAATAACAAATAAAAATTGCAACAGTACCCCGGCAGCGGCGCCAAAAGCTTGATGTGTAAAAATCGAGTTATATTATTTTATAAAAATAGGATTATTACTTTAGTTATGATTATCACACAATACAGGCAAGAATACATGATCATATAATAATATAGCTTTAGTAAGTCCGGAATCGAACACAGGGAACGGTGTATTAATATTTATTTAATCTAAACTATTTAATTAAACCTAAACAAAGCAGTAAAAGGGGGGCGTTTTAGTTCTGAGAGAACGTATTTCAATCAAGTAATTACCTAAAGCAAAATAATAATTAATTAACTAAAGTGGTTTTTGAATGAAAAGATGTTTGAAAAAGTTTTCAAGATGTAATCAAATATTTTAAAAGCAGTGTTCACTTGGATTTAATGTTTCACTTGAATTATGAATTAAGTTTATGTATGAATTGGTTTAACTGTGATTTCTTTATTAACTAGTTTCCTATTAGAGTCGTCTAATCCTACAAATTAAGGAAAGATGGCACGAACATCGTCGTCGTACATCAAGAGCTATCTTAGATTTATCCACCCTAATTTGTGCCTTTAATTCACTATTGTTAACAATTTAATCTGATGACTACGAATTAACAAAAGTCTCAACTATTCAGTTACGATATAATTGTCATGTTCGTTTAATTTATTAGGTTACTATTATTCTTAGCCTATCTCAATTAAGTCTCAAGCTATAATTATTCAACAAGTTAAACAATTATAAATAACTAATAAACCTATATGAACGCTAGTTATGATATAAGTTCATTAATCACGCTAAGTAGTTAACCTAATAACTTCAAATAAACAAGGATTACGATTAAACGATAACAATAATGGAAAAACCAATTACTTCAAACATAGAACTTAGTAATTCATAATAACAAGCTAAACAATCCAAGCAAACACTTAATGGAATTAGTTCATGATGGATTGAAAGAAATCAGCGAAACAAACAAATAATAAAGACATATTGTTGTAAGATTAAGCTAACATTAACAAACCAAGATGAACGATTCTTCAAACACGATTAAACGACTTTAATCGTGGCTTCTAAACACTTCTAGGACTCCAAAGACCCTTCCTTGCAGCTGTTTTGTCGACTTTGATGATGGAAAAGTGGAAAAAGGATTCCTCATTCGTAACCCTAAAGTTTGCTTAAATAGGGTTTTGGCCGACCTTCCAGCCGTCGGCTAAAATAACTCAGCCGCCGGCTGGATTGGTCTGATGAACTTTCTTCCAAAATATAAATTGTAGCTCTCTCTTTTCTCTTTCTTCTCCAATTTGAATCACCTAAATCGGACATCGTATGAAGAAGTTATGATCAAAACATTGAAGGTGCGTAAAACACTTTTCACGTATGTTTATCAACTTTGATTCTTCATAGATATTCTTCATTTAAGCTCCGTTTTCTACCGTTTTCAACTCCTTTTTGTCCCATGATCCAAGTTTAACTCTTATTTGCATATCTGTACGAAAACACTACCCAAATCATAACAAAATGCGATAAAAAAGAGTATAAATGAGAAATATGATTAAGAAAATGTCAATTATTTTAAGCATATCAAATTCCCCACACTTGAATCCTACTTGTCCTCAAGTAGACTATCAGATTTAGAACAAAACAATCATCTTCAATAAAAATAAAATACTCAACGAATCAAGTAAATTACAAAAAAATTGATTTACGAAGATGAATTTAACAATTACCAAGCCAATATTTAATTGCATAACTAAACATCTCACGATTTGGGAAGTATAACACTCAATCACTCGAAAAGCTAATCTAAGTGTAATATATATGTGAAATCGATCAAAGCTCAGTCATGACAAGTATTCTATCATAGGCTTGATAACGATACGCTTCTCCACCAATAGAGTCTAAGTAACTAGTTCAGAGGACTTATGGTCATATCAATGGGTGATGGATAACATAAAATTAATTTACCCATCACCCATTGATATGACCATAATCCCTCTGAACTAGTTACTTAGACTCTATTGGTGGAGAAGCGTATCGTTATCAAGCCTATGATAGAATACTTGTCATGACTGAGCTTTGAGCGATTTCACATATATATTACACTTAGATTAGCTTTTGAGTGATTGAGTGTTATACTTCCCAAATCGTGAGATGTTTAGTTATGCATTTAAATTTTGGCTTGGTAATTATTAAATTCATCTTCGTAAATAATTTTTTGTAATTTACTCGACTCGTTGGGTATTTTATTGTTATTGAAGATTTGTTTTGTTCTAAATCTAACAGTTTACTTGAGGACAAGTAAGATTCAAATGTGGGGAATTTGATGTGCCTGAAATAATCTATATTTTGTAGCCACATTTGTCGTATTTAAGCTCATTTTCTGCAACTTTTATTATGATCTGGTATATTTTTAGTGAGAATTGCAGATTAGAGTGACATTTGGATCATGGAGCGAAAAGGAGCTGAAACCGGCTTGAAACGGAGACAAACGAGCAAGAAATGTGAATTTGGAGAAACAGCCGGCGGCTGAATCAAAACAGCCGGCGACTGAATCAAAACAGCCGGCGACTGAATTAAATTTTCCCACTTTTGTTCAAAACGTGCCGCGGAAGCAACTTTTTAGCCCGCGTGTTCCAGCCGCCGGCTGAATTCAGCCAGCCGACGGCTAAAATGACGTTTTCAGTATTTTATAAATAGGGCTTCTAGGGTTCGGGTTATACAGATCTTATTCATTATTTTCAACCTGCATCCATCCTGGAAAGCTGCAAGGAGAGTCCTAGAAACCGTTAAACACTTGGAAGCTTTGGTTAATCATCATTAATCATTCCTGAAGTTAGCAATTTGTTTGGTTTGCACTTTTACGCATTATTATCTTGATACAATGTTTTGTTTTAAGACTATTATTGTGATTTGCTTACAATCCAACATGAGCTAAATTCATTAAGCGATTGCTTGGATTGTTGAACCTGGATTTATGTTTTAATCAAGTTTATGTTTGAACTAATTGATTTTTCCATTATTGTTTACGTTTTATCGAAATCCATGTTTATTCAAAGTTATTAAATCTGCTACTTAGCGTGATTGATAGATCTATAACATAACTAACGTTCTTATAAATCTATTAGTTATTTACAATTATATGATTTATTAGATAATTGTAGCTTGAGACTTAATTGAGATAGGCTAAGATATTAGTGATTTAATGAATTGAATGAACATGACAGTTATATCAGGATTGAATAATTGAGACTTTTGTTAATTCGTAGTCGACAGATTAAATTGTAAACAATAGTGAACTTAAATCACAATTTAGAGTGGATAAATCTAAGATAGCTCTTGATGTACGAACAATCGTATGATCTTTCTCTAAAATTGTAGGATTAGATAACTCTAGCGGGAAATCTAGTTATCATAGGAATCACAGTTAAATCAATCAAACATATTCTTGTTAATCATAATCCAGGTGAAACGTAATTCCAAGTAATCGTTGCTTTCTAAATATTGATTAAATCTAAAGACTTTTCGAAACAGTTTTTCATCCATAAATTCACTTAGTCAATTAAATTGCTATTTATTTTAGTTATTTGTTTTCTGAAATATGTTCTCACGGAACTAAAACGCCCCCATATTTACTTGCTTTAATTAGTTTAATTATATAATTTGAGATAACGGATATAAATACACGTTCCCTGAGTTCGATCCGGACTTACTGATTCTATATTTGCGTACGATCAGGTACACTGCCTGTTTTGTGTGTTGATATACGTTGGTAAAAGTCCTTTTCTAAACTTTAATTAATTTTATGTTATAAAATACACATCAAGGAGGTCCAGATTACATGGAGGATGTTATGAGGAAGCATGATATAAAAATCATAGGCATTGGAGTTAAAGTTTTGCTACTTAGGGAGACGAAGGAGTGGCACGATGCTTGGGTGAAACATAACAAAGCCCTCGATGTTGGAGACGAGACGTTACTTTTTGATGATCACTTTGGACATGCTTTGAAGGAGGAATTGTTGCATGTTGGAGTTTACACGAAGAAGAAAGGCGAGGAAACCTTGACCTTCACATTGGCAACACTTAAGTGTGGGGAGAGTCGAGCTAAAGACTCGTTAATAAAGAAGCGCTTTCGGGAGTCAACCCGTTGTTTGTTTTATTTTCTATTTTATTTTTATTTTCATTTAATGTTTTGTTTTAGTAGGTATTCGATATGCAAGCCAACGAAGTGGACATAATATTTTGAACGTGGTACGAGTTTTGGTCGACAAGGGGGAGTTTCTTTTCTTCTTTTCTATTTTCTTTTCTCACAATTTGTTTAAGTTTTAGTACAATGAGGGCATTGTACAATTCAAGTGTGGGGAGGGGGTAGAAAAGAAGTCTACTTGTCTTTAGGTGCAAATTTTTGAAAATTTCGTAATTAGTTTAACTAGTTGCATAACTGAGCGCACCAACCATGTTACATTTTTGTGAGGATTTGAGCCATTATAGCATACACTTTATATGCTTTTATCTTCATTTTTGTATGAGTGTGCCGGTGACTTGTAGACTTTAGAACTTGACACTGTATACGCTTCGAGGCTATGAATGAGCATAAGTTTTACTTATTAGTAACTAGGAAAGAGGCAAAAGAATTAGGATTGTTAAACCGTTGATTGGCCTATTCGTTTCTTATAGTCGGTAGCTACACTGGTTATTTGACTCACACTACCTATCGAACACTCGATTTTAGTGTTTTTGACGTTTAGATACCATATTTGCGCCAAACCTTTTTCTTTTATCACCTTTCCATATATATATTCCATAAATTGAGCCTAAATGTCTAAGTCGTTTAATCCAAATATTTTTGTTGAAAATTTTCCTCTTTCTTAACTTGGTTGATTATAAGACGGATTGTTATATATGATGGCATGGAGTTGTTTAATTTACTTGAGTTCACGAAAGAAGTTACATGTGGATGTGAGTTTAAGAGTTATTCATAATTTTGATGGACCTTTTGAGCGGTGTCTTTAATAAAATTTAAAAAAAAAAAAAAATACATTTATTAAAGCCCGTACTAGGTAACCAATAATTGTTGAAGTGATTTAACGAAATTTGAGAGAAATAAAATTCTCAATTGAACCGTTAAAGAATTAAGGCGAAATTTGGTCTTGGGAGTTTCATCAGAATGAGCCATTAGGGATAATCAATCGAGTTTTGAAAGTAATATGGTTTTTGACTAAAATATTTGGATTTGTAGACTAATTGGAATTTATTTGTTTCATATCATTCATTATAATTCACTTTCATCCCATTTTTCCATCATTTTATCCATCACCCATTGATATGACCATAAGTCATCTGAACTAGTTACTTAGACTCTATTGGTGGAGAAACGTATACAGTGTCAAGTTCTAAAGTCTACAAGTCACCGGCACACTCATACAAAAATGAAGATAAAAGCATATAAAGTGTATGCTATAATGGCTCAAATCCTCACAAAAATGTAACATGGTTGGTGCGCTCAGTTATGCAACTAGTTAAACTAATTACGAAATTTTCAAAAATTTGCACCTAAAGACAAGTAGACTTCTTTTCTACCCCCTCCCCACACTTGAATTGTACAATGCCCTCATTGTACTAAAACTTAAACAAATTGTGAGAAAAGAAAATAGAAAAGAAGAAAAGAAACTCCCCCTTGTCGACCAAAACTCGTACCACGTTCAAAATATGTTGTCCACTTCGTTGGCTTGCATATCAAATACCTACTAAAACAAAACATAAAATGAAAATAAAAATAAAATAAAAAATAAAATAAACAGCGGGTTGCCTCCCGCAAGCGCTTCTTTATTAACGAGTCTTTAGCTCGACTCTCCCCACAGTTAAGTGTTGCAAATGTGAAGGTCGAGGTTTCCTCGCCTTTCTTCTTCGTGTAAACTCCAACATGCAACAATTCCTCCTTCAAAACATGTCCAAAGTGATCATCAAAAAGTAACGTCTCGTCTCCAACATCGAGGGCTTTGTTATGTTTCACCCAAGCATCGTGCCACTCCTTCGTCTCCCTAAGTAGCACAACTTTAACTCCAATGCCTATGATCTTTATATCATGCTTCCTCATAACATCCTCCATGTAAGCTGGACCTCCTTGATATATTTCACGAAATGTATCCTGCACATACTTATTCCTATCCCAGATTGTTAGTAAAAATGGATCGATAAAATTAGAAAATGTACCTCTAGTATAACAATCCTCCATGTATGGTGTTTCTTCCATTAAGTACATCTCAGAGGGTCCTTTGATCAACGTCTCAAACTCAAGTACCTTATTTAAAGAACGGCACGTCTCAAAAACCGAAAACATGGAACATGTATACTTAGTCGCCGACTGAAATGGTTTAACCATCGGTTGGAAGTTCAATCGTCGAGTGGTCAAATCTAGCCGCTGGCTGGAATTCTCAGTTCCAGTTTCTAGCGTTTCGTTGTTTTGTTGTACTTGTTTCCTTTCATGTTCTTCCTCCAGCCGTAAAATCTCATCTGTTGCTTCCAACAACAATGAATATAAAGCATCATTATCCAATTTTTCCGGTTTATTTATTTCATCCAATGCCTTATTCACACTTAACACCTGCATGTTAGTCTCAACAACACTATCCATAGAAAAACAGAAAACTTAACTTCCAAAAAAATAAATCTTCCCGAAAGGATCGATTAACTAAAAGTTCAAAAATAACAAATAAAAATTGCAACAGTTCCCCGGCAGCGGCGCCAAAAGCTTGATGTGTAAAAATCGAGTTATATTATTTTATAAAAATAGGATTATTACTTTAGTTATGATTATCACACAATACAGGCAAGAATACATGATCATATAATAATATAGCTTTAGTAAGTCCGGAATCGAACACAGGGAACGGTGTATTAATATTTATTTAATCTAAACTATTTAATTAACCTAAACAAAGCAGTAAAAGGGGGGCGTTTTAGTTCTGAGAGAACGTATTTCAATCAAGTAATTACCTAAAGCAAAATAATAATTAATTAACTAAAGTGGTTTTTGAATGAAAAGATGTTTGAAAAAGTTTTCAAGATGTAATCAAATATTTTAAAAGCAGTGTTCACTTGGATTTAATGTTTCACTTGAATTATGAATTAAGTTTATGTATGAATTGGTTTAACTGTGATTTCTTTATTAACTAGTTTCCTATTAGAGTCGTCTAATCCTACAAATTAAGGAAAGATGGCACGAACATCGTCGTCGTACATCAAGAGCTATCTTAGATTTATCCACCCTAATTTGTGCCTTTAATTCACTATTGTTAACAATTTAATCTGATGACTACGAATTAACAAAAGTCTCAACTATTCAGTTACGATATAATTGTCATGTTCGTTTAATTTATTAGGTTACTATTATTCTTAGCCTATCTCAATTAAGTCTCAAGCTATAATTATTCAACAAGTTAAACAATTATAAATAACTAATAAACCTATATGAACGCTAGTTATGATATAAGTTCATTAATCACGCTAAGTAGTTAACCTAATAACTTCAAATAAACAAGGATTACGATTAAACGATAACAATAATGGAAAAACCAATTACTTCAAACATAGAACTTAGTAATTCATAATAACAAGCTAAACAATCCAAGCAAACACTTAATGGAATTAGTTCATGATGGATTGAAAGAAATCAGCGAAACAAACAAATAATAAAGACATATTGTTGTAAGATTAAGCTAACATTAACAAACCAAGATGAACGATTCTTCAAACACGATTAAACGACTTTAATCGTGGCTTCTAAACACTTCTAGGACTCCAAAGACCCTTCCTTGCAGCTGTTTTGTCGACTTTGATGATGGAAAAGTGGAAAAAGGATTCCTCATTCGTAACCCTAAAGTTTGCTTAAATAGGGTTTTGGCCGACCTTCCAGCCGTCGGCTAAAATAACTCAGCCGCCGGCTGGATTGGTCTGATGAACTTTCTTCCAAAATATAAATTGTAGCTCTCTCTTTTCTCTTTCTTCTCCAATTTGAATCACCTAAATCGGACATCGTATGAAGAAGTTATGATCAAAACATTGAAGGTGCGTTAAAACACTTTTCACGTATGTTTATCAACTTTGATTCTTCATAGATATTCTTCATTTAAGCTCCGTTTTCTACCGTTTTCAACTCCTTTTTGTCCCATGATCCAAGTTTAACTCTTATTTGCATATCTGTACGAAAACACTACCCAAATCATAACAAAATGCGATAAAAAAGAGTATAAATGAGAAATATGATTAAGAAAATGTCAATTATTTTAAGCATATCAAATTCCCCACACTTGAATCCTACTTGTCCTCAAGTAGACTATCAGATTTAGAACAAAACAATCATCTTCAATAAAAATAAAATACTCAACGAATCAAGTAAATTACAAAAAAATTGATTTACGAAGATGAATTTAACAATTACCAAGCCAATATTTAATTGCATAACTAAACATCTCACGATTTGGGAAGTATAACACTCAATCACTCGAAAAGCTAATCTAAGTGTAATATATATGTGAAATCGCTCAAAGCTCAGTCATGACAAGTATTCTATCATAGGCTTGATAACGATACGCTTCTCCACCAATAGAGTCTAAGTAACTAGTTCAGAGGGCTTATGGTCATATCAATGGGTGATGGGTAAAATAAGCCCTCTGAACTAGTTACTTAGACTCTATTGGTGGAGAAGCGTATCGTTATCAAGCCTATGATAGAATACTTGTCATGACTGAGCTTTGAGCGATTTCACATATATATTACACTTAGATTAGCTTTTGAGTGATTGAGTGTTATACTTCCCAAATCGTGAGATGTTTAGTTATGCATTTAAATTTTGGCTTGGTAATTATTAAATTCATCTTCGTAAATAAATTTTTTGTAATTTACTCGACTCGTTGGGTATTTTATTGTTATTGAAGATGTTTGTTTTGTTCTAAATCTAACAGTTTACTTGAGGACAAGTAAGATTCAAATGTGGGGAATTTGATGTGCCTGAAATAATCTATATTTTGTAGCCACATTTGTCGTATTTAAGCTCATTTTCTGCAACTTTTATTATGATCTGGTATATTTTTAGTGAGAATTGCAGATTAGAGTGACATTTGGATCATGGAGCGAAAAGGAGCTGAAACCGGCTTGAAACGGAGACAAACGAGCAAGAAATGTGAATTTGGAGAAACAGCCGGCGGCTGAATCAAAACAGCCGGCGACTGAATCAAACAGCCGGCGACTGAATTAAATTTTCCCACTTTTGTTCAAACGTGCCGCGGGAAGCAACTTTTTAGCCCGCGTGTTCCAGCCGCCGGCTGAATTCAGCCAGCCGACGGCTTAAAATGACGTTTTCAGTATTTTATAAATAGGGCTTCTAGGGTTCGGGTTATACAGATCTTATTCATTATTTTCAACCTGCATCCATCCTGGAAAGCTGCAAGGAGAGTCCTAGAAACCGTTAAACACTTGGAAGCTTTGGTTAATCATCATTAATCATTCCTGAAGTTAGCAATTTGTTTGGTTTGCACTTTTACGCATTATTATCTTGATACAATGTTTTGTTTTAAGACTATTATTGTGATTTGCTTACAATCCAACATGAGCTAAATTCATTAAGCGATTGCTTGGATTGTTGAACCTGGATTTATGTTTTAATCAAGTTTATGTTTGAACTAATTGATTTTTCCATTATTGTTTACGTTTTATCGAAATCCATGTTTATTCAAAGTTATTAAATCTGCTACTTAGCGTGATTGATAGATCTATAACATAACTAACGTTCTTATAAATCTATTAGTTATTTACAATTATATGATTTATTAGATAATTGTAGCTTGAGACTTAATTGAGATAGGCTAAGATATTAGTGATTTAATGAATTGAATGAACATGACAGTTATATCAGGATTGAATAATTGAGACTTTTGTTAATTCGTAGTCGACAGATTAAATTGTAAACAATAGTGAACTTAAATCACAATTTAGAGTGGATAAATCTAAGATAGCTCTTGATGTACGAACAATCGTATGATCTTTCTCTAAAATTGTAGGATTAGATAACTCTAGCGGGAAATCTAGTTATCATAGGAATCACAGTTAAATCAATCAAACATATTCTTGTTAATCATAATCCAGGTGAAACGTAATTCCAAGTAATCGTTGCTTTCTAAATATTGATTAAATCTAAAGACTTTTCGAAACAGTTTTTCATCCATAAATTCACTTAGTCAATTAAATTGCTATTTATTTTAGTTATTTGTTTTCTGAAATATGTTCTCACGGAACTAAAACGCCCCCATATTTACTTGCTTTAATTAGTTTAATTATATAATTTGAGATAACGGATATAAATACACGTTCCCTGAGTTCGATCCGGACTTACTGATTCTATATTTGCGTACGATCAGGTACACTGCCTGTTTTGTGTGTTGATATACGTTGGTAAAAGTCCTTTTCTAAACTTTAATTAATTTTATGTTATAAAATACACATCAAGGAGGTCCAGATTACATGGAGGATGTTATGAGGAAGCATGATATAAAAATCATAGGCATTGGAGTTAAAGTTTTTGCTACTTAGGGAGACGAAGGAGTGGCACGATGCTTGGGTGAAACATAACAAAGCCCTCGATGTTGGAGACGAGACGTTACTTTTTGATGATCACTTTGGACATGCTTTGAAGGAGGAATTGTTGCATGTTGGAGTTTACACGAAGAAGAAAGGCGAGGAAACCTTGACCTTCACATTGGCAACACTTAAGTGTGGGGAGAGTCGAGCTAAAGACTCGTTAATAAAGAAGCGCTTTCGGGAGTCAACCCGTTGTTTGTTTTATTTTCTATTTTATTTTTATTTTCATTTAATGTTTTGTTTTAGTAGGTATTCGATATGCAAGCCAACGAAGTGGACATAATATTTTGAACGTGGTACGAGTTTTGGTCGACAAGGGGGAGTTTCTTTTCTTCTTTTCTATTTTCTTTTCTCACAATTTGTTTAAGTTTTAGTACAATGAGGGCATTGTACAATTCAAGTGTGGGGAGGGGGGTAGAAAAGAAGTCTACTTGTCTTTAGGTGCAAATTTTTGAAAATTTCGTAATTAGTTTAACTAGTTGCATAACTGAGCGCACCAACCATGTTACATTTTTGTGAGGATTTGAGCCATTATAGCATACACTTTATATGCTTTTATCTTCATTTTTGTATGAGTGTGCCGGTGACTTGTAGACTTTAGAACTTGACACTGTATACGCTTCGAGGCTATGAATGAGCATAAGTTTTACTTATTAGTAACTAGGAAAAGAGGCAAAAGAATTAGGATTGTTAAACCGTTGATTGGCCTATTCGTTTCTTATAGTCGGTAGCTACACTGGTTATTTGACTCACACTACCTATCGAACACTCGATTTTAGTGTTTTTGACGTTTAGATACCATATTTGCGCCAAACCTTTTTCTTTTATCACATTTCCATATATATATTCCATAAATTGAGCCTAAATGTCTAAGTCGTTTAATTCCAAATATTTTTGTTGAAAATTTTCCTCTTTCTTAACTTGGTTGATTATAAGACGGATTGTTATATATGATGGCATGGAGTTGTTTAATTTACTTGAGTTCACGAAAGAAGTTACATGTGGATGTGAGTTTAAGAGTTATTCATAATTTTGATGGACCTTTTGAGCGGTGTCTTTAATAAAATTTAAAAAAAAAAAAAAATACATTTATTAAAGCCCGTACTAGGTAACCAATAATTGTTGAAGTGATTTAACGAAATTTGAGAGAAATAAAATTCTCAATTGAACCGTTAAAGAATTAAGGCGAAATTTGGTCTTGGGAGTTTCATCAGAATGAGCCATTAGGGATAATCAATCGAGTTTTGAAAGTAATATGGTTTTTGACATAAATATTTGGATTTGTAGACTAATTGGAATTTATTTGTTTCATATCATTCATTATAATTCACTTTCATCCCATTTTTCCATCATTTTATCCATCACCCATTGATATGACCATAAGTCATCTGAACTAGTTACTTAGACTCTATTGGTGGAGAAACGTATACAGTGTCAAGTTCTAAAGTCTACAAGTCACCGGCACACTCATACAAAAATGAAGATAAAAGCATATAAAGTGTATGCTATAATGGCTCAAATCCTCACAAAAATGTAACATGGTTGGTGCGCTCAGTTATGCAACTAGTTAAACTAATTACGAAATTTTCAAACACCTAAAGACAAGTAGACTTCTTTTCTACCCCCTCCCCACACTTGAATTGTACAATGCCCTCATTGTACTAAAACTTAAACAAATTGTGAGAAAGAAAATAGAAAAGAAGAAAAGAAACTCCCCCTTGTCGACCAAAACTCGTACCACGTTCAAAATATGTTGTCCACTTCGTTGGCTTGCATATCAAATACCTACTAAAACAAAACATAAAATGAAAATAAAAATAAAATAAAAAATAAAATAAACAGCGGGTTGCCTCCCGCAAGCGCTTCTTTATTAACGAGTCTTTAGCTCGACTCTCCCCACAGTTAAGTGTTGCAAATGTGAAGGTCGAGGTTTCCTCGCCTTTCTTCTTCGTGTAAACTCCAACATGCAACAATTCCTCCTTCAAAACATGTCCAAAGTGATCATCAAAAAGTAACGTCTCGTCTCCAACATCGAGGGCTTTGTTATGTTTCACCCAAGCATCGTGCCACTCCTTCGTCTCCCTAAGTAGCATTAACTCCAATGCCTATGATCTTTATATCATGCTTCCTCATAACATCCTCCATGTAAGCTGGACCTCCTTGATATATTTCACGAAATGTATCCTGCACATACTTATTCTATCCCAGATTGTTAGTAAAAATGGATCGATAAAATTAGAAAATGTACCTCTAGTATAACAATCCTCCATGTATGGTGTTTCTTCCATTAAGTACATCTAGAGGGTCCTTTGATCAACGTCTCAAACTCAAGTACCTTATTTAAAGAAACGGCACGTCTCAAAACCGAAACATGGAACATGTATACTTAGTCGCCGACTGAAATGGTTTAACCATCGGTTGGAAGTTCAATCGTCGAGTGGTCAAATCTAGCCGCTGGCTGGAATTCTCAGTTCAGTTTCTAGCGTTTCGTTGTTTTGTTGTAACTTGTTTCCTTTCATGTTCTTCCTCCAGCCGTAAAATCTCATCTGTTGCTTCCAACAACAATGAATATAAAGCATCATTATCCAATTTGGTTTATTTATTTCATCCAATGCCTTATTCACACTTAACACCTGCATGTTAGTCTCAACAACACTATCCATAGAAAAACAGAAAACTTAACTTCCAAAAAAATAAATCTTCCCGAAAGGATCGATTAACTAAAAGTTCAAAAATAACAAATAAAAATTGCAACAGTTCCCCGGCAGCGGCGCCAAAAGCTTGATGTGTAAAAATCGAGTTATATTATTTTATAAAAATAGGATTATTACTTTAGTTATGATTATCACACAATACAGGCAAGAATACATGATCATATAATAATATAGCTTTAGTAAGTCCGGAATCGAACACAGGGAACGGTGTATTAATATTTATTTAATCTAAACTATTTAATTAACCTAAACAAAGCAGTAAAAGGGGGGCGTTTTAGTTCTGAGAGAACGTATTTCAATCAAGTAATTACCTAAAGCAAAATAATAATTAATTAACTAAAGTGGTTTTTGAATGAAAAGATGTTTGAAAAAGTTTTCTCAAATATTTTAAAAGCAGTGTTCACTTGGATTTAATGTTTCACTTGAATTATGAATTAAGTTTATGTATGAATTGGTTTAACTGTGATTTCTTTATTAACTAGACTTCCTATTAGAGTCGTCTAATCCTACAAATTAAGGAAAGATGGCACGAACATCGTCGTCGTACATCAAGAGCTATCTTAGATTTATCCACCCTAATTTGTGCCTTTAATTCACTATTGTTAACAATTTAATCTGATGACTACGAATTAACAAAAGTCTCAACTATTCAGTTACGATATAATTGTCATGTTCGTTTAATTTATTAGGTTACTATTATTCTTAGCCTATCTCAATTAAGTCTCAAGCTATAATTATTCAACAAGTTAAACAATTATAAATAACTAATAAACCTATATGAACGCTAGTTATGATATAAGTTCATTAATCACGCTAAGTAGTTAACCTAATAACTTCAAATAAACAAGGATTACGATTAAACGATAACAATAATGGAAACCAATTACTTCAAACATAGAACTTAGTAATTCATAATAACAAGCTAAACAATCCAAGCAAACACTTAATGGAATTAGTTCATGATGGATTGAAAGAAATCAGCGAAACAAACAAATAATAAAGACATATTGTTGTAAGATTAAGCTAACATTAACAAACCAAGATGAACGATTCTTCAAACACGATTAAACGACTTTAATCGTGGCTTCTAAACACTTTCTAGGACTCCAAAGACCCTTCCTTGCAGCTGTTTTGTCGACTTTGATGATGGAAAAGTGGAAAAAGGATTCCTCTTCGTAACCCTAAAGTTTGCTTAAATAGGGTTTTGGCCGACCTTCCAGCCGTCGGCTAAAATAACTCAGCCGCCGGCTGGGATTGGTCTGATGAACTTTCTTCCAAAATATAAATTGTAGCTCTCTCTTTTCTCTTTCTTCTCCAATTTGAATCACCTAAATCGGACATCGTATGAAGAAGTTATGATCAAAACATTGAAGGTGCGAACACTTTTCACGTATGTTTATCAACTTTGATTCTTCATAGATATTCTTCATTTTAAGCTCCGTTTTCTACCGTTTTCAACTCCTTTTGTCCCATGATCCAAGTTTAACTCTTATCTACATATCTGTACGAAAACACTACCCAAATCATAACAAAATGCGATAAAAAAGAGTATAAATGAGAAATATGATTAAGAAAATGTCAATTATTTTAAGCATATCAAATTCCCCACACTTGAATCCTACTTGTCCTCAAGTAGACTATCAGATTTAGAACAAAACAATCATCTTCAATAAAAATAAAATACTCAACGAATCAAGTAAATTACAAAAAATTGATTTACGAAGATGAATTTAACAATTACCAAGCCAATATTTAATTGCATAACTAAACATCTCACGATTTGGGAAGTATAACACTCAATCACTCGAAAAGCTAATCTAAGTGTAATATATATGTGAAATCGATCAAAGCTCAGTCATGACAAGTATTCTATCATAGCTTGATAACGATACGCTTCTCCACCAATAGAGTCTAAGTAACTAGTTCAGAGGACTTATGGTCATATCAATGGGTGATGGATAACATAAAATTAATTTACCCATCACCCATTGATATGACCATAATCCCTCTGAACTAGTTACTTAGACTCTATTGGTGGAGAAGCGTATCGTTATCAAGCCTATGATAGAATACTTGTCATGACTGAGCTTTGAGCGATTTCACATATATATTACACTTAGATTAGCTTTGAGTGATTGAGTGTTATACTTCCCAAATCGTGAGATGTTTAGTTATGCATTTAAATTTTGGCTTGGTAATTATTAAATTCATCTTCGTAAATAAATTTTTTGTAATTTACTCGACTCGTTGGGTATTTTATTGTTATTGAAGATGTTTGTTTTGTTCTAAATCTAACAGTTTACTTGAGGACAAGTAAGATTCAAATGTGGGGAATTTGATGTGCCTGAAATAATCTATATTTTGTAGCCACATTTGTCAAGCTCATTTTCTGCAACTTTTATTATGATCTGGTATATTTTTAGTGAGAATTGCAGATTAGAGTGACATTTGGATCATGGAGCGAAAAGGAGCTGAAACCGGCTTGAAACGGAGACAAACGAGCAAGAAATGTGAATTTGGAGAAACAGCCGGCGGCTGAATCAAAACAGCCGGCGACTGAATCAAAACAGCCGGCGACTGAATTAAATTTTCCCACTTTTGTTCAAAACGTGCCGCGGAAGCAACTTTTTAGCCCGCGTGTTCCAGCCGCCGGCTGAATTCAGCCAGCCGACGGCTAAAAATGACGTTTTCAGTATTTTATAAATAGGGCTTCTAGGGTTCGGGTTATACAGATCTTATTCATTATTTTCAACCTGCATCCATCCTGGAAAGCTGCAAGGAGAGTCCTAGAAACCGTTAAACACTTGGAAGCTTTGGTTAATCATCATTAATCATCCTGAAGTTAGCAATTTGTTTGGTTTGCACTTTTACGCATTATCTTGATACAATGTTTTGTTTTAAGACTATTATTGTGATTTGCTTACAATCCAACATGAGCTAAATTCATTAAGCGATTGCTTGGATTGTTGAACCTGGATTTATGTTTTAATCAAGTTTATGTTTGAACTAATTGATTTTTCCATTATTGTTTACGTTTTATCGAAATCCATGTTTATTCAAAGTTATTAAATCTGCTACTTAGCGTGATTGATAGATCTATAACATAACTAACGTTCTTATAAATCTATTAGTTATTTACAATTATATGATTTATTAGATAATTGTAGCTTGAGACTTAATTGAGATAGGCTAAGATATTAGTGATTTAATGAATTGAATGAACATGACAGTTATATCAGGATTGAATAATTGAGACTTTTGTTAATTCGTAGTCGACAGATTAAATTGTAAACAATAGTGAACTTAAATCACAATTTAGAGTGGATAAATCTAAGATAGCTCTTGATGTACGAACAATCGTATGATCTTTCTCTAAAAATTAGATAACTCTAGCGGGAAATCTAGTTATCATAGGAATCACAGTTAAATCAATCAAACATATTCTTGTTAATCATAATCCAGGTGAAACGTAATTCCAAGTAATCGTTGCTTTCTAAATATTGATTAAATCTAAAGACTTTTCGAAACAGTTTTTCATCCAATAAATTCACTTAGTCAATTAAATTGCTATTTATTTTAGTTATTTGTTTTCTGAAATATGTTCTCACGGAACTAAAACGCCCCCATATTTACTTGCTTTAATTAGTTTAATTATATAATTTGAGATAACGGATATAAATACACGTTCCCTGAGTTCGATCCGGACTTACTGATTCTATATTTGCGTACGATCAGGTACACTGCCTGTTTTGTGTGTTGATATACGTTGGTAAAAGTCCTTTTCTAAACTTTAATTAATTTTATGTTATAAAATACACATCAAGGAGGTCCAGATTACATGGAGGATGTTATGAGGAAGCATGATATAAAAATCATAGGGCATTGGAGTTAAAGTTTTGCTACTTAGGGAGACGAAGGAGTGGCACGATGCTTGGGTGAAACATAACAAAGCCCTCGATGTTGGAGACGAGACGTTACTTTTTGATGATCACTTTGGACATGCTTTGAAGGAGGAATTGTTGCATGTTGGAGTTTACACGAAAGAAGAAAGGCGAGGAAACCTTGACCTTCACATTGGCAACACTTAAGTGTGGGGAGAGTCGAGCTAAAGACTCGTTAATAAAGAAGCGCTTTCGGGAGTCAACCCGTTGTTTGTTTTATTTTCTATTTTATTTTTATTTTCATTTAATGTTTTGTTTTAGTAGGTATTCGATATGCAAGCCAACGAAGTGGACATAATATTTTGAACGTGGTACGAGTTTTGGTCGACAAGGGGGAGTTTCTTTTCTTCTTTTCTATTTTCTTTTCTCACAATTTGTTTAAGTTTTAGTACAATGAGGGCATTGTACAATTCAAGTGTGGGGAGGGGGTAGAAAGAGTCTACTTGTCTTTAGGTGCAAATTTTTGAAAATTTCGTAATTAGTTTAACTAGTTGCATAACTGAGCGCACCAACCATGTTACATTTTTGTGAGGATTTGAGCCATTATAGCATACACTTTATATGCTTTTATCTTCATTTTTGTATGAGTGTGCCGGTGACTTGTAGACTTTAGAACTTGACACTGTATACGCTTCGAGGCTATGAATGAGCATAAGTTTTACTTATTAGTAACTAGGAAAGAGGCAAAAGAATTAGGATTGTTAAACCGTTGATTGGCCTATTCGTTTCTTATAGTCGGTAGCTACACTGGTTATTTGACTCACACTACCTATCGAACACTCGATTTTAGTGTTTTTGACGTTTAGATACCATATTTGCGCCAAACCTTTTTCTTTTATCACATTTCCATATATATATTCCATAAATTGAGCCTAAATGTCTAAGTCGTTTAATCCAAATATTTTTGTTGAAAATTTTCCTCTTTCTTAACTTGGTTGATTATAAGACAGATTGTTATATATGATGGCATGGAGTTGTTTAATTTACTTGAGTTCACGAAAGAAGTTACATGTGGATGTGAGTTTAAGAGTTATTCATAATTTTGATGGACCTTTTGAGCGGTGTCTTTAATAAAATTTAAAAAAAAAAAAAAATACATTTATTAAAGCCCGTACTAGGTAACCAATAATTGTTGAAGTGATTTAACGAAATTTGAGAGAAATAAAATTCTCAATTGAACCGTTAAAGAATTAAGGCGAAATTTGGTCTTGGGAGTTTCATCAGAATGAGCCATTAGGGATAATCAATCGAGTTTTGAAAGTAATATGGTTTTTGACTAAAATATTTGGATTTGTAGACTAATTGGAATTTATTTGTTTCATATCATTCATTATAATTCACTTTCATCCCATTTTTCCATCATTTTATCCATCACCCATTGATATGACCATAAGTCATCTGAACTAGTTACTTAGACTCTATTGGTGGAGAAACGTATACAGTGTCAAGTTCTAAAGTCTACAAGTCACCGGCACACTCATACAAAAATGAAGATAAAAGCATATAAAGTGTATGCTATAATGGCTCAAATCCTCACAAAAATGTAACATGGTTGGTGCGCTCAGTTATGCAACTAGTTAAACTAATTACGAAATTTTCAAAAATTTGCACCTAAAGACAAGTAGACTTCTTTTCTACCCCCTCCCCACACTTGAATTGTACAATGCCCTCATTGTACTAAAACTTAAACAAATTGTGAGAAAAGAAAATAGAAAAGAAGAAAAGAAACTCCCCCTTGTCGACCAAAACTCGTACCACGTTCAAAATATGTTGTCCACTTCGTTGGCTTGCATATCAAATACCTACTAAAACAAAACATAAAATGAAAATAAAAATAAAATAAAAATAAAATAAACAGCGGGTTGCCTCCCGCAAGCGCTTCTTTATTAACGAGTCTTTAGCTCGACTCTCCCCACAGTTAAGTGTTGCAAATGTGAAGGTCGAGGTTTCCTCGCCTTTCTTCTTCGTGTAAACTCCAACATGCAACAATTCCTCCTTCAAAACATGTCCAAAGTGATCATCAAAAAGTAACGTCTCGTCTCCAACATCGAGGGCTTTGTTATGTTTCACCCAAGCATCGTGCCACTCCTTCGTCTCCCTAAGTAGCACAACTTTAACTCCAATGCCTATGATCTTTATATCATGCTTCCTCATAACATCCTCCATGTAAGCTGGACCTCCTTGATATATTTCACGAAATGTATCCTGCACATACTTATTCCTATCCCAGATTGTTAGTAAAAATGGATCGATAAAATTAGAAAATGTACCTCTAGTATAACAATCCTCCATGTATGGTGTTTCTTCCATTAAGTACATCTCAGAGGGTCCTTTGATCAACGTCTCAAACTCAACTACCTTATTTAAAGAACGGCACGTCTCAAAAACCGAAAACATGGAACATGTATACTTAGTCGCCGACTGAAATGGTTTAACCATCGGTTGGAAGTTCAATCGTCGAGTGGTCAAATCTAGCCGCTGGCTGGAATTCTCAGTTCCAGTTTCTAGCGTTTCGTTGTTTTGTTGTACTTGTTTCCTTTCATGTTCTTCCTCCAGCCGTAAAATCTCATCTGTTGCTTCCAACAACAATGAATATAAAGCATCATTATCCAATTTTTCCGGTTTATTTATTTCATCCAATGCCTTATTCACACTTAACACCTGCATGTTAGTCTCAACAACACTATCCATAGAAAAACAGAAAACTTAACTTCCAAAAAATAAATCTTCCCGAAAGGATCGATTAACTAAAAGTTCAAAAATAACAAATAAAAATTGCAACAGTTCCCCGGCAGCGGCGCCAAAAGCTTGATGTGTAAAAATCGAGTTATATTATTTTATAAAAATAGGATTATTACTTTAGTTATGATTATCACACAATACAGGCAAGAATACATGATCATATAATAATATAGCTTTAGTAAGTCCGGAATCGAACACAGGGAACGGTGTATTAATATTTATTTAATCTAAACTATTTAATTAACCTAAACAAAGCAGTAAAAGGGGGGCGTTTTAGTTCTGAGAGAACGTATTTCAATCAAGTAATTACCTAAAGCAAAATAATAATTAATTAACTAAAGTGGTTTTTGAATGAAAAGATGTTTGAAAAAGTTTTCAAGATGTAATCAAATATTTTAAAAGCAGTGTTCACTTGGATTTAATGTTTCACTTGAATTATGAATTAAGTTTATGTATGAATTGGTTTAACTGTGATTTCTTTATTAACTAGACTTCCTATTAGAGTCGTCTAATCCTACAAATTAAGGAAAGATGGCACGAACATCGTCGTCGTACATCAAGAGCTATCTTAGATTTATCCACCCTAATTTGTGCCTTTAATTCACTATTGTTAACAATTTAATCTGATGACTACGAATTAACAAAAGTCTCAACTATTCAGTTACGATATAATTGTCATGTTCGTTTAATTTATTAGGTTACTATTATTCTTAGCCTATCTCAATTAAGTCTCAAGCTATAATTATTCAACAAGTTAAACAATTATAAATAACTAATAAACCTATATGAACGCTAGTTATGATATAAGTTCATTAATCACGCTAAGTAGTTAACCTAATAACTTCAAATAAACAAGGATTACGATTAAACGATAACAATAATGGAAAAACCAATTACTTCAAACATAGAACTTAGTAATTCATAATAACAAGCTAAACAATCCAGGCAAACACTTAATGGAATTAGTTCATGATGGATTGAAAGAAATCAGCGAAACAAACAAATAATAAAGACATATTGTTGTAAGATTAAGCTAACATTAACAAACCAAGATGAACGATTCTTCAAACACGATTAAACGACTTTAATCGTGGCTTCTAAACACTTCTAGGACTCCAAAGACCCTTCCTTGCAGCTGTTTTGTCGACTTTGATGGTGGAAAAGTGGAAAAAGGGATTCCTCATTCGTAACCCTAAAGTTTGCTTAAATAGGGTTTTGGCCGACCTTCCAGCCGTCGGCTAAAATAACTCAGCCGCCGGCTGGATTGGCCTGATGAACTTTCTTCCAAAATATAAATTGTAGCTCTCTCTTTCCTCTTTCTTCTCCAATTTGAATCACCTAAATCGGACATCGTATGAAGAAGTTATGATCAAAACAGTGAAGGTGCGTAAAACACTTTTCACGTATGTTTATCAACTTTGATTCTTCATAGATATTCTTCATTTAAGCTCCGTTTTCTACCGTTTTCAACTCCTTTTTGTCCCATGATCCAAGTTTAACTCTTATTTGCATATCTATACGAAAACACTACCCAAATCATAACAAAATGCGATAAAAAAGAGTATAAATGAGAAATATGATTAAGAAAATGTCAATTATTTTAAGCATATCAGTGAAACACACTAAATAACCGAATGATTGATATTATTAAGTTTACGTAATGTTGTAATACGAATAATATCAAATACGTTCGATTACAAAGACTTTGAACCGTTCTAACACTACAAACTAAAAGCCATTTTGTGACTTAAACAAATTCTCACTACTACAAAAAGTATTATGTAGACCGGTTGTAAAGGCTTGAGACCGGTTCCTGAACACGTCTACATGTTAAAGGTCTATTTGCTTAAAAGTAATGTGGAGTGGTTCTCTAACCGGTCTTGATATGATCAATTAGACATGTAATTAATTCTTTGCGCAAGTTTGAATATCATTTAGACCGGTTAATATGTCTTTTAGACCTATTTAAAATGATATTCATATTCTTTTTAGACCTTTGATATTTTCTTTTAGACATCTTTTAGCAGGTCTTAATATTTTCTTTTTAGACGTGTGTCCAATAAATTCCAAAATCTAAAATCTAATTTTAAATCACATATTACATTAATCTGGAATTTATAACCCAAACAAAAAATTTAGTTTTATTATTGAAACGAAAATATATTATGAAGATATTCAAAGTATTAACACACGTTCGGGTACATTCAAAACCATAATCCAATCGTATTTACTACATAATATTCAACAAAATTAACAAAACTAACTACTTGATATGAAATCTCAAGTGCCAAAAACTAATAGATCCAAAAACTTATAATTTCTTGTCCAACATGGCTCTTCGAGTTTTCTTTGTCCGTAAAAGACATTAAGATCAACATAAACATTTGTAGTCTTCAAAAAGTCTAAAGATGAATGTATTACGAAGACCAAAGTGAATTATACAGTTCGATGATTTACCTTAACCACTTTTCATGAACAAATTGGAAAGAAACTAGAGGAAATGTTACAATTGTGTTAGAATTTATAGAAACAATTTAATTTAATACCAAAATAAAAAAATATAATTTCTTACTCATCTACACAGTGTTTGAGCAAAGCCCAAAATTTTCCTGTGAAATAAACCAATTTTTTGACAATTATATAGAAGATTTGGTCAGAGAGAAACAAATATATTTTCATATGAACACAAATATGAATTTAAAAACATATAATTATCTCAAAAAAAATATAAAAAATGGTATTTAATAGTATTACCTTAGAAAAAATAGTAGTTGATAAAGAATCACTTTTCATAAAGCATTAATTGAGTTTATTTTTTTGTTTTTTTAATAAATGTAATCAATGATAGATATAGAGAATAGAAGTTATAAAATAACTATTTTTAGGAGAAATATTACTGGCCATGTTTAAAAATCTTCTCAAAATCTTATCTAGACCATGTGATTTAGAATTAGTCGTTTGCATTTTCTTTCTAGACCTCTTGATACATTTAGACTTGTTCATATATTACTATCTAGACCACACATTAAAATTTAGTTGCTCTCATTTCTTTTTTAGACCTCTTAACACATTTAGACCGGTTCCCATGACATATTAAGACATGTTATCACTTTTAATTTTGGCAAAATTTATTATATAGACCTATTAAATTTTTACCGGTCTAAATATATGGGTCTAGATAACCATAAACGTAGTAGTGTCACTAAAATGAAATCAGTCATTAAAAGTATTTAATGAGTGAATAAAAAAAATTAATATTAAAAGACCGGTCAAACTTATCATCCACACGCTAGAACTCTCACTCTCACTCTGGTTGAAAGACTTTTGAGATATGAAACCCTAAAACCCTCTCTGGCCACCGCTCTATCGTCGACCACCGCACTATTTCTGGCATCCGCACTACGCTGGCGCACCGTGTCCAGCCATACTCTGCCTTCTCCAGATTTGATGCTTTCATTCTCATTCGTCGCCATGGCCGATTTTGTTTTCAGTTCTCTCGCTCATCGCGACTACCAAATCAAGGTATACTTCAGTCGAATTGATGTTTAATTGATAGTTAGGTCAGATTGCTTTCAATTTCATAGCATTTTAATGATTATTAGGTCAGAATGCTTTCATGTTTAATTGTGATAGCTTCGGTAAAATTAAATTGTGATATGTTACTATGCTATCAATTTCATAAAAAATTTAGTGATTATTAGGTCAGGTTGCGTTGATATTTGATTTTGATTTAAAGGAAATTTCGTAAAATGATATGAAACTACTGATTCAGCTTTTAATGATTATTAGGTAAAATTGTTTTGTGATTCCATTTACGATATCAAGTTTCATGTGCAATAAATTATTTTGGTTGCCTTAACTGAGAGAAATGATATAGAATAGTGTATAAAGTCTAATGGCGGGTCAATGGTGCTATTAAGCCAATTTATTACAATTTATCGGCTTCATAACTGAGTTCACAATCAACAAATGCGAGAAAATTTTGAAGATAACTATCCAAGTGCTAAACAAGCGGTTATTAATTAGTGTTGGATGGATGATTCATTGTTGAATCTGCCACCTTATAGAAGTTAGAAATTTTGATAGAATAAATTCATTAATGGCTCGAGAATGTGAAAGTATCGTATCAATTGCACCAAAATAGTTATAGTTTTGTTACATATGGATTGGCATTGATTTAAAACACCTACCCTTAGTCCAGACTAGTATATTTTTTCTTTGTTAAATCAGTTTTTCTCTTTTGATTTCATAGTTTGTATTGTATGCAATTGTAACCTTCTTTAATAAATGTTTTTGTGTTACCTCTTATTCAAATTGTTTATCATTATAATTCTTCTTAGCTACCTCGATTGTTAACGTTTTTAATTTTTCTTTTATATTCAAACTAGGATGGTAAAAAGGTTGCATAAAGTTTCTGTTAGTGAATTACAACTATCTACCGAAGTGGAGCATTCTATTGGAAAAACACTTAGTGAAGAAAGTTCATTCGACAAGGTATTTTATTGATAATAGATTTATTAAATTTGAATTTTGACATATATTATTAATTAATGTATTTATTAAATGGTTTTATATCTGAATATATATTTTAGTAGTTTTGTTATATTAGTTGGAACTAATATTTTCATTTGGAACATAATTACAGCTCTACGAAAGAAGATACGTGGTCCCACCAAGAAACAAGATATATGGGATTTGGAAAGCAATGAGCGAATATTGGTTACTTGTAATAAGAATGGACAACCTGTGGGAAATGAGGGAAGCCAACTGACGAATTTTTTGGGAAGACTAGTAAAAATGTCTCAACATGCCGTAATAGATTGCAAAGATTGGAGGAAATTTTCTAAAGATAAAATAGATGATTTATGGACTATTGTGAAGGTAATTTCTGTAATATATATATAATTATTTTCTATAACGTAATAATGTTGCATGATTTATAGATAATTAATTTGTTTCCTAAAATTATTTTGTAGGGAAAGTTTTCTTTTGCTCTTGTTGAAACAGAGGAAATTCGAAAGTGTGTAATTTCTGACATGGCATCAAAACTGAAGTCATGGAAGTATGAGCTGAAAAGACAATCATATGATCCAAGCTTAACAGTTGATCAGATTGTTGCGGTCCAAACTGATTCGAGGGTTAACAAAGTTCAGTTCAAGAACCTAGTAACCAGTTGGTTCGAGGAGAAAACTCAGGTTAATGATACTTGCGATTGTTTGAGTAAATATAACTTTAGCCAGTAAATAATAAACTATCACTAATAACTAAATGAAGAGGTTGTTAGTGAGAAGAAGAAAAACTATCAGTCCAAGTCGAACGAGCCTCATGTAACTGGAACTAAATATTTTGCGAGACTTATTCATGACGAGGTGACATTTCTTTATATGTTTTGTTTTGTATTTACGAGTATTTGCAGTTATGTATTGGATTTATATGAAATTAAGTAACTCTTAAAATTTAGTCAAAGTATTGTTTACTAATAATTTATCTTTTACTCACTATATTGTAGACACAAAAGAATAATGGTGATTCACCATCACGTGGATCAATATACATAATTAGTCGCACACGTAAAGATGGAAAAATCGTGAATGGACCTGTTGCTGAGGTTGTGGTATGTAATCTTAATTATTATGTTGACCGAATAAATGACGACTTAGCTAAACTGAAACCAGTTCTATATAATTTTTTTCAAATTTTCAATTTATTTAGGATAAACTGAAAAGCAACACAGATGAATCTAATAGTACAACTTCTGACTAGAGAAATGACGACTTGGCCAAAATCAAAGGACCTGATAAAGGAGGTCGAATACGATGTGTGGGTAAGGTTGTAATGGCCAAGAACAAAACATCTTGTTCGTCACAAGATCCTCAAGTATGAAAGAAAGACGAGAGGCTGAACTGAAAGAAATGAAACAAAAGCAAGAGAATGAAATGAAAAGGTTGATAAAACATCAAGAGGCAATGGTTCATCAATTACCCAATGCAAATTTTTCTGATCTATATAGTGTTTTAAGCACACAGTTGATATAGTAAATGCATTAAATTCATTTATTGAGGTTTATTAATGTTTTGATGTGTGATTGTGTTTTCTTATATGATGATAAGTTTCTAGTATTAAACGTCTGCAGGTTGTTAATGATTCATGTGGTGTTTATAGTCATTTTTCAAGTGGAAAATCGACATCTTATCGTGGAAGTACAATTCACAATTCTGGTATGTCATGTTTATCGTCTTTTCATCAGTTTGGTCGACCTCTTTAAATTTATTAAAGTACTCCATTGCAAATTGGTGCTAGCAGGGAGAAACTTTTCCTAAAAAGGTTGTAGCCGCTAAACATGAGGATGGTACAACATATGCAGAGTATGCTATGTCTCTCTCATTAGTCACTACACATTAATCATGAACATATCTTGATTTCTATTATGAATTTTTAATGTATTATATGTGGTTAATACCGACATATAGGTGAATAATTATTAAAGAAATGCATCAAAAGGAAATTAATGGTAAATAATGGTTTATAGGGCCTCTTATCAGACTTAAGTGGAGAAGGAGACTAAGTCATCGGTTGTGTCGGGCTTTTCGAATTGGAATAAATTAAGAAAGCTAAGCCTTTGAGATCAGTTATTAGGAATAAATATATCATCGGTATTTACTCAAGTGAAATCTTTATATATGAATAGCAAGATTTAAGCACTTTCGCGACACGGGTCAAATTTTTTAATACTAGAATGGTATGATTCAGTTAGTTCCTTGACAAAGTTAGTAAAATAAATATTATTTTATCTTCTTTAGTTTTTAAGATTTACGAGCTCTTAACGTGGCGACCTTCTAGAATTGTATATGCTACATATAGAAGTATTTGAGCTTTTATTATTGTTATTTTGTGTTTTTATTATTTTTATTTTGTGTTTGCAGAATTATGGGGAGAGCTATTTTGAGCAAAACTTGTTTAGAGTTTAAGTACTTGAACATGTTTTGTTATTATATTTTGTTCTTAGTGATTAATGTTGTTTCGACTCTATAAGGCTAGACACTTGTACATTATGGTACATAAATTATATGTTTGGCGGTTTCTGAGAAATCAATGACTTTTTGTTTTTATTGTGTGATCGATTCATTATTTTGGATATTTGGTTTAAAAAATATATATATCTAGACTTTTAATGACTGAAGTATACTGTAACAATTAGCCTATTTCAAGTTATTCTGGATTGTGGTGAAAAACCTTTACTGACTGAACTTTCTTAGCCAATAAATCATTTGGACCTTTACTTACTGAAGAATTGTGTAACACTTGACATTTAGTGATGGTGTAGTTAGTGACTTATTTTTCTTCAGTGGGAGATACCAAAAACACTTTTACTGACTGAATTAAGACTTTTTGTGACACTTTTTTTCAGTCAGTAAATGTTAAATATCTTGTAGTGTAAGTGTTGTTACGCAACCAGTTTCTCTCTCTAGCGCAACACCACTTTCTCTCTCTAGAAACGGGTGTTGCACAGCGCTACAGTGGTGTTGCATAGCCTAACAGACAATAAAACGCGAAAAAGCGCTTTACAACTTGATCTATATACATGTGGTACTTCACGGCACGTTCTAAACTAAGTACAAGATACAATCAAGACAAATATGTCCCAACAAACTCCCCCGTTGATGTAGCTTGTACTTTTGACGAATCTTCATCGAAAATTTGATGTCGTGAGATCGAGGTTTTTTCTTTAACTTCAATGAAGTATCTCTCACGGTTCTTCAGACTTTAATCGATGTCTCTTGAATCTCTCGTGCGGCTAGTCTTCATCATCAAGCAACATGAAGATCGGCTTCGAGTCTTTGACTTCCTGGAAGTGCTAAAACTCTTCGAGATCCAATCGTTTAAACTCTGTAGACCTGACTTACGGAGAAACTATCCAAACACGTGTTTTGTTCTTTAAACTGATAAAATCTTTTAGTTTTTCAGTAAACACGTGATAAAAGTTTATAATCTTGGACGATACGTGACGACGAAGAAAATAAACGCAGAAATAAAATATTTTTGGATTTTTGTTTGTTTTCTTAACTTAAACCATAAATCTTTTTGTGGTTTTCATCAATAAAGTATATACACACTTTAGCAACCTAGGAACGAGCAAATATTTTTTGCTAAGGATTCGTTTGCTTTTAGGATCATATCGCTAGAATTGGAGTCATACAAATCAGTTGATTATTAGTATGTTTGTCCTCTTAAATACAACATCGACATCATAGAAGCAATCTTCCGATTATTTAATTACATCTATTTATATGGAGTCCCACTTATATTTACAATTTGCTAAATCCGAACTCCCCTCAAAGTGTCATCAAACTCTAAGTATTTATAGGAAAATGTCACCTTATTCCTAATTTTATTAACTAACTAGAAAAATTGGATCATATCGAGTATTTATGCTATGCACACTCTTTTGTAAGTATGTGTATAACCGTTTTAGGTATATATAAGCTTTGCTTGCACCCGGTTATACACTATGCCCCCAATTTACGTATAATACTTAACAATACGTTTGCGGGGAAAAGTAAAGGTTTGGAGTCTTTGTTTGGTTATTTGGTTACTTGGTTGTTTATGTAATTATTCGTTTGGGAGAAAAAGTAAAGGTTTGGGAGTCTTTTTGTAAAAGTTATATTGTCTCGCCAGCTTTAGTTGGCGTTTTCCAAAATGTATCTTTTTGTTCATAGGTAGCTCGAAAACTTGGTGAGGCGGGACTCTCGGGATAATAATGACTTTTGTGTTGTCATGTTCTCTTACCAACATGTTTTATAAAAATAAGTTTATATTGTAAATGATAGCGAGCCGATTGGTTTATAATCGTTTTAGTTTTTATGAACCACTCTCGTTTAACTAACGTTTTCCGCTGTGTTTTCTCTAAAAACATAATTTTTTTTTGTTAAACGTGATTTTTGAAAACTATGTCGATACACAATTAATCGGCGGAGTCGGTACCTTGCTTTATAAAATACAACTTTATATGCATTTCATTAAGGACCTGGTACTGTGACGACTTACTACGTTGGACCGCTGGTCCTGGGGTCGACGACCACCCAAGGCACAATCAAATATGAGGCATTATTTGTTAAAATTTAATGTGATTATACACTCAATTATGGATGATTCAAGCCAATAAAATGATATTTCTCGGTCAGGAAACATGTTTTATATAACCGCTTTCTATTAAAGCAATAATACATATTCAAGTTTTTTTAATGGAGTATTATTGGGAGGCGTAGTACAAAAGCGTTAGTCGTGAAGAAGTCGGAGGTTATTTTTGCCTTTTTCATTTTAGTGCCTAGTAGGATAATTAAAATTGCATTTCTAGTACTTTTACTTAAAACAAGTTTCTCACAGATAAGTAGTTTTTATATATTACTTTAAAACAGAAAAATAGACCATCGGAAGTCCACAACACTATATATCTTTATTACTTTGTATAATTATATTCCATTATTTTAATTAAACATAAATATTTGTTTATCCACTCAATATTTAGCTAAAACTAATGTTTTTCGTTGTATAATGTTTCACATTAAATAAATAACACTAAATAAAAAGAATATCATTTGTTGCTTCAATATAATTTAGTTTAAGTTGTATAATACAATATTTATGTTTTTTCTTTAAACAACGCCTAAAAAACATCATGTTATTAGATTTACGTTTAATTTTTAGTTCAGATTCTCAAGTGTACTATTTTATCTTTTTCATAAAAATCGACATTTGTATACAACCCAAAGCGACGAAGAACAAATAGAATTTTATAAAAAGTGTCATTTATTTATAAAAAAAATTAAGTAGACTTTTTTAAACGTCTCACCTAGAACATCGAAAAAGTTAGAACCAACCAAGATGATGTCTTGTAAAGTGGTCAGATGGGTTTGAATTTCAAAAACAATGATTATCAACATATATGCTTAGAAAGAAAACGATTTAATATGATTATGGCCATGTTGACATCGACTCTAAAACTCAGTTGGACCAGCTTGTATGTGTCTCATAACATTGCATACAACTTAGGGGTGTAATCAGGGCCGACAACTGAAATTTGATAGCCATGTGCGATAATAAAATAAGATGCCCTTAAACATGATTTTTTTTAATGTCAAATAATAAACCTTTAACACGAATCTTCTTCTAAGATAAATAATCGTGTGATCAACAATATAGAAGAAATAATTAATCTTAATTGACTATTCAATATAAAGTGATGCATCAATTTTATCATTAGGATTCTCATCAAATTATTTTTTTCTACGAATTTCACGCCTTTGGAGAATATCGGATCGATATCTATTTAAAGTGCAATTTTCGTAATAGTATGTTGCATAACATGTATATCTAAACTCCTCAAACAAAAAAAATCAAATTTTCACTTCTAAAATAGCAACATTATCTTTAGATTATAAATTCTTGCTTACCATATTAACGTAATATAAGATTTCGAACCAAATTATTATTCCTACTAAAAACCCAAAATCACCAAATTTATTTTTTGTTAGGGACTTAGCTTCACTCTTGTTTTGGTATCATTATCTATTTTTGCAAGTTCAAGTAAAACTTCTTGTATTTTTTGAAGCTGACCTAATAATAACTTTCAAACATTCAACATGGCATTCCCAACAAGTGGGAGACAACAATTAGTTGTTAATCCTTTAAAATTATCTTTCAAGATTTGTCATATCTTTATAAAATTGAAAAATATTATGTAAATATGTTATTTTCGAAACACTATTTAATAATATATTATTTTAAAATTAAAGTTATTATACTAAAACACCTAAAAAATTAAGGTCTTAAGAAATTTGTGACCTTGTATAGTCGTACATGCTCATATCATCTCCTAGATGTAATTGAGTTGAGACAACTCGTGAGGAACTCGAGACTCACTAATAAAATATTGAATTGACTTAACTCAATCAAGTAGAGTATAGCTCGAGCTACCCGAGTCCAACTTGAAATACTTATCTCGTAGAACTCGCGAGCGCTAACGAGCTTGTACTATTTTTCATTTGTGCCCGTTATAGATAATTTATATAATTAGCATACTATGTAACTGAATTAAGACGTCGAGTTAAATCATATCAAAGCTCTAACATATCAAATCGATAATAACTGATTTTATCATCTATATATTATTATTGATAATTGAATCTAACCTGAAAGTATCCATTAAAATCAATAAAATCTCAATCGAACTCAAATCGAATATCAAGCTTCAAATTCAACAATCAAGTCGAACTCAAACTAACACGATATCAACTCAACTCGACCGGATCAAACCTAATTTCACAACCTAATACTCCATATACCATGTTTCTTTACTTTATATATGTTGATGAAAATGACAAGACAAATGTAAAAGACAAAACTACCCTCACTAGTATAATCACGTGGAGTTTCACAATATGTTGATAGATATAAGATAAAATTAGACCACTATATCACCACGAATTAAACTAAAAATTAATGGGTCCCACTTCATAACCAAAACAATATTTCCTCAAATCAAAATCCCCCACTATACATATACATACATATATATCTGTATCTATATATCTATAACTAGGGTTTTGTTTCAATCCCCAAAAGATTAAAAACCCAACAAAAAAATCAAATCTTTAACCCAAATTAATCGAAAAAATGGAAGCTTATTCATTGCATTTAGCTATGGCGGCACTATTCGGGGCATCATTTGTGGCGGTTTCTGCTTATTACATGCACCGGAAAACGCTAAATCAGTTGCTTGAATTTGCGAAATCGATTGAAAAAGATAAAGAAGATGGAGGAGAAGATGAGGATTTGCTACAACATTATAAGAAACAGAGTCAGGGTCGCCGGAGTAATGGCCGGAGAAACGGTGGGTATCGCCGGACGTCGGCTAGTATGCCGGATGTGACGGCGGTGGGTGGTGGAGGGGAGGAGGATTGTATTCCGGTTGGATTGCCTAAACTTCAAACTCTTCCTGAAGGTATTAATAATTTTTTTTTCTTTTTTTTTGTGGAATTTGCTAAATATTTGTATTTTTTTTTATTTAGAAATGATTTTTTGTGTGTGTGTGTGTGTATAAAAAGGATTATTTTTATATAAAAATGTTTTTTTTTTGGTATAAAAATGATTTGTTTTTATAGATGATTTTTTGTTGTTGTGTTTAATGTGTAAAATGACTTTTTGTGTGTTTAATGTTTATAAAAATATGGGTTTTTTATAAAAATGATTATTTTTGTATAAAAATGTTTTTTTTTTTTGTATAAAGATGATTTTTTTTGAAGTTGTGTTTAATGTCTAAAAATGACTTTTCTGTGCATTTAATGTTTTATATAAATATGGGTTTTATATAAAAATGATTTTTGTTATATAAAATATATATTTTTTATTCATGAAAATGAATTTTATATAAAGATGATATTTTGTTGAAAGTGTAATGAAATATGATTAAGGTTTATTCGTGCTCGAATTGTTATAGGGAAAGCTACTAACCATAAAGGGTTGGCGAAGCGAGCTTCACTTATACTTAGACCGACTTCTCCGAAATCTCCGGTTGCAAGTGCAAGTGCTTTCGAAAGTGTTGAAGGATCTGACGAAGATGCTGATGTCAATGAAAATGTTAATATAGACGATACATATCTTCACACAAATGGAAACACGGTAAACTTTTGATGCGCTACGTTACCTTTTGTTTGGTGTACAGTAAACTTATTATAGTTATGTAATCAATTGTTCAGGGGACAGAATGTGCAAGTGTTAATGCAAACGGTGAACAATTGCCGACGGCTGCAACTAATATGATTCGGTCACATAGTGTTTCGGGTGATCTACATGGTGTTCAACCTGATCCTGTTGCTGCTGATATCCTTAGAAAGGAACCAGAACATGAAACTTTTGTACGGCTTAGGATCACTCCATACGGTAAGAAAACTTCTCTACATTGTTGAGTATGATTATTGCAGTTATCTTATATTTTTGAGGCTATGGTTATCTGCAGAAACCCCGTCACCTGATGAAGCAGAGGTCTACAGGGCCTTACAAGGTTGCCTTGAAATGCGAGAAAGGTACGTGTTCAGGGAAAGTATTGCTCCATGGGAAAAAGAGGTCATATCCGACCCCAGTACTCCAAAACGGAATTCAAATCCTTTTGATTATACTCCCGAGACAGAATCTGATGTGAGTTCTCAAATTACCATTTTGTTCCTCACATAGTCTTATATACAAGTTTTCTTGTCATGACATGTTAGTTGCTTAATTTGGCTGCAGCATTATTTTGAAATGGAAGATGGAGTCGTTCATGTTTATGCGAATAAAGATTGTAAGATCTCTTGATTCCTAATGAGGGTATTTTGTTCCTTTAATAGACGAATGAAGTTTTTATTTATGTGTTCTTTTTCATTTTCAGCAAAAGAGAAGCTTTTTCCAGTTGTTGATGCAACAACTTTCTTCACGGACTTGCATCACATCCTTAAAGTGATAGCTGCTGGAAATACACGAACAGTATGCCATCACCGTCTTGGTCTCCTGGAACAGGTAGACACTCTCTTAAGTTTTTTTTTTCTTAATGTTTTGAAAATTTTAGTATTTTGTCATCATCTGACTCTGAGGTATTTTTATGTGGAAGAAATTCAACCTTCATTTAATGTTAAATGCGGACAAAGAATTTCTAGCTCAGAAAAGTGCACCACATCGTGACTTTTATAATGTCCGGAAAGTCGATACTCATGTTCATCATTCTGCATGCATGAATCAAAAACATCTCTTGAGGTTCATAAAGTCCAAGTTAAGAAAAGAACCTGATGAGGTAAGTAATCTGATTCATTCGTTCGTATTCTCTTTTAAATTGATTACTACAAGTTTATTGACTTCTATATTTTCCGTTTTCTGTTTTTTTCTTTAGGTTGTAATATTTCGAGATGGAACGTATCTGACTTTAAGAGAGGTTTTCGAGAGCTTGGATTTAACTGGGTAGAAAATCAGTTTTTTTTGGATTGCCAATGAAAATTGAAGTTAAACGGATTTAGTCTAATAATATTCGATTTATTTGATGCAGCTACGACCTCAATGTTGATCTGTTAGACGTACACGCAGACAAAAGCACGTTTCACCGTTTCGACAAATTCAATCTCAAGTACAATCCCTGTGGTCAAAGTAGACTTAGGGAAATTTTCTTGAAGCAAGATAATTTAATCCAGGGTAAGTTTAATTTATTTGAACTTACGGAATCAGAAATCGTTACTTCAATCTCAGAGAGATAATTATTTACTTGTTTTCTCAGGCCGTTTTCTTGCTGAGTTGACAAAACAAGTATTTACGGATCTTGATGCGAGTAAATATCAAGTAAGTCTGATTCTGATTCACCGGTTTCCGAATTATTTAATCTGGATAGTTAATTTTTTTGATCTTTAAAGATTTTGCTTGTGTACAGATGGCTGAATACAGAATATCGATATATGGGAGAAAGCAAAGTGAGTGGGACAATTTGGCGAGTTGGATTGTGAATAATGAACTGTTCAGTGATAATGTTGTTTGGTTGATTCAGGTACTGAAGTTTAACTGTTTTTTTCTTATCATAATATTTTATGTTCAGGGTGCGGAAAAATTTATGTACATTATGTAACACAAGTTTTGTTTATTAATATGGTCGTACTTTTTTATTGTTTGCAGCTGCCACGACTTTACAATATATACAAAGACATGGGTATTGTGACATCATTTCAGACCATTCTCGACAATATATTCCTTCCTCTCTTTGAGGTTACAGTTGACCCAGGATCACATCCTCAGTTGCATGTTTTCTTAAAACAGGTTTGCTTCTTTTCATCTCTGTATTACGATTCATCCATGCTTTTGGAATTTAAATAATTGTTTTTATTTTATAATTGCAGGTTGTAGGGTTGGATTTGGTGGATGACGAAAGCAAGCCTGAAAGACGCCCTACAAAGCACATGCCAACACCTGCACAATGGACTAATATATTTAACCCTGCTTTCTCGTATTATGTATACTATTGTTATGCCAACCTCTATACTCTAAACAAGGCAAGTATGTTAACGCATAATAATGCCTTTTACGGTTTTAATCGCACTTTTTAAGAATTGTCACCAACTTTTTAAATTTAATGATACCTTTCAGTGTGTCACTAAATTTCATTTTTCTTGTAGTGAATTGATAAATAATCCTTAACTTTTTAATTATCAAACTCATCTTATTATGAATTCTGAGTATGTTGATGTTATGTTACAGCTTCGTGAATCAAAAGGCATGACTACCATCAGATTCCGCCCTCATTGTGGGGAGGTATGTACTGCAGACAAACACCTCAATCTTATTTTTGTATTATCATTTGTCGACTCTCTTTGACTCTTGAGTTATGTATTAATCAGGCTGGTGACATCGATCATCTTGCTGCCGCGTTTCTTACGACTCATAACATTGCACATGGGATCAACTTGAGAAAGTCTCCTGTACTTCAATACCTGTATTACCTTGCTCAGGTAACACGAAAGATCCACTTAATTTATGATGCCATTGTAAATAAAAAGTAAGTGTGTATTTGATTGTTTGTTATATTGTGGTCAGATTGGTCTAGCTATGTCTCCTTTGAGCAACAACTCGTTATTTTTGGATTATCATCGAAACCCTTTCCCAATGTTTTTCCTACGAGGATTAAATGTTTCGTTATCAACTGACGATCCATTACAAATCCATTTAACAAAGGAGCCCTTGGTGGAAGAATACAGCATTGCTGCTTCTGTAAGTATTGGCCTTCTGGTTTCTGCATTTTGTGTTCTGTAGACGTGGTAAACTGGGCGGGTTGGGTAACGGGTCAAAATGGTTGCGAGTCAAATCGGGTTGGGCTAACATTTCATCACTTCTAGAATTCGTAAATAATTGATGTCGTAGATATGATGACAAAACTATATGATTACAAACCATATCGTTAAAATACTTGTGTATTTAAAAAAATGTGATTTAGGTCTAACCCGTTTCGATATAAATGGGTTGAAGTTGCCACCTTGTTTAATATTTTTATCGTAAGCGATACCAATATTTACCTTTTGCAGGTCTGGAAATTAAGTGCCTGTGATCTCTGTGAGATTGCTCGTAATTCCGTATACCAATCAGGTTTCTCACATGTTTTGAAGGTACATTTTTAAAAGTTATAGTTTTATCGAAACAGTTATAAGCGTTTCTTTAGTTGTTCTGTATGTTAAATATTTTTTGAAATTATGTAATCGGTAACTGTTCTTTCCGTTTTTTAGTCCCATTGGATTGGCCCGGAGTACTACAAAAGAGGACCAGATGGAAATGATATTCACAAGACTAATGTACCACATATTCGACTTGAATTCCGTGACATGGTATGTTAGGTTACGTAATCTTCTATATAATGTTATTATTAAATATGGTGTCTGATTTAATTACATTGATCTGGTTCAGATCTGGAGGGAGGAGATGCAGCAGATTTATTTAGGGAAGGTAAATTTGCCCGAATATATCGAGACTTAGCTTTTGGTGACAGCTCGGCACTCGCGTAGGGAAAATTACTCAGCTTACTCTAAAGCTTAAGAGCTAATGTGGGTCAACTCCGGAGTTCAGTGAAAGCTTTAGGTCAAAACTTGGGTTAACCCATGTAAGTGTAAATTATAAGAGGTCTTTACGATCTGAAACATTAGCCTTTAGCAAGATCACGAGATGATATTTGCTTCGGCTTACGGTATTGTCATAAAAACCGACAGAATAATCAATACTTTAAGCTGTTCAATCAGTTTTTGAAAGTTTTATTTTTGCAACATTACGGAATCTTATCATATATGAACTAGCCTTGTGTTTTATTAGTATTTACTTCCATTTATGTTTTTGCTTGGTGTTGTTGGCTGTGAACAGCTTTGGCAGGAATTTTACACCGAAAAAAGTCATTTATGTTGTTTTGGGTTAATACGTCACTAAACGAGTGATTTTTAGTTTTAAGACTGCTAAAAAGGTATGCCTTTGTTTCATTCATGTTGTAAGTACGCATTAAGCAATTCACGGCCTTTGAGGTATTGAAATAATATAGACAAAACGTAACATCGGAAAACGTCCTCTCAAAATTAATGACTTGTATTTGCTATAAATATTTTGAATGGTCATTTGACCCGTTACAACATATACTAAAATGTTATCCAATTTGCTTTGTGTGGGTTGCGTAATTAACCAAACTTAACTGATATAGTAGTAACAAAAAAGGGTAAAAGAAACATATCTATTGAAACAAATACAAAACGAGCCTTTATTATTCCATGTTATCACAAATCAAACAGATTTAAAAAAAAATCAGAAACAAGACCAAATCGTTTCCACTAGCAACGATTTGGAGTGCTAGTTCCGGAGTATGGACTTTCACTACAGAAACACAGTGACACGTTTTGGTTTTGTAATTTTACAAGATTGGTAATGCTGTAAATGACGTAAATGCTTTGGTGGGTTGTTGACGTTGACCAACAAATTTATTTCGCGATCATCTATCAGTTCTTGGACTGCAGCATTCATAAAACACAAGTCAGAAGATTTATAACAAATTTCAAATGTTTGTTAGGGTTGACAATTTCGGATCGCTCATTATTAATGAGTCAAACGGGTAAAAACAGATTAGTTTAAAAGGAAAACAAGGTTTCAAATATCGTCCAAAAAGTGAACTTAATGAATAAAACCTCACATTATTTTATTTTAAAAAAACCTTGGTTATTAATAAAATAATATGCTACCGAACCCAACCCACACAAATTTGCCACCTCTAATGTTGGTTGATGAAAAATCACCCTACCTCAAAGCTCTGCTTCACCTGCTCAACAAGTTCTTCTCGTTTCTTTTTAGCTGCAAAAGCATATTCAGGTGAATATAACGTTCGAGTTTTTGCATTTATAAAAACCAAATCCAGTAAAACGTTCGTTTTTACCTAAGGTTTGTATTTCTTCCATCGACTTTGAAGTCCTAACAGCGAATCTTTGAAATGTCCGGCTGAGGAATAAAATATCATGATCAGTTAAAACAGATGGTCAGCTTTATATAAGAAAAGTAGCTTACGGAAAAAGAACAAAGAATTGCAACGGCTATACTTGAATTAGTACCAATTTACCGCTTAGCACATGAATCATGTGCTCTAATATCGGTTAACAAGCATCGTCATTAGTTCATTATAACAAAAAGTTGCATAATCTCTCATTTCTAAATCACTGCATGATAAAAAATAACGCCATATCTGTAACTGCGCAGCTAGTCTGCACGATCAGCTCAAAGCACCATATTCATGGTTACAGAAAATTTTGACAAACTAGATAAGGCCGAACGCTTGGTCCAGCTATGTAGAGCGACCATGGATTCAACAGTCAACATTGAGAGTATTCTTTTTGATAATGCATTGATTCAACATTCGTCAATGGAACATATATGCGTTTTTCAGAAATGAATTGATAAACAACGCACAATATTTATATTCCAAATGGTATTTTACTACTAATTCAATCGTTAATAACTTGATATACATAAATGGTATCTAAACCTACATCCTATGATGCTTTCTAGGCTTGCTCCATTTTCATCCTACTCCATAAACGCCTCGGGAATTTGTGGAATTGGTGACACAATCACAAATAAAAACTAGTCCTATACAACGATAACATTCCAAATATCCGAAAACCATACAAAACATAACTAAATCCACATAAATTATCGTAAACTATCGAAAAACAGAAAATGAATTACTTGTTTGCAAGACCGTCAACGATAATCTCATTAACAACGTAAGAGATCACACGGTTCATGAAATTTCCTCCCGCCATAATCAAACACACCTTATGCTCCCTGATGAATTATCATTAATAATCAAAAACACAATAAATCAACAAATTAAATACTCAAATTTAATAATTTATGGACTAAAAAAATTTAATAAAAAATAAATAAAAAAAGTTTGAATTTTTACATAATTTTAATGAAAAAGATGAAATTTTTACAGAAATATATAAACTAAACATGCAAATTTAATAAATTTAAAAAGAAATTAGAATATTTATGAACCCTAATTTTTTTATTAAATAAAAAAGGGGGTGAAATTGAATATAAATTAAAGTAATTAATAGGATTAAATGAATAACAAGGATTAATTTAGATATTTAATTGATTACCTGAGATTAACAATTGAAGCCCTACTTTGTGGAAACGATTAGAAAGGGGGCAAATGTTTGAATGGGTTCGGGCTTTTATGGCCCGTTTAAAGTATTACTTGAGTTACAAGATGTTGACTCAGTTTGCATAAACATGACAAAAATAGGTTTTAACTAAGATTATTTAGCGGGTTTATGAGTTTATAATCAATTTTGAACAATAGCCTATATAAAAGTGATCTCGAACCGAATTAGAGGGAGAACTTAGATGCATATATTTTTATAGTATGGTTTGAATATAAATAATTTCATTTCGGTTTAATTTAATTTTTATAGTTTAAGAAACTTATGATATAGCTTGAGCTTTTTGAAAATAAGTTTTAAGAAACTAAATACTTGAAAGAATTTATAAAAGTATTTTTCATTTTATTCAAAAACTTTTATGTTATTTTTATTTTTAACATATAATTATATTATTAAATACATCTATAAAAGTAAAAACTCTAAATTTCTAACATTATATATAAAATCCGTAAAACCATATATCCATTTTGACTTTCGACAAACTTTCTGACTTCGGACGTATGTTTAACAGGTAAAAAAATATATAAATAATTTAAATATAAGGTTTAATTATTTTGCATATATACTATTTTATACATAAATAATTTAAATATAAGGTTGTATTTATCAAAATTCATTCATTTATTATGGATGTTAATGTTACTACTTAATAACCATATAGTTTAGAAGCTTTTATATATATATATATATATATATATATATATATATATATATAAATAAAAGTGAATATGTGGTTGTTACATATGTAAAACTCATAAAAAAATATGTCGTTTTGTTAAAAAAATTTCAAATTTATATAACTTTAATCATATTCATTAACTAAGTTTACAAATTTTTATCTATTCATATCTTTTTCTTCATTAATCGTGTCTTTCAAAAATATAAGTTTTTTTGTCATCACTGGACATCTATCGAAATCACTTTTTAAACCACACAACTACATAGTTCTTAATGAGTTTTGGATATGAGTTTTGGATGTAAGTTTATACATGTAACAACCCATATTCCTTCTCATTGGATATCACAAAAAAGAAAAGAAAAAAATAAAAAAAATAAGAAAATACAGGCCACCATTGCAATTGCAACTACCGTATAATTAAAGGAATATTATTACAAGTTCCGTAACCACTTCAAATTACCTATTTCTTATTTCCATTTTCATTTCTTCATTCATTTATTAAATAAATCAAACAAATTTTAGCAAAAAAAATGGAAAGTGAATCACATTCAAATAATAATAAATTCAAGGTATATAGCTCGGTTGAATTATATGAATTGAAAGATGAATTTGTATTCAGATCAGTTGAATTCCCAGATCAAGCTTTTTCAGTCACTCGTTCTGATGGAACTTTTCATAAAATTCAAGGTTTTTTTTTAATTTTTTTTTTTTTTTTTTTAATGAATTTGAATGTTTAGTTAAATTTGTTGATATTAAGTATTAACTTATTTGTCTCATTTTTTGTGATTGTAGTTTTTATTATGAATATGAATTCGATGTATTTAATTTAAAACGTGTCTATTGTATGTATTCGACCAATTAAAAACTTGTTGACAGCTTATACAGATGTCACATATGTTTGGAGATTAATAAAAGAATGTATAATTTATTTGTTAAAATGTTAGATTTATATATAAATGTTGAATTTTTATATAAAAAGTTGGATTTATGGGTTACAGAATGACTCAAACGGGACACGAAACCATCTTTTGATGATGGCGTTGGACGTTTTTAAATAACATGGAAAGTTGTTAACTTTTTTCAGATGAAGTTAATTTGGAAACTGCTTCAAAGGTGTATACTGTATTTGGAGTTGCTGGAACAATTCGGTTGCTTTCAGGTTTGTTTTTTTGGTGCTATTCAGTAAATTTTGTTTTCAAATGTATTCGTATAGTTTTAAAAAACATATATTGCTGTTAAAGGAAAAGAGCTATCGAAAACTGTTGTTTGGGAAGGTACCAATTTAGTTTAGTCTTCATTATTGGAACGTGAAAAGTTATGCGTGTTATATAAGTTTCCATATAAGAGAATCGAAGATTTAAAAGTTCAACTATTGACCCATTTTGGTAAAAGATCATATAGCATCCATAATTATAACGCTTACAATTTTTTCTCCGTACATGGACAATTGCCAGTTTATAGTAAGACCCAAAATCTAAAATCTTGTCAAAGTACGGCTTCATCATTTTCTTTGAGCGAGATTAAGTTGGAAGATCAAATTTTACATCGTTAGAAATGTTACTTGTTTCAAATAGTTTTCACTCAGATGTTTGTTTTCTGGTCTTTATGTAGGAACATACGTATTGGTTATAACTTCTCGCAAAGAAGTTGGCACTTACCTTGGTTATCCTGTCTTCCGAGTCATATCTATGAAGTTCTTATCCTGTAATGAAGATTTAAGAAATCTAAATAATCAGCAAGTAAGTTTATAACTTTCATAACGCTTTATATCTAAACTTTATGAAGCACCATTAGAAGTTCCAATCTTTAATTGTTTCATAAAACCATTATTATACAGAGAAAAGACGACGCTTACTTCCAGACTTTGTTGGGAGTCGTGGAGGAGACTCCCGGCTTATATTATTCCTACGAAACCGATATTACATTAAAGTATGTTTCATTAATTGTATAATGAGCTCCTATAATTTGTTTTATCTTATAAAGACTACATTTTTTCCGTTCTTATGAAACTGGATGCCTTATAGCTTGCAGAGAAGACACAAGATGACTGATGGGTGGATGAGTAAACCAATTTGGAAGCAGGTACACGTGAACATATGTTTCTTTAAATTTATATATTTTGAAGTTTATCTTGAGAACTCTTAACGATAAGAATATTTTCTTGTTTGTATTTCAGGCTGACCCGCGGTTTGTTTGGAACAGGAATATATTGGAGGATCTTATCGAAAATAAGGTTGGGCAATATTTCTCATGTGATTTTACTTGACATTTCCGTCTTTATATATATAGATCATATTGATATATTTATATTTCTTATTGCAGCTTGATGACTTCATTGTGCCATTAATACAAGGAAATATCCTTTCTAGTTTCTCTTGTCTGTAATTATGTATGCCACGTGAACATATTCATATGCGTGCATTCGTCATTTTCCGTACAGATGTAAATCGTTGTGTACGGCAGAATTTGAAAGAGAAAATTATCCATTTGCATTTTTTTTTCCGTAACTGTGGATTAAGCTTCCAGATGGGACAGCTCAAGCTGAATAATGTTACATCAACGATTACATTAATATCAAGACGGTGCACAAGGCGTCTTGGTAGGTCAAAAATAAAATTTATTAAATATCTTAATATAAGAAATTACCATTTATTTTCGACACCAGCTTGAAATATCTGATATGTCTTAGGTACTAGGATGTGGAGACGTGGAGCTAATCTAGAAGGTGATACTGCTAATTTTATTGAAACCGAACAATTACTGGAGTATGACGGATTTAAGTCATCGTATTTGCAGGTATTTGAATGTGTTTATTATAACCAACACATTAATTGGTCAGATACAACCAAAATAAAGTCTTTAGTGAAGTTACTTTATGATTTCAGATTCGAGGTTCGATTCCACTCCTGTGGGAGCAAATTGTTGATTTGAGTTATAAACCTCGTCTTGCTCTTATTGAGCATGAAAATACGGTAACGTTAAACGAGAATATAATATGATCTCTTTAAATTTATTTGTTGTTTTATGTATGACCTAGTACCTACATAATACCCCCAGCAACTGGTAACCGTCTTTGGTTAACTGACTGTAGTCCATGGTAGTGAAACGCCACTTTCATGATCTTTTGCAAAGATATGGAGACACTATTGCTGTTGACTTAACTGATACGGTAAAAGCTCACTGTAAAACAACAACTTTATTACTTTGAAATGTTATGTATATATAAAGAATTATAGTAATCTTATTTTTTTATTGTCTTTCGTGCAGCATGGTAACGAGTCCCTTTTAAATCTCGCGTTTGCCACAGAAATGGAAAAGTTGTCAGATGCTAGGTAAATTTTTATGCGTTCTTTAAATTTTACTATATTTCATTAACACGAAAAAGGAATCATACAAAAAACAATAAATATTCACATGCTAGGAACTAAAGCGATATTTGTTGAAACATTATCTTTTTATTATAATTTTTTTTAGTTCTTATTATTTTTTTAATTGGTACAGATATGTCTCGTTTGATTTCCATCAACGTTGTAAAAACTCAAATTTCGAGAGTTTGAAACTTCTCTACGATGAAATAGCTGAAGAGTTTGAAAAACAGGGGTATTAGCAAAACTCAACTTACACTGTTTACAATTTTTCTCTTCAAATAGTTTGCGTAAATGGAGCTATGACGGTTTTCCATAAAACCATTTTATAATATTCACTGTTCCAGCTCTGCAGATACTTCCTCCAAACCACAGAAGGAGAATTGCTAGAAGAGCAGAAAGGAGTTATTCGATCCAACTGCATCGATTGCCTCGATCGAACAAATGTTACCCAGGTTCAAGAAATCACATTTACACTTACTACAATATCCAGAGTTGGCAATTTTGGACTATTTTACTTAGAAATTGGTGGAGTTGGTTTATATTTCATATCTAATGATTAAACGTGGAACTTGGTTATTTATGAAACGGGTCAAATGGGTCGAAAGTGTCCCGAAGTGTATTTTAATGCTTACATTCTCTTTACTCAAAATTTTTGAATTAGTATCCTAATAGTATAATTATTTAAGCATATTTAGTACATTCAACTAATGAGAAACAAAAGATATTGATGGGTCGGTTTGATTCGACCGTTTTGGCCTGCTGATGGGCCCGTTTACAGGACTTTAATTGTGTTAGGTTCAAGCAATTTTTGTGAGTAAAAGGACAAAGTTGTCATTTTTTTTTCTCATTGCAGAGCTATCTTGCACGAATATCTTTGGATCAACAATTGCAGCGGATTTGTGCACTTACATCATCAGAAAGCATTTGCACTTTTACAAATGATGAAGATCTTGAGATTTTTAGGCATTGTATGGGCTAAGAGTACTCTTCTTTTTTATGGTCATTTCCTGAGTTAAAATTGTGTTCTTTTTTTTGATATTTTGTAAAATTTTTGATAGTGTGGGTGAATCAAGGTGATGAGATCAGCCTTGAGTATTCTGGAACCAATGCTTTAAAAGGAGACATTGTCAGGTAAGATCAAAAGTAGACATGAGAAAATAGGTGAGTCGGGCGGATTGGGTAGCGGGTCAAGACATGCGGTCATTTGGCTCGAGTCGGATGGGGTTAAATTATGATTACAAACATTATGCTATTTTTGTAAAGCTGCATCTTTTTAATACATTTGATTAAGGAATGCATTAAAAATGAACTTTGGAATACTAATGACACCCTTTAAGTCGATAACCATTTGACCCATTTCCTTTAACATCGTCCAAATTGACCCGTTCATAAATAATTGGATTGAAGTGTCACCCTAAATCAAAAGAAAGATCGAGACTCTAAGATATTCATGTTTCGCTTTTGGTGAATCTTTTTTGCAAATAATTTTTTGCAGATATGGGAAACAAACTATGTCCGGATTAATCAAAGACGGGATTAGCGCTCTTTCGAGATATTATCTAAATAATTTTCAAGATGGAGTTCGACAGGCAAGCTTCTCCATACCAAATTACAAAACTTGGCTTTCAGTTTTGTTCATATTCTTTTCTGAATTTTATTCCATGTTTCTTCAGGACGCAATAGATCTCATTTGCGGAAACTATACAGTCAACGGAAACAGTCCATCCCCGTTCCAGCTAAACAAATTTGAATCACGCACTGTGAGTAATCGTAATCGTACATACCAACTTATGATTATTATGGTAATTTATCGATTGATTTCTATACTTTCTTCGTTTGCTTATATCAAATGCAGTTATTTCCAGTGGCATCAGCGTTATTGATAGGAGGGTTGACAGTAACATCCATCACTCTTAACCGAGGTATTGTACAAACTCCATTCCAGCGAAAAAGCTTAGTTTTCGACCGTTATATTAAAAGCTAATTATCATTATATTTTGCAGCAGGACAAAATGCTCAGAGCATGATATCTTCTGTTATATGTGTTAGTGCAACCGCTGGAATGATGGCTCTAGTAAAATCAAACGGAAGACAGATTTGTTCTAGGCCTCGATTGTGCGGCCTTTTGTAGTCGGTTAATTCAGTTGCTATTTCTGTAATGTATTTCATACAAGTCGATTTCATAGTTGAAATGGTACTTGGTTTACTCGAATAAAATCCAATAAATGTATTACAGTTGTATATGAATTCAATGAAGTTTAAGAACGATAAATCGTATGTGACGATTTTATGCTATTAATTTATATAGGTTATAAGCTAGTATAACCAAAAACGTGTAACATTTTTCCAAAATTTTACTAATATGTTTAATTACTTCTAATTTTCCCGAAAATTAAACAAAAAAACAAACAAACAAATTACAAAGGGAAATTAAAATTTTTACCGTTGTCTTTCACCATCAATCTGCCATCCCAACATCCTAATTTTCAACATCAACTCCGTGAGCGCCGCAAAAAACTTAACGTTCTGAACGGGCGACAACACCTCCATCACTTTCTCCGCGATTCGAGTTCTCAACAAATCCGCATTTCCTAACACAACTTCCATTTCACCTCTCAAAACATCAATAGCCGATTCGAGTTCATCTAACCTCCCATCCACTAACAAACTCTCACTATCAGTTCTCCTAGTTCTAATAATCTCAACTATATTAGGTCCAGCTACGCTTTCCTGAATCCGCGCCATTTCGTTTTCTAGTTTCCGTTCTTCACTCGTTGTCTCCGATTTCAACGTATCAATTCTCTCTAACTGTTCTTTACTCAAATCGCGAACGGAAGCGTTCGCGATTTGAAAAGCTAATCCAGGTTTAAAACCTGCTATCCAGAAAAAACTCTTTTCAAAAGAAGAAAACCAAGGAGGAGAGAAAACTAACGACACGTCGTGATTCGCGATACGCGATTTCTGCTCGTAATACTCCTGGTAATGAGCTAACACACGAGTAATCAAATCACGAAGATTAGAGTCAGGTAAATCGTTAGTTAAACTCGACTCGCGAAGCTCGTCGAGATAACGCTCCTGACGTACTAGCCATCCATGGAAAAACGTTTCGAATTCGGTAACTATTCTCCGCTGAGATTTAGTTGTCATCTCTTTGGATGATGAAAAAAAAATTCGAAATTGTTGATGGAATTTATAGTAAGGGAAACGGTGGAGGAATGGAAGATATTTTTGGGAAATGTTCTGGATAATTCAAGAAAGTACAAGTGGAAGATAGTGTGAAAAAATGACACATGGAAATACCTTAAGTAGAAGGAAATTCAGGAAAGAGTGACACGTAAGCGGTTTATCCACCTAGTAATAGATTTCTTTTTTTTTTAGCTTTGAAGTTTGTGTAAGTGAGTAAAGTAAACGGTAAAATAAATTTTATTGGTCGGACCGGTTAGACCGTTTAACTGAACCGAATGTTACTGTTTTTGGACTTATTAAATGAACACTGATAAACGTATGTGCCAAATTTACCCATACCTTAACAAATTTGCCCTTACTTATTAACGTATGTTAATTGGTTGAATTTAAAATCCAACTGTTATTTAGTGAGTACCAAATAGAAAAGGGACTATAATATTAGGAACAGGAAAGTATAAAATTTTCAAAGTTATATTATAAAAAAGTCTTTATTTTAAACGGATAAATATTCATAAGTGATATGGTATAGATTTTTATTTTCCTTTTCTTGTAAGTGACTTATTTTGATCCATAAACGGTTGCAACAAGTGCGTTCGTTAGCTTTTTATTTTTTAAATATAAAGGTTTGAAAAATAACTTATTTTTTTAAAAACTCAAAGGTTTAACTGTAAAAAGGTTATTAATAATTTTACTTTAAATCTCAAATGATTGGGATAAGAAATGTTTTATTAATAGAAAAAGTCCCGTGTTCGAGTCCAGATAATGGATTATTGTTCGGACCTACCCTTAATGAAATATTAGATTGAATTAAAAAAATCATATCACAAAATCTATTTGCCCCGTCAAATTAATCTTCGTAGTTTTTTAAACTAGCGGATGATTAAGAAGTTAATATTAGTAAGGATCGTTTAAAAAGCTAGAATGACAAAGTTACATTTTATGTATTTTAGATTACCGAGTTGTTATTTTAATTGTTTTTTTAAGAATTCAACACATTAACATCACAAATATTTACATCTCATTTAAATAGATATTGAACCCACAACCTCAACATAACGTCGTGATTTTTGACGATAGTATAGAAATAGCAAACTAGAGGCTACAGGAGTACAAGGTCCTCTTCAATAACTCAAAGAGGTGACACGTCAAATAATAAAAAAATAAAGAATGTAAGTGACATGGAATTTCAGAAAGGTGACACGTCAAATATCATCTTCGTATTTCTGCCTCTTTTTAATATATAAACAAGAACAAAAAAGTAATGGAGATGCGGGGTATCGATCCCCGTACCTCTCGCATGCTAAGCGAGCGCTCTACCATCTGAGCTACATCCCCTTTTGCTTTACTTTACTTTATTTTCTCAATTTTACTATGTTATAATTACTTATTAAATATAAGAAGAGTTAATGATGCCTTGCGGGTCAAAAAACTTACATTATAATCGATAATCTAGAAAAAAAAACTTAAAATTAGAAAATGTTAAAAAAAACGTAACATAAAAGGAAAAATACAAAACTAAACACTCAATCGAAATCAATACATAACTACCTTATTTAATAGCCTAACAAAAAATAAAATAAGTGTAACTACATTGTTTAATAGCGTAACAAAAAAAGTAAAAGATAAGCAAATATTAAAAACATAAAAGATAAAAAAAAGGCTTAGACTTAAAATTAACGATCGTCGAAATAAATGGCTAGTAACCTTGTTTAACACTGTAACCTAAAATGAAAAAAAAAATGTAAAGAAAAAAACAAAAATAAAAATTAAACAGACATGCTAACTGCTGGAAGCAGACTGTCTACCAATTTCACTATTCATGACGTTCCATCAACAACTTCAAAATGTAGTATAACTTCATTATTCAGAGCGACCCATCAACAATTCCAAAGTATATATATATGTATAACTTCACTATTCATAACGTCCCATCAACAACTTCAAAATATATCTATATATAATCTGAATATGAATTCTCTATATTTCTATACATAACAAAATTTACTAGACCAAAATAACCAACTTATCAAGAAAAGAAAATAACTTTTTTAATAATAAATCTGCTCGAGAAATTTCTATCATCGCACACGAATAACACTACCATTCAATAAAAACAAAAATTATTACAATTACAATAAGGGTTTTTCTAACGTGTGCCCTAAGGGCACATGATAAGTAGAGAATATTCTCCTCGAAAATTGAAAAAGCAGGGAATATTCCATACTTTTTCAATTTTCGAGAAGATTATTTTATACTTTTTCAATTTTCGAGGAGAATATTCCCTGCTTTTTCAATTTTCGAGGAGAATATTCACTACTTATCATGTGCCCTTAGGACACACATTAGAAAAACCCTTACAATAATCTATATATAATAAAACAATTATATAAAACAGTTTATAAATTTAGCATTAAACAGTTTCATACAACTGAGAAAAGACCCTTAACAAAAAAAAGTAAAATAATTAAAAAATGTATAAATGAAACTAAAACAGTATATAACTATAAAAGTAATCTACGTCTTTGTCTCGTATCTTAACTAACCAGAATTAGCATAATTAGTTTAAGTATTTGAACTCCAACAAACAGCTGTTGAAGAAGACTTCAAAGTAGCATCAGATACCATTTCAACTATTTTTCTTCAAAAAATTAATTTTTTTTTGAAAAATCATCATCATGTTTGCCAAGAAATTGTTACAAAAAGCTTCAAAGCTTCATAATCTTCATCATAATCACCAGGTTTTGTTTATTTCATCACCGATCATTAATTTTAAGTAATTTAATTGAGTTTAATTGTTTTTAGTGAATTTTTAGGGTTTAGTACAAGTAGAATGCATTTATTTTGAAGTTGAAATTATGTTACTGATTATTGTTGATTGATGAAACTATTAGATGATTGTTTAATGAGTTCGAGTTCGAGTTCGAGTTCCGAGTTTCGTATGATTTGTTAGGGGTTTAGTTACTACACTATCTATATTGTAGAATTAAGTTTAATTTTTCACTTTCAAAATATTAGTATATGTTTTTTTCTAAAGGTGTTTTATGTTATTCGAATTTTACGTGTAAATCGTTTACAGTGAAGTTAGAAAGCCAGGGAACTAAGTGAAGTACATGACAAAGTTTCAAGATTTGTAATTTCTGTAAGACTTTTTATAACCGAAGAAAATGGACAAAGAAAGAAATTTAGAACCACAACGGAAAAATTTACTAGAATTGGTAGCTTTGTCTATCTCGTTCTTGTTCATATATTTAGTAGAGGACGTAAAGGTTATTATTATGTGATTATCAGTTTTAGAGTTGAATATTAGTTTGGACCACTAGAACGGGTCTATTTTCTTTAAGTATAATTTTTTTTTGCTCTGACCACAAAAAGTTGAAGTCGGAACTTTTTAGACCGGAGACTGTATTTTCATGTACTTCAAATTTAATTGATAGTCAGTGAGCTACTTGACTATTTTCTTGTGGGAAAAATGAATTTAAAGCTGAAAACTCATTGATATTTAGTATAAAGCAGTCGGCTAACTTTCATTTTCGTATATGGAACTCCTGTGGTCGTGAATGTATTATCTTTTTTAATTTTCAGTTAAGAGTTTATGTTTCTGTTATACAAACCATCTTACCTCTATTCAAACATATGAGTCCACTTTCTTCTCCGGAGGTTTGCTTAAAGTTGCAACCGTGTATTAACTTCAATGTTTTTTTTTCTCGTCTTTGTCATGTATCAGAACCTAAAAGGCTGTCTCACTCCAGAAGATTTGGATTTTCGAATAGTAGTTCATTATGGTATTCCATCTACTGCGTCGGTTCTTGCCTTTGATCCCATTCAGCGAGTATTAGCCGTCGGAACATTGTAAGTTGTTCTTATATACATCAAATGAGAAATGCAGTTCCTTTAGTAACCATTTTTTCTTATTAATTCCTTGCAGAGACGGAAGGATTAAAGTTATAGGCGGTGATAACATCGAAGGACTCCTAATTTCTCCAAAGCAATTACCTTTTAAGCATTTAGAGGTTCGTTATAAATAACTAAACATGTTTTGAATGCTAGTTTATTTTAATGGTTTCTCTCTTGCAGTTTTTATGCAACAAAGGTTTTTTAGTCAGCATCTCCAACGACAACGACATACAGGTAGCCTAGTAAACTTTTACCTGAACAGTCCCCCACGGTAATGATTTTCAATACCCACAACCATTATTTCGTAATTGATGCTACTTTATAGGTGTGGAATCTGGAAAGCCGGTCTATAGCTTCTAGTTTGCAATGGAGCTCCAATATAACATGTTACTCCGTGATATACGGTTCCTTCTTCATGTACGATACTTAAAAAATACGATAACAATATTCCGTAAAGTTGATGGGTGATGAATTATTTAGTTAAGTCTGTTACTATATACAGGTATGTTGGAGATGTAAACGGTTTAATGTCTGTATTAAAATATGAGGAGGATGCCGAACTGTTGGTACTGCCATATCATATTTCAGCCAAATCCCTTACTGGTAATTATTTTATGAAGTTTGGTAACTTAAAAATTATTTACGCTCTTTTAGGCACTTTAAAAAAGTGTGAATTTTTATTTACTTAAACAGAGGCGGCCGGGTCATCATTTTCCGATAATCAGACTATTGTCGGAGTTCTTCATCAACCTTGTTCTTCTGGAAATAGGCAAGATTCAAGTATCGGTTGAAGTTCTCTCCTTTATATTCTGCGACATTAGTTTATAAAAGTTGAAGAATATATACGTTACTAATATTTGGATAAGTAATTGATTGATTATTGTTTTGCAGAGTTTTGATTGCATATGAGAGCGGGTTGATTATTCTTTGGGATATCTTTGAAGCTGAAGTTGTTGTCGTTAGAGGTGATAAGGTTCTCGAACTAAAAGACGGAGCTGTCGATTCACCTCGTCAAGATGGTCAACCGTCATATGTTACACCTGAACACGATTTGGAGGAAAAAGAAATAACTGCTCTTTGTTGGGCATCTACCAATGGGTCAGTTCTCGCTGTTGGCTATATAGATGGAGATATTATGTTGTGGAAAACATCAACTACTAGTAAAAACCGTAAAGCTGGAGCATCGAGAAATAATGTTGTAAGACTACAGTTGTCATCTGCTGAACGGAAACTTCCTGTTATTGTCTTGCATTGGTCACCAAACAGTAAATCACAAAATGATTGTGATGGCCAACTTTTTGTTTATGGAGGCGATGAAATAGGGTCTGAGGAAGTATTAACGGTGAGTTCAACAGCTTGACCCGTTACCAACCCGCTTGACCTGCCACCTACAATTATTCTTTAATAACAGTTGGACTCTGGCATAGAACACTCATTAATTGTACTTTTATGCATGTTTCAGGTTTTAAGTCTAGAATGGAGTCCCGGGATGGAAACTCTACGATGTGTTGGCCGTGCAGAACTCACTCTTAGTGGTTCTTTTGCTGATATGAGCTTATTACCAAGTACAGTAAACAATCACGGTGCTGATTTGTTAGTACTCACAAGCCCCGGACATCTGCAATTTTTTAATCATCAAAGTTTGACTGCGCTGACTTCTGAAAATGATAAGAGAATTACTCTCTCATCCCTAGAATGTCCTGTAGTCATACCCACGCTTCATCCAATCATGAGTGCAACAAAGCTTATTTCACTCGTTGGCAGCGAAAACACTTCAAGGTTTCTTTTGGAGGTAACGCAGATATGTACATATAACACTTATGGTGTTATGTTACTTTTGTATTATTAATAAAATTTCGGTTTACTTAGATAGCCACAAATGTGAAGCTCAATTCAACAAAAAAATTGGAGGGAGGAAAATGGCCCGTATCAGGAGGCATAGTACAACAATTTTCGTCTCCTGAAGGATATGTAATAGAGAGAATTTATGTAGCAGGTTACATGGATGGATCTGTTCGAATCTGGGACGCCACCTCTCCTGTATTATCAATCCTTTGTGTTATAGAACCGGTGAGTCACTACCAAATGTTTATTCTTTCATGATAATCAAAGCATTTGCATAGTTGATAGGGAGTAGATGTGGGAAATGGGCTGATTGGGTCACGGGTCAAAACAATTTCCTTTATTGTTTTGTTTTTTTGATAGTCGGTGTGTCAAGTGTGATAACTAGTTGTTTTCTCAATGATAATATAAGTTTTTGTGTAAAATGATCGATGTTTGATGCATTAAAATACACTTAAGGCTGATTGACCTGTTTCCACGAGAAAATGTTTCGAAATTACCACCTGTAGTAGGTAGTAATAAACCAACCAAAAAGTAGGATTTCAGTTAACATATCCGACGAAATTTACAGATAAAAGATGTGGAAGTGACTGGTTTAACTGCTCCACTTTCAAAACTGAACTTCTGCTCCTCGACTTCAGAATTAGCAGTTGGCAATCAACTTGGTTTGGTAAGAGATTCTTCCTTCTATAGTAGATACTTCTCTAAGTTTACTGGTCTAATTACCTCACCTATCTGCATAAAATTCTGAGCTTGTAGATACGTGTATATAACCTCATTTCCAGTTCGAAAGAGATCAGCCTTCACGTTGTCACAGGAACGAAGCAAGAAGGTATTCTTATTGCACCAATGAGCTAAGAGTATTAACAATCACTTAATCGGTTTCTATACACAACAAAGAAACTTCCGGGTTTTAACTTCTATTAATTTTTTTGGCAACATATAAATTCAGTTCACAAACAACCTCAAGGTGGTGGTCCGAATTGTATCGCTTGTTTCCACCTTCTCGATTCCCCTATACAAGCACTTCAATATATGGACAATGGAGCTAAACTAGCTGTTGCACATGAATGTGGTCGTGTAAGTCCGCAATCTTTGGCTAAGATTACTGATTTAAAACTTCATGTAACAGTTATTCTTATTTTAAATTCCCCGCGTTGCAGATTGCAGTGCTAGATATGAAAGTATTCTCTGTTTCATTCATAACTGATTGTTTACCTAACCCTACCAGTCCAGTGATTTCAATGACCTGGAAATCATTTGTGTATATTGGTGGTAATGTTAAAAGCCCAAAAGGCGCGGGACCAAAGGATCTTGAAAAACCTGCAGAGAAATTGATGTTTGTATCTACTAAGGATGCTAAGTTATATGTATTCAGTGGCGATGATCATCGTTTGATCAACTCTAAACTAATACAACTGAAAAAGGACACAACTGTTATATCCATGCATGTTATAGGCAAGTTTCAATTTATATGCCCCGTTATAATCTTTAAAAATCAAATGTTGGTATTCATTTTGGTTACCAGATTTGGTTATTTAACGAATAGTCAAATATTTTAAACTATTTGAAATAAAAAATTTTCTATTTTCATTTGATAGTAACTATTTTTTTTTATTTTTTTTTTTACAATCTGTGATATAATGAACAATAATGCCAGTATTATGCATATTCTCAGAGGGGAGTGCTTCCATAGTTGAGTCACTGGAGCAAGATGTTGCAGTCGGAAATGAACCTACTAGTGAAGTAGATCGATCTAAGATTGAACACAACACGCAGCCTGAGCATATCAGTTCAGGACTGAGTGCAATGGATTCACTTGTTTTACTTTGTTGCAAGGATGCTTTGCTCTTGTATCGTTTTAAATCTGTTGTTCAGGTATACCTACCGCCCTTCCTTTAAATCTGTTGTTCAGGATGTGCGCTTTGAAAGGGATTATGTGATATATAGATAATTTAGTAATCAGGTTTGCCTTGTGTGAGCTATAACCCTTAATGTTTTGCTAGGGAAATGAAAGACCGTTGCGAAAAGTAAAACTTGAGAAGCCTTTTTGTTGGACTTCGACTTTCAAGAAAGATGGAAAAACTTGCGGATTAGTAATACTCTATCAATCTGGAGAATTGGAAATCAGGTTTTGTCTCTCTCCATGTAAGAAAATATATTTTGTACCTATATATCGAATATGATATGTTGACACCTATATTTATACAGATCCTTGCCGGACCTAGAACTGGTGAAAGTAACCTCATTAATGTCGATATTAAGGTGGAGTTTTAAGGCGAATATGCAGAGGACTATGTGCTCTACGGATAATGGTCAGATTGCCATGGTATTGTTCTAGATATTGTTAGAGCAAAATTATGTAATCATATTTGATTTACCAACTTTATAGTTTTGGACAAAAAGTGTTTGTGGTCAACCCGACCCACCCGTTTTGACTTGAACAAATGATTACCTGTTTTAAATTTGACCCGTTATCCAGCCAACCCATTTTCCGTCACTAGAAACTATGTCAAATTGCATATTTCTCCATGGATATAGAAATTAAGTAAAAATATCTCACTTGAGTATAGTCTTAATGTGAAGGTTATGACTTATATTTTCCGCAAATTTCTTTCTTATGTAGGTAAATGGGTCAGAAGTAGCATTTATCTCTCTACTGAATGGTGATGATGATTTCAGGTATATATCTCATTTGTGACGCTACTTTGTCCACTCAAGATGAATAGTCATGTGCTCACGTACTCAAATTAATAATAATTTTTTAATGTTGTTGCATTCGTTGATGTAGAGAATCTTTGCCTTCTCTTCATGATAAAGTGCTTGCAGCTGCGTTAGAGGCTGTGATTAGCAGTTCTCAGAATCAAAAGAAAAAACAGGTTAAATCTCTTTGTGATCAAGCCTTGTCCGAGTCTAATAATTTGCCAATTAGCGATATTGCTAAAGATATTCATAATTATTGGTGGTAAAATGTGTTGGGATGGCTAAAGTGTCAAACTAGTTAAGTTTTGGTTCGGGTCAGGTTGACTAAACACTTTTTGCACTAAAAATGATTTCAATAACAATCTGTTTTTTAGTAAAACAATTTAGGAGACTTTTTGCGTAGAAATTACACATTTGTCCGACCCGTTCAACCCTTTGACATGTTTCTTGTTAAGTTTTTTTTTGTGTTTGAACTGATAGAGATATAACATTACCTGAATTGACCCATTCATATCTTATAAATATATATTTGTCGATGCAGGGTGTCCCTGGAGCACTTGTTAATATCCTTAAAGGATTTAGAACAGGGAAAGCAAACAATGGCATCAACTATCATGAAGATTTTATATCGGGTTTTAGTAATCTCGAGAGAATCTTTTTGAAGAATCCATTTCCAGATCCACATGAAAGCATTACTTATGACGAGGAAGAAATAGAGCTTGATATTGGTAAATATTTGTTGAGGGCGACAATTTCGATTTATGGGTAAATGGGTCAACTTGGGTTATAATGTTTTTTTTCTAACGAGTCAAATGGACAAACTTATAAATTGTAGCTAAAATAATAAGTGGTCAAATGGGTTGAAAGTTTTTATTATGATATTTAACACATTATTTATCTATAAATTCAATAAAGAAAAGGCAAAAAGTGTTTGTGGTTGGTCCGACCTTACCCAACCCGTATTAACCCGAACTAAAAATGTACCCAATAGGACTCGAATCGACCCTCCCATATTGCAACCTTCAATATCTATTCCACAAGTTTACTTTGATCTATATTGATGCAGATGACATTGAAATCGACGAACCTGTAATCATGTCGCCTACTTCAACGTATACAAAACAAAAAGAGGAAAAGAAAACTGACAGGGAAAGATTATTTGATGGTGACAATGCTGAGCCCAAAATCAGGACACGTGAAGAGATTATTGCTAAATATAGAAAGAGTGCTGGGGTAACAGTAGCATTTAGAATATAAAAAATTAAATCAAAAACTAAATATTTGAAGGGGTTAACGAATCATGTTATACTGATTTTTTTCAGGACGCTTCCTCGATAGCTGGAGAAGCAAGAAATAAGCTTTTAGAGCGCCAGGAAAAGCTTGATGTAAGATTTTTCTATCATATAGCAAAATGTGTCTCCTTCTATTTTTAACACTTTTGTCGTTTTTAATTTTATTTATAGCTAAAGCAATGATGGCTTTAAAAAACTATATTACTAAAACAAGTCCCAACCTTTTTTTACCCAACAAAATTGATTAGGTGACTGTAAGCGTTTGTGAATACTTCGCTCACTTACCCTTTTGACTCATTCAACCAATTTCCCTTTTTTGCTATTGTATTTGGTGTTACCCATTTGACCCGTTAGAGACGAAATATAACCCAAGTTGATCCATTTTAGGTGAATGGTCGAAATTTCAGCCTATCAGTTGCAACATTGTAAAACCTAAATAAATTATAACATGAATAACATTTTCCCGTCTTCTCTTCTGTCAGAGAATCAGCAAAAGGACCCAAGATCTAAGCAACGAAGCCGAAGACTTTGCATCTTTAGCAAACGAGCTTGTGAAGGCAATGGAACGTAGAAAGTGGTGGCAAATATAAAGTCTCTTACAAATCTCAGCAAAATTCCTTTCCATTATTAGAAATTACACATACTACAATTTTTCCTCACATTACCAGATTTCGGACAAGTTTATGAAACTTTTTTCAAGTACATACGTACTATACAAAGTTATTTTTTCAAATGGTTTGTATAATACGTAGTGTCGAAGTTGACTTATAAGAAGTTTTTTCATATACTAGAAAAGGTCAACGTGTGTATTACTCTATTTGGAAGATTGAAAGATCACATAGCTATTGTATTTAACATGAACTTTTGAAAAGAGTATTTGTTGTATACCTTTTAAACTTGTGCATATGTAATCGTATTTTACTAAACGAAAATGTACTTGTAGAAAAGTTTGGGTTTATGCTCGAGTCCTCAAACTTACTGTTATGAACGGACATATTTGAGTTATACTTTATTTATAATGGGTCAGATAGTGTTAAGAGTTGGTCCTCATACCATCATAAAGGTAGAACAAAAGAAATCCACAATTGAAAACCAATTGTTAACAAGTATTGTTATCAAAACTCGAGTATAAATTATTTTGTTTATTTTCCGTTTATGATTGAACCTTATAGTATTTTGAAGTTTAACACTTTCTTTAATTTGTTGCTTATGTCAAGTTTAATAGGTGATATTAATTTTAACTTTAAATACTTGCCATATTGAATGTTGACACTTTAACTATATACAATAGCATTTCAATGTTGACAAGTAAAATAAAAAGAAGTCAAATAAAGCCATCATCATTCAAAAGTTAGTTAAGAAAATTAGGTAGGAAGATGAGATAGTATATTCAAAAGAATAATGTCAAGAGAAGTTATATATAATTCCTAAGTTTTTAAAATTACGTCAAACTTTTTTGTGATCTTAAAAATGACAAGTAACGTGTTGATTTAATGTAACGATTAAATTATTTTTTTCCTTTACCTTTTTTCTTAATCATCTTTTTTTTGGTTCAAGAAATGTATTTTGACGATAATATATAATTCATGAACGATCATGTTACAACTTTAAATCGACATAATTGTATAAAGTAAGTTTCAAAACTTCTAAAACTATTAAGTTAAATATATATAACTATACAAATCATTTGTGTTGTTTAGTTTGAAAGTAATATGCACACGATTTAATCAATATAAATCCGTGACTGATTCCGAACCTTTTCATAATCACCTCCAAGATATTACTTAATAAAGTTCTAAACGTAAAATATTTTATAAAAATATCAGAACATCTTATCATTAAACCATTTCGTTATAGTTTTAAATCAAAGATCTTGCATAGTGACAAAACATACCCATTGGGTCTAGTTGTAACCCATACCCCAGTATCAAGTTGCAACATCATTCATTGGCTTTACTTTCAATCTCTCTCACTCTCCCTCATTACAAAAATATAGATACATATTCATATATCTATATATCTAGGGTTATAATAAGTAAGAAACCCTAGAAAAACACCACTTATCTCTCACAATGGCAGGATTGGTGTTATCAGGTTTAACAACAACAATTAAACCTTTTTCCCAATCTTCAGCCATCCCATCAAAGATTACCTTTTTACCCTCCAAAAATCCAATCTTTTCATCAAAAAAACACAACCCAGATGAAATTTCCAAATGGGTAATTAAAGTTAGTGCTCCATTGAAAATTCACCATGATTTAGTCCCAGAAAAATCTAATCTTTATGATGAAAATGAAGAATTTGATGCAGGGGTCCCACCACCATTTAAATTAGCTGAAATTAGGGCTGCAATTCCTAAACATTGTTGGGTTAAAGATTCATGGAAATCTATGAGTTATGTTGTGAGAGATGTTGGAATTGTGTTTGGATTAGCTGTTTTTGCAGGGTTTCTTAATAATTGGTTTGTTTGGCCTTTTTATTGGGCTGCTCAAGGGACTATGTTTTGGGCTCTTTTTGTTCTTGGTCATGATTGGTAAGATTTAAAATTAATCTTTAATCTTCAATTTTTCTGTTATTAGTTGACTTTGCCCGTTTTGTCATTGTGTATATAATGATGTTAATTTTAATAATTGAACCGGTTATACGTCACCAAAAATCCGGTCTGTTACATCATTTGTGAAAAAATAAGAGGGGGATATACACAATTGAGATTTTGAGAGCTGGATACACGCAATAGCAAAACCGGGAAAAGTTTGTAACACTTACTTGATCCACTTTTTAGGGTCAAATTATTCCTTAAGGTTTAAATTTGGTAGGTAGATATGTATGAAATAGGTAAAGCTAATAAGCTTTAATATAAAAATATTACTTATAACTAGTGTTAGCTATATTTAGGTTAAACTAGAATGCCATTAATTTTCGATTAAAAAGGTTTAACATTTTAGTGCAATAGTCAAAATGGGTATGCTTGATGATCTTGTTCATGTTGTTTCGGGTTCAAAGCTTGATATGTAATGTTATCTAGATGTACACGAAACCAGAAGAGATATAATACATTATATAAAAGTTAACTAGTTATAACAAATGCACGCCGTTCTGGAATAAAATGTGCATCAATTTGGATTATGTTTTTTGGCTACAATAGTCAAAAGAGGTATGCTTGAGCTTTTGATCTACTTCAAGTTCTTTTTGGCATGATTAGTTCTCTACATTTTCTCGTGATTCTTTAACATTAATCGTGTGTTTGTAACTTTTATGATAAAACTAGTCTAATTTAGGGAGCTATCCAGGAAACAAGAATGCTATGACTATGATATATTTATATAATAAATAGTAATACATGTCAATTTCACGAGCACTTCATTTCAAATTTGCTGACCGTACTTTGAAAATGATTACGTGTATGAATGGTTTTTGCAACCATTTTTGAAAGCAGATGGAAGTTATAGTCCGTAGCTATTTCTTGTAACTAATGTTAACCATTCTAGATAAAATAAAATGCCCTCGATTTTGGATTAAGCAGAATCAACCGTTTGACTATACAGTCAAAATCTGTATGCTCGACTTTTTAAGATTTAGATCTTGATTTGTTGTTTTGGTTTGTAGTGGTCATGGAAGCTTCTCAAACAATCCGAAGCTAAATAGCATCGTTGGGCATCTTCTACATTCTTCAATCCTCGTGCCTTATCATGGATGGTATGCATTACCTAACTGTACTTGGACCACTTCTAATTCTCTTTATTTTATAATATGGTATTGTAATAAAATTTATATGTACTTAATAAAAATAACAAATTGTGGTTATTGTGCGTCGTCATTATACTTATCAACATGACACATATCTTGACCGAAAATACTTTACATGCCATTGATTAGATTATTGACTTTCAATATAGTTTGCATTATGGAACTTTTTGATATTGGGACTTTAGGAATAAAGAATCATAATGTTACTTTTTCGAATTAGGAATCGAGTCTAATCATTGATTTTCTTAAACCTTTTTCCTAAGTTATGTATGTATATTATGTGTGAATATAGAGCACAAAACGTAAGAATGTTTGGAATGTTTTCACAAAAATTGTGCACGTTTTATTATCTACTATTAAGTCGTAGAATAAAAAAATTTACATAATTAAAAATGAAAGCAAATTGTATATAATTTGTGCCATGAATCAAACGGATAGATGGATACTAGTTACTACTGCCCATAAATGTGAATTCTACTATTTAACTGAACTTGAGTGAATATTGTAGGAGAATCAGCCATAGGACACATCATCAAAACCATGGACATGTTGAAAACGATGAATCATGGCACCCGGTATGTTCTTTGTTCTTATGCTTACTTGTAACCTTCCCGTGTTGGTTTTATTTTTTCTGAAATTTTTATTGGTATTTTATTTTAATTCCCATTTTTTCTTCTATAGCTATCTGAGAAAACATTTAAAAGTTTGGATTGGATGACCCGAACACTCCGCTTCACCCTCCCTTTTCCTATGCTTGCTTATCCTTTTTATCTAGTAAGTTCGCTTCTTTGTACTTTTGAGAGCGTTACATCGTCATTTATGTTAAATTTGATTGTGATTAGTATCATTTTATTTTTGGCTTTTTATAGTGGAACAGATCTCCCGGAAAGACTGGTTCACACTTTGATCCAAGTAGTGATTTGTTTGTACCGGTCGAGAAAAAAGACGTTATCACTTCAACAATTTGTTGGACGACAATGTTCGCTTTACTTGTTGGTTTGAGCTTTGTTGTTGGTCCAATGCAAATGCTAAAACTCTATGGCATTCCATATTGGGTACTTTTCATATCCCTTGTTATGTTTCTACTCTATCGCTCTAAAAGCCATTATCTCGGGTTTATATTTGGGAAAAAATACACAACAAGAAGGAATTATTTATTTGAGATTTTGACTCGATTTCAGATAAACGTTATGTGGTTGGATTTAGTTACTTACTTGCATCACCATGGTCATGAAGATAAACTTCCATGGTATCGCGGAAAGGTATTGCCTTGTTTATTTTTATTCTTGCCAGACGGGACGCACGACACAACTATATGAAATGATGAAATATGGGCTTAATGATGTTTTATTTTTGCAGGAATGGAATTATATGAGGGGAGGATTGACCACCATTGATCGTGATTATGGTTGGATTAATAATATCCATCATGACATCGGAACTCATGTTATTCACCATCTCTTTCCCCAAATACCACATTACAACCTAATCGAGGCAGTGAGTAATCGTTTTATGAGTTTTAAAAATTATTCATCTATTTATTACTATATGATCTACAAGAGTGCTAAAAGTCAACTAATTTAGCAATTTAAACATAAAATAACGACAATCATGAACGCGATCCTATCTTATATAGAGAACGGAATATAAAACATAGGATTTTGGTATGTGATTCTCGAACACTTTCAAAGACATCTTTATAAAAGTTTTCAAGGGAAAAAGGTACCCTTTGACTTTTTAAGTCAAATCTTTCTTTTTCAACTGGTAAAAATAGATGAATTCTATTACACTTTAACATAAATTTATCAATTCGCACTTCTCTTTCTATAATTAATCTAATATACCTTTTGTGTGAAACGAAAAAAAACTCAAAGAATTAATACCAATATCGAAGCTGATTATTAGTCAAGTTTGACCCCCAAAGTCAAAATGTGCTCAACTTTTACATGTTTAATTCCAGAAATGTTGCCAAGTATATTGTTGAGTCCTTGCATTTATACTCATAATCACATTTTTGCCTTGTAGACGGAGGCTGCAAAGCCAGTGCTCGGAAAATACTATCGAGAGCCAAAAAGGTCACAGCCACTACCTTTTCACCTAATTGGTGAACTAATCACAAGTTTGAAGAAGGACCATTTTGTTAGCGACACTGGAGACGTCTTATACTACCAAACTGACTCTAAACTTAGCGGGAAAGTAACTAAAGATAATTGATTTTGATATCGATTTTTGCTTGGACTGATTATGATGTGCGGTATCTCAAGCAACATTCTTTGAAGAAGGATTGTTCGATAAATGATAATGAAGATAGGTTATACATGTTCGAGTTTATTCAATTAATTATTATTTTTATTTGTTGTTTCCATTTTTTTTGTAACATTTGTGGATTTGGATGGAAAACATAAAGCAGAAGAAATTTAGTCACCTTGGTTATTTTGTTGTCTGCTATGAATTCTGATTACTTGTTAGTTGGAGTTTAGATGTATATGTAACTAATGTCGATTTTCTCATTTGTGTTTGCGAAACTGTATTTTCAAAAAATGTCGCGGTAGATTCTTCAAAACCGTCTTTTCTCTATAAAAACTATGAACAGATGATCGATCCTAACCTCTAAAACGCAATCACAAACACTCACACTCCATCGTAAATGGTTTTTCATACATCTTTTTCACGAAATCTTTTGTAATAGGAAAAAGATATTTCAAAACATAAGTTTATGAATTATGACCAACTATTTTCAGACTTTTTGAAAGTTAGATATGCACAAAGAGTTCATCACAAATTTGTTCTTGTGTTTCTGAAATTACATGTGCATTTCATGTTGTACAAGTCAATTTGTGACATTTATACATCGTACTTGAAGTTAGGCAAGCAATCATAGTACCTAGGAAGGAATTTCCAAATCACAAGAAAAGAGAATTTATCATAATCGTTTAAAGGAAACTTACAAGAATCTACCTAGTACGACATGAAAACAAAAATGATTTTTTCTTTCAAACAAGGTGATCTTAACGTTTTAAATAAAAAAGATAACGTCGAGTACAAGGATCACATATTTTACATATATAGTGTTAACAACACATATCTTACATAAAAAGATAATTACGCATTTTTATTTAAAATAAACAACATAATCAACTTGTATAATGATGTGAACAATCCATAACAAAACCGAATTGATTTGACATTTGATAATTGAGAATGATCACAAGAATGTGCGACAAAAGAAAGTCAACATTTATAGGTTGTTAGTATAATTTTTTTGAATTGAGTAATATTAATTTCTAACTTTTAATAAAATTCATAGATTAAAGAATATTGCATTAGTATAATTAAACGAATTAAGGTCTAACAAATTTTCTTCAACTATCCTTACTTATACCTTACATTCTAATTAAAGTAGATTGTAGACTAACCTCTTACTCTAACCCTTCTCGATTGTTTTTTCGTGACTAAACACGAATGCAAGTCTATGAATCATCTCTATTGAGCTTGTTTAAAAGAGCGGTTATGAGAGCATCTCGTTTCTCTGCTCTACTTTCCTCTCTAATCCTTCTTTGTTCTTCCCTTTCTCGCCACCTTTGCTCGTACATAATCCTTTCATTCTCCAATGCTTCCATTTTTTGCCTCCACTCCATCTCCTTTCTTCTTCTTTCTTCTTCCTTTGCCTCATATGTCTTCATCCATTGCATTTCTATTTGCATTTGTTGCTTCATCAAATCATCTAGTATTTCTTTGAGATTATTAGTCGTTGTATTATCACGATTCCCTTTGTTAATGTTGGTTGTAATCTTTTTCTTCTTCTTACTACCACTCGCTTTCTCCACATCACTCTCGTCATTTTCATCATCATCGTCTGAAGACAAATGCATTACTCTTTTCTTTGATGATCCGCTTGCCACGCCTTCTGATTCCAACCATAACATCCTTTGCATTCGACCCGTGAAGATTGCTTGCAATTCGTTGTAGAAGGGAAATTGTTGCCTCATACCTTCTTGTTCCATTGTCTCGAAACCCTAAATGTCTCATACAAACAAATTAATCAACTTATTAGCTTCTTTCACAACAAGATGATTATTTTGTCAATCAAGTTAAGCATTGAAGCAAAACATCAAGTGTTCTACAATTCTCTATGGGTTGTAATTGTAGGGTTTACCCTTCAACATACATACATCATGAAATGCTAATAGAGACCATTAAGTAAATTATTGGGGAACATCAACATAACATTTGAAGTTTCCTTGATATATTTCGAGTTGTACACACTCATACAATATCGATTTATTTGTCATCAACTCAATAATATCATATTTACACACTTATATACGTACATATGGTAGTTTTACCTTTAACACATGTCATGAAAACTACAATCAATTTCGATTTTGACCACATTTATGTTTCCATACAACTTATTTCAAATTTCTTGTTCTATTGAGTAAATATGTTTCCTAAAACAATGTTTTATACTCACATATTAACTACTAATCCCTACTACACAACTATAAACAATATATATCAGTCAAGTTAAGCATTGAAGCAAAGCAGAAAAAGTTATACATACAATTCCTTATATCTATTATAACATTAATTTGGTGTAATCTTAGGGTTTTCCCCTTCAACATGATCATAATATTGGAGTTTAATTTCCTTTGCTTAATAATCAAATATCGTATTTCTTCGTCATATATTCATACACACTTATGTAGCATACGATTTTCCTGCTTAACATATGTCAAGAAAACTCGAACTAAAATTGATTTTGACCACATTAATGTTCTTAACAAAGCACAAAGTTTTCATTTTTTTGATTGATAAATCGTGATTTATATGTATTCCAAAAAATTGAAACAATATAATCAAAATAGTAGGAAAAAAGATTCCATATCATGTTTACGTACAATAAGTTTTATATACTCTAAGAAAATTGAAAGAATATTTATAAAAAAACACACACAAACACACCTTATAACGTGTAACAAGATTCTTCCATTTGCATTTACACTGCTCACCACTACGATTATACCCCCTTTCCTTCATCTTTGTAGATATAACTTCCCATAGGACCTTATTTCGTTTCGTCTCCATAAACGTTGGATCGAGTTCCGCTCTTATCATCAAGAAATCCCTTGTTTCTTGTACGCTCCATTGCGGAAATCTATCACCAATACCACCACCACCACCAGAATCCACACTCACACTCATATGATGAAGGTGACTAGGGTCCATATATATAGATATATAGTATCTATATGTATAGATTAGATAAGAAAAGTTTTTTTTCCTAGGAATATTTTGAAAGAAAAATTGTGGGTAAGTTGGTAGATGAATTGAGAAGGAAGAAAGAGATCTTTTTTTAGTATGGTTTGAAAGGGAGAAGTAGAAAGCTTTATACTATGTGGAAATGGTCAAAGAGAGAGAAGAAAAAGAATTACATTTATTCTTCTATACAATATGAACTCAAAGTTTTATTTTATTTTACTTTTATTTTTTTTTTTGAAATTTTTTTTTTGAATTTTTTTTGAATTTTTTTTTTTTGAATTTTTTTTTATGTTTTTTTCATAGAAATTTAAAAAATAATATAGTTTTGATGTTGATGTTTATAAGTTTGATTTGTAGAAATACTTAAGAAATTTCATTGTTCTTTGTATATATTTATTTTTGATTTTATTAATTAGTTTCATTGTATTTAAACACATTAAGAAAGTAAAATGTAATTATTTTAAATTTATTATCTAAGAAGGTTGTTGACCATACTAATATAAATTATAAATTATGTAGTTAATCGTCTATATTAAGGTGTAACCTTTATAAAAGGTTCTCAAAAGGTCGTTAGTTATACATACCCTAGTACGTAAATGTATATTGTATAATATAATGGTTGTATATTAACACTTAAAAGCTTGTTGTTTCGAAAGTAATTATCTACTAATATTCGTCTTAATGACGAAGGGTATGCATTATAATTCTAAATAATGTCAAATGTGAATATATCCAAAAATAATGTGTCTAATTAATTATTTGTTGTATATATATGACTTTGTTTACAATGGTATAAATATATTAATATTAACATTAATCTAACTTAAAATCGAAAACAAACTCTTCTAATACAAATCTATATTTATTGTGTTGGTCTAAATCACCATGCATGTTTGACTTAATAATGCTTAAATTTATTACTTAAATCTATAATCATATTTATGACATCTTTAATCTTTAATATATAATAAAATAGAAACTTTAAATATCACATGGCGAAATAAGTTCATTCGATGAGTTATCTTCTTTGATTTCAGCCGTTAGATCAGATTGATGATTACATCAAAGACTATTTCTATTTTACATCCTCTTACAATACATAATTACATTTTCTCTTTCATTTACATTTCTACTTAAATAAATAAAAAACATAAGTTTATTTTACTTATAAATCGCTCAATTTAAACTATGATTTATCATATTTTTATTCTAAAATCTCCTCATAAAAATATCAAAACATGTATATAAACGTAAAAGTATAAATATTATTTTACCTATAAGCAACATAGGTATAAACGTAAACGTATATATGTTATTATACGTATGACATTATCTTCTCATAATAACTTAAAATCTACATAAACAAAAATTTACGAGTCAAACTTTATCTTTATTCGCGCTATCGCGGGACAATAATATAATTTTATAAGATATAATACATTATAAGCACTCTTTAAATGGATGGTTAAAAACGATTGTATTTGAAATGAAATAAAAAATAAAAAAGAAATGAGTGGAAAGTACAAACCCTATATTGTTGTGAAGCTCATCCTTCTACGCGGAAACTTAACCCACTCTCTCTCTAGATTTATTCCCTCTCTCTCCTCCGTTTTATTATATATTTTATTATTTATTTATTTTACATACACATTTGTTCACATTTCGTTACAAATTCGTCATGCTTACAGATCATTTCATGGCATCTTATGATAAACAACAAATATGGTAGTCCATCCTTTACCCCATTCGTTTGTTTTATGCACCATCGACCTTGATTTGTTTGTCTTTTATGTGTCTCGACCATTAAGCTACTATCGTACGAACAACTTTATATTTCATAAAAATATTTTATGTATTATCTAAAAAAGGGTATGTAATTATTTTGTTAATTTCTTTGCACTTTTGAATGGAATGCAAAGGTTACATTTATAAATGTTTATATGTAGTTGTCTTTAAAATGTACTTATAAATGTTAGTATTTAATTACTTATAACCACATATACACATAGTTTGTTACATCTTATTTTTTTTCCTACACGATAAAATAGTATAAGTTACGTATGGAAATTTGTATTCTATTTGCTAATGTAAATATTTTTATTTTTACATACTTACGAGTCTAAGTACGAAACTTTATCCTTTAATTATACTTTATTTTTTATATAACAATTTAAAATATTTAATGTTTGTAAATGATCGTAAAATTTTATTTTTGTTAAGATTGTAAATAATAATTAATAAACTCAAATTTTCTTTGTATATAACAAATATCGAATGCAAAAGTAATTTTTAAGGAAAGTTTTACTCTAATTGATACTTAAATTAATGTTATAACATATATTTTATGAACACATATTAAACAAATCTTTTTGAAAATAATGTAAGAAAAGTTACGGGCAATCATAAGTCTCGAAGACTTAATAGATTTAAAAACGTTAGAACAAAATCAATAATTTAAAATACTAATGTGTAAAATTTCAAGATTATAGATAACGTAAGGTGTGACGTGACGGCATAAGTAAAAAGCTCAAGTTTTGCAAGAAATGGCGTGATATGACGTTTTTCAAAACGTGATAAGGCGGCAAATTTTTTTAATATATTTTATAATTTTATAGAAATTTATATATATAACTTTACTATTATTAAGTTATATAAATATCAATAAATTATCAAAAAGTCTGTTTTAACATTTAAGTATATATATATATTATAAGATATAGTCACAAATTTATAATCAAATGATTTTTATAAGTATTTTTAACTATTTTTTTTGTTTTTATAAAAAATTGGTAACGCGTTACCAAAAACTTACGTTAAGACGCGACATGACCACGTTTTTTTACCGCCATATCTAATAAAGACGGCTTATATATTTTCATAATTTGTCGCCACGTCATGACGCGTTATTTAGAATTCCAAGGTTGACTATGCTTTCATTAGAGATATTAGTTTGGTAATCTACGTTGACCGATGTATCATAAATTGTCCATTTGTCAAAAAGTCAAGACTGCAGAAAGACCTCTACTCGAAATCTCATTTGACTTATGTGAACAAAATATTTTAAAATCTTTGTTTTTATACGAACAATTACATTATACAAGTTACAATAAGGACATTTTGAGTTTATTTTTGGATATTATTATTTTTTCTTAAGGCCGTGACAACATTTATTTAAAGACTCGAGTATGATAGTAGCTTTAACTTATATAGACTTGGTCAAGAAATAAATTATGTACCGATTGATTTCTTGGAATCGATTAACGCTTGAATAGAATCGAGTGGTCTATGCTCTTTGGGTAAAGTTGTATCGGTATTTAGCTTCTCTCTACGATAAGCTGTATGTTCAACTATGTGTATATCAATATATTAGTTTGATCGTTTTAATTCTTTTTTTTAGTATTGATTAAATAGAAGATCACAATTCAAAATTATTGTGTTCATTGTTGAATTGTTGATCATTAATATGTAGGGTCTATCCCAAAATGACATAAAATGATTATGAAAGTTAATATCTTTTTTGAAAATATGTTAAATCTAAACAAAATAATTAGATCAATAATTTGATAGGTATGCAAGCTTTAAGTTTTTTGGATATATATGAGGAACACATGGAGTAGAAGCAATACCCCTCTAGATGTATCAATAATACATTCATTGAAACAAATAAACAAATAAGAAAGGACATATTTGAGAAATATAAACATAGCTAGGACTACATTTAATACATTTTTAGAAAGAAATTAAATGACTGTAATTTTTAAATTCTTGAATCTATAATTGCTACTTTTTTATTTATAAATATTACATAATTAAGCATGTATCATTATATTAAATATAGTTTCAAAATTATATACACCAAAATTCTTTATACATATTGAGACTATCGAGCAAGACATCCAAATTCCTAGCCTTAATAAACCTAACAAATCCAAACTTTTTGTTTTCCTTCGAAACCCTAGCCGGGATAAAAACATCTACAACCTTACCGTAAAGCTCACACACATCCCGTAGCTGTCTCGACGACGTTCTAGAGGGGAAGTTGGTGGCAAAAATCGAAAATGAAACTTGTTGTGCCGTAAAAAAAAAAAAAAAAAAAAAAAAGTTCTTTATACATATTACATATTTAAGCATGTATCATTATAGCTACTAGAATGTAATTAACATAAGCTTGACTTGTTTATCTTAAAATATATATTGACATCTTTCCTATGAAGTGTCAAAGATGCATATTGTGTCATTACTAGCTAGTTCACCAACTTTCATCTACATTCATATCATATGCATATTATTAAGTATGACTATTAATTCCAATAAAAACATTCTTAACATATTCTTGAAAGTTGAAAGCTTCGCATGTCTATTGTAACGTGCAAAACAAGCCAGGCAGTGTCCGATCCAGCTATACACACGTTACGTTTTGATGCATTAGTGCATCAAGATTAACATGTGAACACTTTTATAATGAGAACCTCTTTGCAATAACAAATTACCTATATGCATCAACTTTTACATATATACGTTCAAATAGAAAGATTCTTAACGTTACACGAGTCTATTGTAATGTACGTGTAGGATGAGACGTGTCCGATTTGATGCACCATGTTTGTTATGTGCATCAACAATTTAACGTGTGGATACTTGTTATATTGATAACCTTTATAAAGTGTATAGTGTTTAGATCCACCTAAATTAAAAGTAGAACATTATACTGTATTTGTTGAGAATTACCAACCTTAATTTAATTGAGAAATTAAGGTTTTAAAACCTTTACGCGTTTATCATGGCATGTGTGGATACTGCTGGACAACAGTCGACATCCACGTGGCAATCATGCAAATGTGGGACCCATAACCTTTTACTTTGTTCACACGCATCCGCTGTTGCTTGGCCAAGACGAATTCCCACACAAGCTTTCATATTTCTCTAGTTACCGTTTTAGTCCTCGTTGTTATGTTAAATTTGCAAATCTAATGTAAAAATGGAATTTTTTTACAACTTGAGTGTAAAATACGTGTTTTTTAACAATTCATAACCAAAATAATCTTCTTCATAACTAGTCATATCATAACTTGATGTTAAATTAGTGTAGGGGACATAAATATATATAGAAAAACATATGTTAAATAGGAAAGTTTGATTGGATCGGCCGAACCGGCTACACTGTTATAAAACAGTTTGATTTTATTTAAGACACTATTTTTTATACTCTACTCTACAATCATTAAAAGCTCATTTTGATACCAAAAGTAAAGTTAATGTTTAATAATATCAATGTTTCATGTTTAAGAAACAACATTTGGCTCAAAGTTATCGTGCCAAAATTTGATGTGCCAACTTACCTCAGTTTGGCCGATCTTGACAGCTTCGGGTGCACTCCTAGTTTCAAATAAGGTTAATGTTTGAAAAATGTTTTTTTAAGTAAGATTTCATATAATATGGAATGTTTATACACCCACTTTCTAATTCTACTCTTAAAATAATAGAGAATGTAGAGTATTTTTAATATATAATAAAAGAATTGTCTTAAATGTCACATGTCGAATTAAGGTCCGTTTGATGGGTTAACTTCTTTGATGACAACCGTTAGATCGGATTGATGATGTCATCAAAAATTATTTTCATTTTACACCCTCTTACAATAATAATTACATTTTCTCTTTCTTTCTATCTTTACTAAAATAAAAAACATAACTATAATTAGAATCGTTTAATTTAGACTATTATTTAAATTATTATTATTTTAAAATCTCCTAATACAAAATATCAAAACATGTGTATAAACGTAAATAAATAAATATATATATATATATATATATATATATATATATATATATATATATATATATATATATATATATATATATATAGAGTTGGTTTCATTTAAGAACCATGTAATTATTTAGGAACCATTAGGAACCATTTTTAGGCAAGGTGGCAATTTTGTAATTAAACTCAAGGTGGCAATTTTGTAATTAAGTCAAAATTGAGAGTCAAATTGGAAATCAATTAAAACCACTTTAAAATCCTAATTAACTTTAAATTAACATATCTAGAGTATAACTAGGTTTTAGGAAAAACTAAATACACCATTAGAACAAGCATTTAATTATCTTTCCAACGAGCACCCACTTGATATACTTTTGACGACTTTTTTTTTTTTTTTTTTACAGTGAGTTTCGGTATATACACTAGTGTATATACTAAATATTCACCAGTGTATATACTAATTCACAAAAAACACATCTGAACCATATATACTATACACTAGTGTATACACTATATTCACTAATGTATAGTTATACACTAGTGTATTTATACACTACAGTAGTGTATTTATACACTAGTGTATACACTATATTCACTAATGTATAGTTATACACTAGTGTATTTATACAATATACACTAGTGTATACACTATATTCACTAATGTATAAGATGTATTCTCTATTGAATACATGGTATTCACTGGTGTATATTGTATATTCACTTGTGTATATTGCGTATTCACTGGTGTATATTGTATATTCACTTGTGTATATATATATTGTATATTCACTTTTGTATATTGCGTATTCACAATTAAAAGAAAATTAATATAAAGATTCGTATACATTAGTGAATATAGTGTATACACTAGTGTATAGTGTATATGGTTTAGATGTGTTTTTGGTAAATTAGTATATACACTGGTGAATATTTAGTATATACACTAGTGTATATACCGAAACTCACTAAAAAAAAAAAAAAAAAAAAGTCGTCAAAAGTATATCAAGTGGGTGCTCGTTGGAAAGATAATTAAATGCTTGTTTTAATGGTGTATTTAGTTTTTCCTAAAACCTAGTTATACTCTAGATATGTTAATTTAAAGTTAATTAGTATTTTAAAGTGGGTTTTAATTGATTTCCAATTTGGGGATTTGACTTAATTACAAAATTGCCACCTTGCCTAAAAATGGTTCCTAATGGTTCCTAAATAATTGATGGTTCCTAAATGAACCCACCTCTATATATATATATATATATATATATATATATATATATATATATATATATTATAACTATAAACAACATGTGTATAAACGTAAAACTATATATATTATTATACATATAACATTATTTTTTCATAATAAATCAAAATCTAAAGTTTATGATTAAATTTTTATTTTTTTTCGTGTTATCGCGTGATAATAATCTAGTTTATTATAAATGTCAGGAAAACATGAGAGTTAGGGTGTATAGAACGTATACCGAATTAATCTTAACCATCCATTTTAGACGAGGATGCTTATTTAATGTTTAAGACGAAAATGCTTATTTTGATGAGGGAGACCTCAATTGAAGAAAACCATCATATACTTGCGTAAGTCCTTTAGGTCATTTTCAATGTATGCATCAAATTAAAGCATCAAATTGATGTAATTTTTGGTGTAAAACTTCTCCAATCAAGACACTAAAATGGTGTAAATTTTTGGTGTTACATCATTTTCATAGTGTAATACTATTTACCACATCAAATCTATTTATTTTTTTATTTTAACCCTTTTATTTTTGTTTTCTTTTATTATTTAATCTTTTATATACCAATAAATTTATATATTTGTTATATAACTAATATAAAAAGTTAATATTAATTTATAAAAGCTATATTTTAAAACAAGCTCGTTAGGATCTATAAAATGATTAAAAAATATATTAAGTTTTTTTTTACTTTATGTATTATTTTGTAATAATTTGTTTTTAAAATATTGATTAAATACTTTTATATAACCAAGTATACATATAAAATACATAAATGATAAAACTAAAAAATAACATTCATAAATTTAAATATATTATAAGGTTCAAACTTAAATAAATACAACATAGTAAATTAAATGCAAACACATTTAAAAGATTAACACCAAACTAATTTTCAAAAGTTTTCCGAAATTCTCGTTAATCCGTCATTGGCGGTTCCTCCCAAATCATAATATTTGTAGTACGTTTTAGAATTACTATCATAATGCTATTAATTAGGACTAATATAAGAGTTTTATGAAGTTTATAATATTAATTTTATATTAGAATAAAAACGTTAAACATAAATTATTTAGAGTTCATTTACGTCTTCAATATTTTTACAAGAAGAAATTACTATGTAATAAAAAAAGCTATTTTGGTATAAAAATTTGGTGTAATACATTGGAGAGAATTTAATTTTGATGTAAACATACTCTTAAAAGATGCTTTACTAGTAGTTTGAACCTATACCATAACACAGGAAAAATCACTTCTCAACATATATAAACGAGCAAACTTCTTTTGTTTCGATTTTACATTTTCACCTATATTTTCTACTTGAGAGTATCACAATTATGGGATTAAAACTGTTTTGACCGAGGTCATCATGTATCGTAGTGTAGTAAGAGTTGATTTTGCTATGTTTTGTATGAATTGAATAATCTTCAATCGGGGTCATGTTTTGTTCTTTTGTTAGTTTTTAGTCACCTGGTGCTTTTTATAAGAGTCGCAAAAAAGTGGTTGCAAGCCGAGTTAGTACAATGTGCATGTTTGAACTGGTCGGGTATGGTGACCTAGAATTAGTCGAGTTAGTTTAATGGGAGGGTTCTTGATGGGTCAAATGATTTTTTGTTGTATGTGTATTTTTCATTGAGATCTAGGTTGGTTGATTAATGGGTTAAAGTGGGTTCGGGTCAAAAACATATTTTTTCTACATCATTGAAACGGGTTAGGCCAAGTGTATTTCAAAACGTTTCGTGTCAAAACTACCACTTGGGCGGATTTTGTCTTGTTTAAACAATTTGATCATTTTCAGTTAAATATGAATTTAGGTATTCTCATACCTCCTTTCTGTTTCTAGTTATGTTTTAGCTTTTTATATAAGGAATTCCTGATTACTTCCCGATTGATCATTTACATCACGAAATATGCAAAACACACTTTTTCGATAGAATATCCAAACAAGCAATATGAAGGTACTAAATATAAGCACACCATGTATAACTCGTACAATATAGATATATAATCTCAACGTTTATTCACAGTCAAGTTCTTGTAAAAATTGTCGATTCCCGCCTGCATCATTTCACAAAACAAATATTAAACACCACCAAAATAACCTTAATCCCCCAAAAACCCTTGTAACTTGGGACCTTGCTTACTTTGTAATGGTTCATTGATTTGTCTCTTCGTTTATTCAAAGTTGCAGTGAGCAAATCTTTTTCCTCTTCAAATGTTTTCGGCTATACGCTTTACATGCTCAAAACCTCTTAGCTACAATAACGAACGTATAACAAACTTATTATATATCCGATAACAAGCTTTTAGAAATTTCAAGCAAATTTATAACAAATAAGAGAGTAAGAAACAATACCTTGTTTCTCTCTGCGGTAGATTTAAGCTCAGAAAGAATATAGTCTTCGAGCTTTGTAAGATTACAGAGCTCGGAGTAACTAACTTTATGCCCGTTTTGACGGACCCACTTTTCGACATGTTCCTTATTTGGTACAACTACTGCGACCAACGATGACTTGAAGCTATCCCCATACACCCAAATCTAATCATTTATTTAGTTGGAAAAAACATATTATAAGGGATATTATATAAGTTTAAGTAAAAGAAAAGAAAAAAAAAGTTATTTACGTCTTCAACGATTGGAGTAATGCCGTAAACTTTCTCTAGATATTCAAGCGCAATATACTCCCCTTGCGATAACTTTATCAAATGTTTCTTTCTATCGATAATTTTCAGTACACCAAATTGATGTAATTTTTGATGTAAACATTCTCAAATCAAGACACTAAAATGGTGTAAATTTTTGGTGTTGCATCATTTTCATAACATTTTATACTAAATTTGGTGTAATACTATTCATAACATCAAATCTGTTTATTTTTCATTCTAACCCTTTTGTTTTTGATTTTTTTATTATTTAATCTTTTACATACCAATTAATTTTTATATTATAACTAATATAAAAAGTTAATATTAATTTATAAAAGCTATATTTTATAACAAGCTCGTTAAGATCTATAAAATGATTAAAAAATTTATTAATTTGTTTTTTACTTTATGTATTATTTTGTAATAATTTGTTTTTAAAATATTGATTAAATACTTTTATATAATCAACTATATATATAAAATACATAAATGATAAAACTAAAAAATAACATCCATTAAATTTAAATATATTATAAGCTTCAAACTTAAATAAATACAACATAGTAAATTAAATGCAAACACATTTAATTAAAAGATTAACACTAAACTAATTTTCAAAAACATTTAATTAAAAGATTAACACTAAACTAATTTTCAAAAATTTTCCGAAATTCTCGTCAATCCGTCATCGATGGTTCCTCCCAAATCATAATATTTGTAGTACGTTTTAGAATTACTATCATAATATTATTAATTAGGACTAATATAAGAGTTTTATGAAGTTTATAATATTAATTTTATATTAGAATAAAAACGTTAAACTTAAATTATTTAGAGTTCATTTACGCCTTCAATATTTTTACAAGAAAAAATTACTATGTAATAAGAAAAGTTATTTTGGTATAAAATTTGATGTAATACATTGAAGAGAATTTAGTTTTGATATAAACATACTCTTAAAAGATGCTTTTTTTTTTTATAGTAAAATGATGTATCATTTTTGATACTCTATTGGAGATGCCCTTAGAAAGCTAGAACTAAAATCTACACCACTTAAGAAACAATGAATATAAGGTTACCTCTTTTTCTTACTTAAATAAAATACAAATTAGATGATTAATCATTATAATGAATATCAATATGTGTCAACATATGCAAGAGAAATAAAAAAATATATGTCACACGTCGGGATTCTTAAAACATATAGACATTACTTTGTGAAAATGTATATGATGTTTGAATAAGAGAACCCGGGTTTCAACTATGTAGGTAACATTTGGGGTGATTGGGAAAACGTTCAACAATGGTTATTGAGATGTACCGTTAACGTCACATTGATCTCAGTCAACTTGAACATATGTGTCGCCCCAAGATTTTGACAAATATATTTAGATTGATAACGTAAAAGTTGAAGCTATGTTTACATCATAGATAATTAAATAGGACCTCGACTTTTCCTAAAAAGAAAAAAGAAATGGGATCCCAATACAAAAAGTGACATAAAACTTTTGATTTTGTAGTCATGTAACATTTGTATTAATTAGTAGTATGAACCTATATCATAACACATGAAAAATCAATTCTCAACATATGTAAATGAACATTACTTTAAACCTCCTTTTCGGCGAAGCTAACTTGCCAAATAATTTACTATCTTGCCCTTTGAACGACCACACCAATCCTTGTCATTTTACCTCTAATCCTGAAAGTTACCGATAACTTAAGTTAATACAATTCAACCATCCAAAACTTTAAGAAAGAATTATGAGTCATCACAAAAACACGATTCCCTAAGAGCACACGGAGTGGTCTCCGTTGTGGCTCGTTCTCGCACTCACAACGAGCCATGCAGCTCGTTACCACTCCGCCATCTCTCGTTGTCACCCTCATTGTCGGCGACCGTTAGTCACCACAACGGGTCGTTTTGCTGATTTTTTTTTTAATTGCAACGGCTAAAAAGTATTTAAAAAAAAAAATATAAACAAAATCAATACCAACGGTTATATAACCGTTGGTTTAATTATAAATTTTTATTTTTTTTTAAACCATAATTTCACCTATAAATACCCCCACAACTTAACCAAAAAATACACAATTTCTCAATCTCTTTCTATCTTAATCTTTTTCTAAAAACTATATACAGCAAAAAATGAGTTTGAATTCGTCAACCGATCACGATGTTATGGATTCGTCATCTTCCGACGCCGAATTATTCGAAGTTCTAGCCTTGGCGGCACAAGCTGTGGACCAAATGGAGATGGAAGAAAATGAGGCGGAAAGTTCTTGCCGTACTGAGAAAAAAAAGGCGTTATATCAACCGCGATCGCACCGAAGCAAACGAAAACGTGTTACGACATTACTTCTCCGGCGAAAGCATATACCCGGATGAATATTTCCGTAGACGATTTTGTATGAGAAGACCTCTTTTTGTCACACCCCGCTAAAGCGGAAACACGGAATGTGAAGAGCCAAGATATCATCACACGAGTTATAAATAAAAACATACGGTTTCAAGTCATTACGAATAAAACAAAAGTTTACAGTTTAAAGATAACCAAGCATTGATAAGTGCATAACATAAGAGCATAGTAAATTGTTTAATATAATTCCCAAAAGATATTCAAAATAGGTCTTCTCCCGATTCTTGACTTCACGTGACATGTCAGACCCATCCACTGAATGCACTTCGTATCTTACATTTGATTTCCTGAAACAAGAGATAAAGTGTCAACTACAATAAAGTAGTGAGTGAGTTACAGTTTTCTAGTCATCGACTAAAAAGGGTTTGAGTTAAGTATATCTATACTTAGAAGTTTCTAAAAGTAGAACCATACTTAAAGAATAGTTTGAACTAAAACAGTTGATTAAAGGATAGTTGCGGAAGTCGTATAACCTTATACGCGCAAGATAAGTAAAACTATTGATTGAATTCATGTATAACGACCACTTGGCATAATATAACTTAAGTGTTCACACTAAACCGAATTACCAACCGTGAGGCCCCTTACCCCGACTACTTACGGGGAGTTATTTCTGATCAAGTAATATGTACTTAAGCTGCCGCCTAAGCAAGGAACGGTTATTTCGTAAGTATCGATACTCATAGTTACTAAACGGCTTATCAAAGCTAATAGTGTGTTGCAAGATGGGCACAAATGTTTCATTTTTCCAACTAGTAGTAGTCACTTATGGTTAGTCATATCCCTCAAGAGTCACGTTAGTTATACGATCAATCAAGTTCATAAAAGAGTCGAGAGTGGCAATAAATAAGTTTAACATAGTTTGGACCAAAAGCCGAGTAAAGGTGGCGAACCATTAAGCCGAATAAAGGGTGGCAAACCATTGGTTTATCATAGGCCAAACGGCCATAAAACTAATAAGCATAAGTTTCACAATTGTACTAAAGATCATAACAGTTCCAAAGTTTATTTAGATCTCTTGTTTCCCCCAAAAGTTATTTGAAAACAATAAATAGAGTGGGGATGTAACTCACTGTTTGCGAAGAAAAGCTACGAGTGCGGAAGGTAATCGAGACGGATCGGAAATCACGGGGATCCTAATGAAATACCAAGATTTAATGAGTATTAATGTTTATATGCTTTTATTTTAAGTGTCGGGTTTAGGTCTACTGAAAATCGGGCAGCGCTTTTGCGCCAAAATCATAAATTCCCATTTTTGTACACTTTCCCGCTTAACAATTTCAATAAGCATATTTCATATAATTCCCAAAACAATGTCATATAAAACTTGTTCATTTAGCTCAAATATGTGTGAGTTACTCTCATTACAGGTTATTATCCATAAATCTCAGTTCCGAGCATAAGTTTAGATATCGCGTTTAGAGTACGATTCAACACGTTTAAACTTAACAATTCGGACCTGTCTGTCACATGACTGCGCCGCGGTCAGAGGTAAAACCTCGACTGCGCCGCGGTGGAGCTACCGCGCCGCGGTCACTGTGACAGGTTTTTGGCCAAGTTCGTTTTTGAAGAAAAATGATGTTTTTATGTTGGATTTCGACATGCAACCAGATATAAACCTAGATACTTGATGTCTTATAGTTTATTTAATGTTTTTAACCACAAATTTATAGATCTAACCATCCAATTTGTAAAAACCCGTTTTTGTTCATAAATGACCCAAAATCTCCATACAAACTTATTTTTAGGTGTTAGATGATACATGCAATGAGTATATATTGTAAAGACAGTAGATTAGAAGGATTTTTACCGAGATTAAAGTGGTTTGAAGATGATTGGAGTGAACCCTTAGTGATTTTTAACCCAAAATGCTTAGAAGTGAACTTTTGACCCAAATGTGTGCAATCCTTTCTTCCTCTTTGTTTGATGGACGATTTGTGTGTGTTTATGTGGTTATTTTTCTGAGTTTTTGGAGTATAAATTACTGTAAATGAAGAGGAGTTGAGTGTGTGTGTTCTTGAGTTTTTAGCAAAGAGAGAGAGCAAAAAGTGTGTTTGTTTGTGTGTGTGTGTATGTAATGTGTTTGTGTTGGTGTTTTAAGTGACTCAAGATAAGTCACTGGACTTTTTAATGAGGCCTTGGGCTCTAAGAAGCTGGGACAATTCGTTGTTTTAAGTTTTGGCCCGTTTGGTTAAGCTTTTAAAATTTAACAAAAGTGCTGTCTGCGCACTCCACCGCGGCGCGCTGGGTTCACCGCGGCGCGGCCGAGGGCAGACTTTTGCCTTTTTCGTTTTTCATTCGTTCCATTGTTAAGCGTCTTCGTTAGCTAAAAGTTTCCGTTCATTTAAAATAGGAACTTAGACAAGTTCACTAAGTATTTTCTTGGTATTAGGATTCATTTTGTGATTCCGATTTCGATTCTACACACTCGAGTTTATGAGACAAGTAATAACAAGATAAATTCGAGTTAAGTCAAAAAATAGAGAATGCGGTTTTCACCTGAAATAAGACGGTTGTCACATTCTCCCCGGGTTGAAAAGAATTTCGTCCCGAAATTTAGTTCGCCTCATCGGAGGAAAGATCTCTGAACAGATGTGGATACTTCTGACGAATCTGGTCTTCACGTTCCCATGTGAATTCGTGACCTCGTCGGGAATTCCACCGAACCTTAACAATAGGGATACGACTTTGCTTGAGTTGTTTGACCTCTCGATCTACAACCTCAAGCGGTTCTTCGATGAAGTTAAGCTTGTTGTCGATCTGGACCTCGTCCAGTGGAATGACAATGGTCTCGTCCGATAAGCACTTTTTCAAGTGCGAGACATGGAAGACGTTGTGAACGTTGGAAAGAGTTTGCGGAAGTTGAAGTCGGTACGCCACTGGGCCGATACGCTCAATTACCTCGAAGGGGCCTGTGTACCTCGGGCTTAACTTGCCGCGTTTCCCGAAACGGACTACCCCTTTCCACGGCGATATTTTTAGGAGTACTCTATCGCCCACCTGGAACTCGAGGGGTTTCCTTCGGTTATCGGCATAGCTCTTCTACCGAGTACGAGAGGTCTTCCGCCTTTCTCGAATGGTAGTGATTTTGTCAATGGTTTCCTGGACGATGTCGAGCCTTGTCAGTTGTCGATCGCCAGCTTCCAACCAACAAAGCGGTGACCGGCACTTGCGTCCGTATAAGGCCTCGAACGGGGCACACTTGATGCTGGCATGGTAGCTATTATTGTAGGAAAACTCGACCAATGGCAAGTGTGCGTCCCAACTTCCTCCAAATTCAACTACACACGCTCTCAACATATCCTCAAGTGTCTGAATCGTCCTTTCACTCTGACCATCGGTCTGAGGGTGGTAAGCAGTACTGAGGTCTAGTCGCGTCCCGAGCGATTTCTGAAGCGCGTTCCAAAACCGGGACGTGAATCGACTATCCCTATCGGAAATAATGGAGAGGGGCGTTCCATGACGAGAGACAATCTCGTTAATGTAGATCTGTGCGAACTTCTCCATTGAATGGTTCTCTCTTACCGGCAGGAAGTGTGCGGATTTAGTCAATCGATCCACAATCATCCAGATTGTATCATTCCCCCTTGCCGTACGAGGCAATTTAGTAATGAAGTCCATGGAGATCTGCTCCCACTTCCACATGGGGATCTCCGGCTGTTGCAATAGCCCAGATGGTTTCTGATATTCTGCCTTGACCTTCGAGCAAGTAAGGCACTTAGACACATACAAGGCTATGTCCTTCTTCATGCCCGGCCACCAATAGTATTCCCGTAGGTCCTTGTACAACTTGTCGGATCCCGGATGAATAGAGTATCGGGATCGGTGGCCCTCGTCCAAAATGAGCTTGCGAAGGTCTTCGGCTCTCGGAATCCATGCTCGATTCTTGAAGTAATGGATTCCGTCCGGTTTAAGTTCAAACTCCTTTTCATGATTGTGCAGGGTTTCGCCCTTAAGGTTCTCAGGTTTCAATGCCTCCTGCTGAGCTTTAGAAATCTGCGTTTGAAGGCTAGTCTGAACCTGAATCCCTAATGCTCTAACTCGAGACGGTTTTGCCCTTTCCTTACGACTCAGGGCGTCAGCCACTACGTTTGCCTTACCCGGGTGGTATTTGATCTCGCAATCGTAGTCGCTTAGAAGCTCGATCCATCTCCGCTGTCTCATATTGAGCATTTTTTGTTCGAGGATATGTTGAAGGCTTTTGTGGTCCGTGAACACCGTGCACTTAGTGCCGTACAAGTAATGCCTCCAAATCTTTAGTGCAAACACGACAACTCCCAGCTCTAAGTCGTGTGTTGTATAATTCTGTTCGTGAACCTTCAACGGTCTCGATGCGTATGCGATGACCTTTTCCTTCTGCATAAGGACACACCCGAATCCTTGGTGAGACGCATCGCAAAACACTACGAAATTATTTGTACCCTCCGGTAGGGACAGAATCGGTGCATGGCACAGATCATGCTTCAGCTTCTGGAAGGATTCATCATGTTGTTCTCCCCAAGTGAAGTCCTTATCCTTCTGTGTAAGTTCGGTCAGTGGCTTAGCGATTTTCGAGAAATTTTTGATAAACCTCCGATAATAGCCTGCCAATCCTAAGAACTGTCGGATTTCGGTGGGAGTCGTGGGGGCTTGCCATTTCTCAATCGCTTCGATCTTTGCTGGATCGACATGAATTCCCTCTTGGTTGATTACGTGGCCAAGGAAGTGTACTTCTCGGAGCCAGAATTCACACTTCGAGAATTTGGCGTACAATTTATGTTCCTTAAGAAGTTCGAGGATGAGTTTCAAATGTTTCGCATGGTCCTCCTTGTTCCTAGAGTAGATGAGGATGTCATCTATGAATACGATTACGAATTTATCCAAGTACGGTCGACACACTCTGTTCATCAGATCCATGAATACCGCTGGTGCGTTGGTCAGACCAAATGGCATGACGAGAAATTCGTAATGTCCGTATCGGGTTCGGAAAGCGGTCTTTGGAATGTCGGCCTCACTGACTCGAACCTGATGATAACCCGAGCGGAGGTCGATCTTAGAAAAGTAAGTTGCACCCTGCAATTGATCGAACAGATCATCGATCCTCGGAAGTGGGTATCGGTTCTTGACGGTCAGTTTGTTCAGTTCTCGGTAATCAATGCACATTCGGAAGGATCCGTCTTTCTTCTTAACGAAGAGGATTGGGGCTCCCCAGGGGGACCAGCTCGGACGAATGAGACCGTGATCCAAGAGTTCCTGTAGCTGCTTAGATAGCTCTTGCATATTTGGGGGTGCTAGACGGTATGGCGTCTTGGCAACCGGTGCTGCGCCAGGAACTAGGTCTATTCGGAATTCCACTTGTCGATGTGGAGGTAGCCCGGGTAGATCCTCAGGAAAGACCTCTGGATGATCCTTGACTATGGGGATATCTTGTACCCGGTTTTCACTAGGCTTACGCTCGATGACATGCGCTAGGAATGCATCACAGTCCTTCTTGAGGTACTTGTGCATTTTAACGCTGGAGACGATGCGAAGTTGTTGACCCGGTTTGTCGCCTTGCACGACCAGGGTTTCGCCGTCTGATAGAGGGATACGAATAAGTTTGTCGAAACAGACGATCTCGGCCCGGAACCGAGATAACCAGTCCATTCCGACTATGATGTCAAAGCTCTTCAGCTCTATCGGAATTAAATCAATGGGAAACGTTTTATCAGCTAGGCATATTGAACATCCTACGATTACATCCTTAGCCTCAAATTCCTGACCGTTGGCATACTCTACGGTGAAGCTATCCTTAAGAATCTTAGATCCTATGTTAATGAAGGGTCTAAACTCTAAGGATACGAAGCTTCTTTCTGCTCCTGAATCGAACAATACATATGCATAGTGGTTGTTTACAGAAAACGTACCGTTCACCGCATTCGGGTCCTGCCGGGCCTCTTCAGCGGTAAGTGCGAAAGCACGCCCGCGCCCTCCTTGGTTTGGTTGAGCATTCTGAAGCCTGGGGCAGGCGTTACGGAAATGTTGGTCGCTTCCACACTCGAAGCACACCGGCTTCTGACCCTGGACCACTGCTTTCTCTGAACAATACTTGGAGAAGTGCCCCACCTTCTGGCACTTTGAACATACCGGGCAGTTCCCGTGGTGATGGTAGTTGCACTTGCTGCACTTGGGGTTCGTCCCCGTATAGTTTCGGTTCCCAGCTGGTGGTGGTGGTGGTGCAGCAGTCACCGCATAGTTGTGGGTGGTTTTCTGTTTCTTGTTCCTGTCACTCCTACGGGGGGTTTGGTCTGCTTTCCTTTTCTCTCCTCCTTCCTTCTTGGAGGGTGCTGAAGCGGAGAGGAGGTCGCTGGTGAGTCTGTACGCCAGAATGATTGCGCTCTGAAGGGTTTGAGGTTCAACTGAGAGGACATTTCCCCGGATCTCGGGAACGAGACCGGAAACATAACGGTCAATGCGGTTTTCCTCGGGGGTTACTAGTCTCGGAACCAGTCGGGCCAGTTCATGAAATCGGGTGGTGTACCCTTCGATGTCATTCCCGACCATCGTGTGATCCCACAGTTCCGCCTCAAGCTTTTTAATTTCTCCCTTAGGACAGTACTCCGCAATCAGGAGATTTTTGAATTGATCCCAGGAGAGAGCATAGGCGGTGTCACGCCCTCTGGTTCGAACCACATTATTCCACCATGATAAAGCCTTCCCATGTAGTACGCATGAAGCGTACTCTACCTTGTCGGCCTCGGCACACTTGCTAATGTGCAAGACTGATTCGATACTCTCGAACCAGGACAAAAGTCCTACAGCTCCTGTGGTTCCGTGGAACTCTTTAGGCTTGCATGCCATGAAGCCTTTGTAGTTACAGGCGGGAGGGTTTTGGTGCTGGTGTTGGTTCTGATTTTGGTCGTTGTTGTTGTTGTTGTTCTGGTTCTGGTTGTTGTTATTGTTGTTCTGATTCTGCTGCTGTTGTTGTTGTTGCTGTCGCTGGTGGTTGTTGACGTTAGCATTGATTCCCGCTGTGATCTGAGCGATCATGTTGGGCATCGCTGCGTTCAACTGCTCAGCGACTTGCTCAGCGATGATACTGGCATTGGTTCGGGGTGCCATGGTTCTACAACAGACAACAGACAACAGACTCAGTTTAGATCGCACGATTAGAGTATGATAAGAATATAATTCAATGAACAAGTTAACAATTCCGCAAGAGTAAGGTAATAGAACAGATAGAACACGCACGACAAGAATTCAAGAGATTCACACAACAAGATTCACACACAAGAGATACAATCCAATGATAACTAAAGATTCACACGACAATAGCACAATTAGATAATAAGGTAGAATTTCCATTCATTAATAATATAGAGTTGAATACAAGGTTCAAAATGAGAATGAAATACAAGTACAATACATATGGAAATAAAATAGATAAAGCTTTGAGTTGTGTACAAGGGAAAATGACAACTTAAGCTTACAGTACAACAATTAAAAGATGATAACTAACGGCGCTTCTCGAAAAGCATCTTGGTGATAACAACTGCCAATAGGGTCCCCATAACCAAGCAAACTCCCACCAGACGTTGCACCGTCCGGGCAGTGGCCTGAGCCGTAGCGAGGTGTCGCAATGCCTGCTCCGACAATCGATGCGCGGCATCAGAGACCTCACAGAGGAGAAGCCCTTGTTGCTGGGCCTCCTCGGATAGTCCCCTTACCTCGCGGTGAAGGTGCAAGAATGCGGCAGGAGGGGGTAGCTGTGGGGTAGGCGGCGTCCTTTGCCTGGCTGCTTCAGCGTCGCGGGCACGCTGCATTTCCTCGCGCTCGAGCTGACGCTCCCACGAGTAATGGTCAAGCATGGAGGTGCGCGGTGCCTCAGGAGGTGGATGACCGAACGGGAGGTGTGAAGGTGTGGGCCTGGACGATCCGACCTGCTGTGCGGCCATCCTATCAGGTAGTCGACCTGGAAGGACGACCTGCTTGCGTGCCGTCATAACGACACGGGGCCCACGGCGCTGGGGCGGTGCTGCATCAGGTGCCGGTGGTGCGGCTGGTAGCACAGTCCTCGGGCTGGAGGTACCCATGCTGCTGGAGTATGCCATCGAGCTCTCCTCAGTCGGGTCAGTCGTCTGGTGACGCTGACTCTCGGACGCTGCGCGATCCTCAGATGCTTCGGGGGAAGACGCTAATCGAGAAAGTGAGCGGGACTGGGATCGTGAGTGCGAAGACTGAGACATGTCGGATCTGCGAATAACAAGTTACGTGAGTACAGGAAATAAGGAAAAATGTAAACGAAAATGCATGTATGGGTCAGTCACGTGAGAATCGGGAATGGATAAGACCGGGAATTTTTCGACTCGAAAACCGTTTGACAATAGCAATTACTTTCCGTTCTCGCAAAATTTATTTTGAACTAGGCATAGTTGATCAAGTTACGCCTAGTTAAAAGCAAACCATGCGATTGCGGAATTAATCTACTAAAGTTTGAAAGCTCGTGAAATGATTTTTCTGAAAAGCCTTGGTTATAGTTTGGTTTCAAAAATTTTGAAAAATTCTTAAAACCGTTTTCGCTATAACCAGTGCTCTGATACCAAGTCTGTCACACCCCGCTAAAGCGGAAACACGGAATGTGAAGAGCCAAGATATCATCACACGAGTTATAAATAAAAACATACGGTTTCAAGTCATTACGAATAAAACAAAAGTTTACAGTTTAAAGATAACCAAGCATTGATAAGTACATAACATAAGAGCATAGTAAATTGTTTAATATAATTCCCAAAAGATATTCAAAATAGGTCTTCTCCCGATTCTTGACTTCACGTGACATGCCAGACCCATCCACTGAATGCACTTCGTATCTTACATTTGATTTCCTGAAACAAGAGATAAAGTGTCAACTACAATAAAGTAGTGAGTGAGTTACAGTTTTCTAGTCCTCGACTAAAAAGGATTTGAGTTAAGTATATCTATACTTAGAAGTTTCTAAAAGTAGAACAACTCTTAAAGAATAGTTTGAACTAAAACAGTTGATTAAAGGATAGTTGCGGAAGTCGTATAACCTTATACGCGCAAGATAAGTAAAACTATTGATTGAATTCATGTATAACGACCACTTGGCATAATATAACTTAAGTGTTCACACTAAACCGAATTACCAACCGTGAGGCCCCTTACCCCGACTACTTACGGGGAGTTATTTCTGATCAAGTAATATGTACTTAAGCTGCCGCCTAAGCAAGGAACGGTTATTTCGTAAGTATCGATACTCATAGTTACTAAACGGCTTATCAAAGCTAATAGTGTGTTGCAAGATGGGCACAAATGTTTCATTTTTCCAACTAGTAGTAGTCACTTATGGTTAGTCATATCCCTCAAGAGTCACGTTAGTTATACGATCAATCAAGTTCATAAAAGAGTCGAGAGTGGCAATAAATAAGTTTAACATAGTTTGGACCAAAAGCCGAGTAAAGGTGGCGAACCATTAAGCCGAATAAAGGGTGGCAAACCATTAGTTTATCATAGGCCAAACGGCCATAAAACTAATAAGCATAAGTTTCACAATTGTACTAAAGATCATAACAGTTCCAAAGTTTATTTAGATCTCTTGTTTCCCCCAAAAGTTATTTGAAAACAATAAATAGAGTGGGGATGTAACTCACTGTTTGCGAAGAAAAGCTACGAGTGCGGAAGGTAATCGAGACGGATCGGAAATCACGGGGATCCTAATGAAATACCAAGATTTAATGAGTATTAATGTTTATATGCTTTTATTTTAAGTGTCGGGTTTAGGTCTACTGAAAATCGGGCAGCGCTTCCGCGCCAAAATCATAAATTCCCATTTTTGTACACTTTCCCGCTTAACAATTTCAATAAGCATATTTCATATAATTCCCAAAACAATGTCATATAAAACTTGTTCATTTAGCTCAAATATGTGTGAGTTACTCTCATTACAGGTTATTATCCATAAATCTCAGTTCCGAGCATAAGTTTAGATATCGCGTTTAGAGTACGATTCAACACGTTTAAACTTAACAATTCGGACCTGTCTGTCACATGACTGCGCCGCGGTCAGAGGTAAAACCTCGACTGCGCCGCGGTGGAGCTACCGCGCCGCGGTCACTGTGACAGGTTTTTGGCCAAGTTCGTTTTTGAAGAAAAATGATGTTTTTATGTTGGATTTCGACATGCAACCAGATATAAACCTAGATACTTGATGTCTTATAGTTTATTTAATGTTTTTAACCACAAATTTATAGATCTAACCATCCAATTTGTAAAAACCCGTTTTTGTTCATAAATGACCCAAAATCTCCATACAAACTTATTTTTAGGTGTTAGATGATACATGCAATGAGTATATGTTGTAAAGACAATAGATTAGAAGGATTTTTACCCAGATTAAAGTGGTTTGAAGATGATTGGAGTGAACCCTTAGTGATTTTTAACCCAAAATGCTTAGAACTGAACTTTTGACCCAAATGTGTGCAATCATTTCTTCCTCTTTGTTTGATGGACGATTTGTGTGTGTTTATGTGGTTATTTTTCTGAGTTTTTGGAGTATAAATTACTGTAAATTAAGAGGAGTTGAGTGTGTGTGTTCTTGAGTTTTTAGCAAAGAGAGAGAGAGCAAAGAGTGTGTTTGTTTGTGTGTGTGTGTATGTAATGTGTTTGTGTTGGTGTTTTAAGTGACTCAAGATAAGTCACTGGACTTTTTAATGAGGCCTTGGGCTCTAAGAAGCTGGGACAATTCGTTGTTTTAAGTTTTGGCCCGTTTGGTTAAGTTTTTAAAATTTAACAAAAGTGCTGTCTGCGCACTCCACCGCGGCGCGCTGGGTTCACCGCGGCGCGGCCGAGGGCAGACTTTTGCCTTTTTCGTTTTTTCATTCGTTCCATTGTTAAGCGTCTTCGTTAGCTAAAAGTTTCCGTTCATTTAAAATAGGAACTTAGACAAGTTCACTAAGTATTTTCTTGGTATTAGGATTCATTTTGTGATTCCGATTTCGATTCTACACACTCGAGTATATGAGACAAGTAATAACAAGATAAATTCGAGTTAAGTCAAAAAATAGAGAATGCGGTTTTCACCTGAAATAAGACGGTTGTCACACTTTTCCTCCGAATAGTCGAAGGTATATCTAATTACTCTGTAGAACCTTTGCCCGACTATTTTAAATATTTCAAACAACGCCCCGATGCAACGGGTAAAATGGGTTTTAGTTGTTTACATAAATGCACGTCCGCTATTCGTATGATGGCGTATGGGATTACTCCGGACGCCTTCGACGAATATTATAAATGTCTGAAAGAACATCAACTGAATCCTTAGATAATTTTTTAAAATGTGTAATCCATCTTTATACAAACGTTTATCTAAGAGCCCCAACACAAGATGATGTTAATCGTTTATATCAAAAACACGATGAGGTTCATGGGTTTAAGGGTATGCTTGGTAGCATCGATTGTATGCATTGGAAATGGGATCAATGTCCAAATGCATACAAAGGGAAATACACACGAGGTGACCATGGTTATCCAACGGTTATGTTGGAAGCTGTTGCCTCGTACGATCTATGGATATGACATGTTTACTTCGGTGTCGCGAGGTCGAACAACGACATCAACGTGCTTAAACAATCGTCGTTGTTTCATGATATGCTCAACGACTCATCCCCAGACTACAGATTCACCGTCAACGGCCACGAGTACAATAAAGGATATCACCTTGCAGACGGTATATATCCGGAGTGGCCGCATTTGTTAAAGCCTTCTCGTACCCATTTGACGAACCTCGCCAAAAATTCAAACTTTTTCAAGAGAGTGCGAGAAAGGATATTGAACGGGCATTCGGTGTTCTTCAAGGTCGTTGGGGTATGCAGCTAGATTTTACAAGATGAACAAGTTAAGAAGAGTTATGTATGGGGCTATTATATTACACAACATGATCGTTGAAGACAACAGACAATCGATCTGCGATGCCGATGAATGGTATGTTCCTCCGGTTACGAGTGTTCCGAGAACTTATAACGAGAGAGTCAACGAACGTATCCGGATTAACAGAGAGATTAGAGACAAAACCACACACAACATACTCCGGGAGGATCTCGTGGCCTACATTTCGACACTTCCGGATAACTATCGACAATATTAGTTTTTTTTTAATTATTGTGTTGTATTTTTTTTTAATTAATGTATTGTAATTTTTTTAATTATTGTATTGTATTTTTTTTTATTGTATGTTTTTGTATTTTTATTTTAATTATTGTAGTTTTGTTTTTTATTTTAATAAAATGTTATATTTATTTTATTTAAATGTTTTAAGAAAAAAAAAAAAAAAATTGGGTCCCACAACTTCCACAATCACCACAATCCTCATTATCATACCACCCAAAATCTCATAATCATGATTCTCAATGCCACGTCAGCAAAAGTAATCCCAGAATCATCAGAATCGTGATTATCATTCCGGGTGCTCTAACTAATAAACAATCTGTTAATTACCAATGAGGTTTTGAACAAATTAATTTGTAACAATATTCACCGTATACAAACCCTATCATCTAATGGCTAATGTCATATCTCCGACTTTCACCATATCCCTAACAAGTCATTTGTATCAAACTTCTATTTTAGCTTCAAGTAACATTTAAACTTTAGCAAAATAATCATTTGAAACTTCATGTCCTATGAAACACATAACAATATCTCATGCCACAGGTTAGCCTTTCTTATATTGTTGCAGTATGTTCTTGTAGAGATAAGAAAACACAATTTTTTTGTGATGTCACGTAAGAAGCAAATTGGAGAGTGTATATATTCGGAATATATATTTTAAAGACGATTTAAAATAAATAACAAAAGTCACTTTTCTATCCGCGCATTATCATGAGTTTGCAAACTATAAATTTGTTGCATTACAAGAGTTAAACTGATTTTCTATCTTGGTTCCTATATGTTTATTTTGACGTTCCATTGGCTAAACCAAAATACTAAAAGTTAAACTGATTACTGCAATAGAGTGTTACACAAGCCGGTTTGAATGAAATTTGACGTAAGCTATATAAACTCAGACTGAAACGACTGAACTGCTACAAAACGGTTGGGTTTTACCGGTTTAGAGGTTTGGGCCATTTTTCTAGTCATCTTCATATTTGGCATTGATGACATCATTAAGGACTACTATGTACATCTTCCATTTTTGTAAGCCCATAAGTTGGTCAAAAGGATGGGCTAGGTTTATTGAGCCCATGTTAAACATACACATACATAACATTTGTGGCCCAAAAGATTTTAATTGGATAAGTGTAACTTTATTGAGATAAATAAGTTATATGTAGGTGGGTCTAGTTATCAAGGAGTCAAGTCAAAGGAACCCCACTATGAGACAAAAAGAACATAAAAAAAAAGAAAAATGAAAAAAGAAAAAAAAGACAAGTAGACCCTTTGAACTCAATTGCTTGCAAGAATAAGAGACAAATCATGCCCATCTATTCTTTCCTATTTCTCAATTTATGCAAAAGTAAGATTAAAATACTCTCCAACATAATAAAAAGAAATTCACAATCATCCTACGATAAAAAGGACGAAAACGATATTCAATCCTGTTAAAGACGGATATAACCGTAAAAGAGAAACTCTAAAACATAAAAGAAGCCCTAAATATTAAATAACAAATCATCTTAATAAGATAAGTTCAAAATGAATTAGATCACAATAGAACACAATAATAGAAACCTTAGAAAACTAATTTTCTCCAACAATTATCACACATGGGTTAATTAAATTATATGCAAATTGTCAATTGTCTTTAATCAATGTTGATGGCTCCTTTATCCATACGACATATATCATCACCCTCCTCAAATCAAGTTCTAGATTACTTATAAAAATATACTTATTCTAGATAACAAGAACAAAACGACCACTTTCTAAATTTTTAATGAAAAACCGTCAAAATAAAAGAACACAAGTTTGAATCACGATTATACAGAATACATTATAACCAACAAAATTAACTATAGCTAATTTATAACTTAATTTTATGTGTCTGAATATATTAAATATAGCGAGGAGACAAATTTAAAATTATATTCTCCCTCAAAAACTTATTCAAATTCTCCGTGCCGTTTATGACCCCACTTTCCGATTATAGCCGACAAACACAAACACACACTAAAAACACCTCGACTTTTCACACACATAATTTCATCCATGAAACCCTAGCTAGGGTTTAACCGATCAGCATGGGAAATTGTTGCAGATCTCCGGCTGCCGTTGCTCGCGAAGACGTAAAATCATCGAATTACTCCGGTCACAAAGACAGTGGTAAAAAAGATAAGAATTATGCGATCAATGTGTTAAACAATATAGTATTTAATGAAAATATTGAAGATAAGTATATGGTGGATAGAGAGCTAGGCCGTGGCGAATTCGGCGTAACGTATTTATGTATTGATAGAAATTCTAGAGAGTTACTTGCTTGTAAGTCGATATCTAAGCGAAAGCTTAGGACGGAGGTGGATGTTGATGATGTACGGAGAGAAGTAGCGATAATGAAACATTTACCGCAGAATTCGAGTATTGTGACGTTGAGAGAGGCGTGTGAGGATGAGAATGCTGTGCATTTGGTTATGGAGTTGTGTGAGGGAGGGGAGCTGTTTGATAGGATTGTTGCGAGAGGGCATTATAGTGAACGAGCGGCTGCGGGGGTTACTAGGACTATGGTGGAAGTTGTGCAGCTTTGTCATAAGCATGGTGTGATTCATAGGGATTTGAAACCGGAGAATTTTTTGTTTGCGAATAAGAAGGAGAATTCTCCGCTTAAAGCTATTGATTTTGGTTTGTCTATCTTCTTTAAACCAGGTAAGTTATGTTTAACGAGGTTATAATTAGCTAATAAGGGAGTCACGGGGCGTTTGGATGCTTTTTTGCTTAAATTTTTTATATTCGTATTTGATGAATGATGTTGGATTGTTTGACAAATCTCTGAGTATTTTAGGAAGTAATAGATAAAATTAGCTTAATTTAACGTGTATAAGTAATTTGTTGCGGATTCGCTTGTATAAAACTAATATATTAATTACTTTCCTTATGAGCATAGTGAAGAACACCTCTTATCATTGATGTGATTAATTTTATTTTCTACTCGGGTGCGTTTTGTTGTATAAAAGTTTGAAAATGCTTTGGACCATGTTGATAAGTTATTGAGCATCAGGAATCACGGATTTTTATGTTCTTATGTGAATGATGGTTATAAAGTCATTATATACCTCTGTTTTCGGCTCAGTCTTGTTACAGTCAATGGACCGAGTGACCTACTACGCCATCCATTTAAAATTCTCAGTAATTCGTTTGTCCCACTTCTTTGTATGAGGAAGGTTCCAACTAAGACGACGTTAAATTTTTGGGAGGTCTCTAAGTCGGCGACTGAACAAATGGAAGCTTTATTATTTGAATAAATCTAGTTTACAGTAAGGAAATGATCGAAGCTGTATCATAAACAGAATGGACTTCGATAATTAGACAGAAACCGTAAACATCAGATAGTATTAAATTTTTGCCTGGGAGTCAACATTGCAAGCTATGAATTTAAACTGCATGTATACTCGATCCTCTTTGTTAACTTGATAATATTCAGGAAAAACATTGTATCAAACTTCTATTGGAATGTTTAAGATACTTATGTTTGAAACTAAATTCGAAATTGGTGACAGAATTGTATGAATCGTGTTCCAAAGTTATATTTTTTCTGGATAATGCTTTGGACCATGTTGATAAATTATTTTTTTCCCGGCGCTTTTTAATGGTTGAATTGTATATTTAGGTGACAAGTTCTCTGAAATTGTTGGAAGCCCTTATTACATGGCCCCCGAGGTGCTTAAGCGTAGTTATGGACCAGAGATCGATATTTGGAGTGCAGGAGTTATTCTTTACATTTTATTATGCGGCGTTCCTCCTTTTTGGGCAGGTAATTCCCTTCTCCTAGATAATTGATGTATCTATTTCTGCTTATAAATATGAATCAGGGAATATTTGTGTATGCTTAAAGTTGTTTCTGTCATGCAGAGTCTGAACAGGGGGTTGCACAGGCTATTCTTCGTGGGCTAATTGATTTTAAACGTGAACCATGGTCTAGTGTTTCCGAAGGGGCGAAAAGTCTTGTCCGTCAGATGTTGGAGCCAGATCCAAAGCTTCGTCTTACAGCTATGCAAGTACTTGGTATGTTTTTCCGTGAAGCTTAATTACATTTCTTTATTCCATGTTGTTTAATGTATGATTTATGTACTTGCAGAACATCCTTGGCTCCAAAATGCTAAAAAGGCTCCAAATGTTCCCCTTAGTGATGTTGTCAAGTCAAGACTAAAGCAGTTCTCGTTGATGAATCGGTTTAAGAGAAAGGCTCTAAGGGTTGGTTACTTAGTCCTTTTCCCCATTACGTATCATATGCACATTGGTATTGAACTATTGATACCTCTCATGTCTCATCAACCTGTATGTGTGATAATTCTCTGATGTTTAGGTTATTGCCGATTTCTTGTCCAATGATGAAGTTGAAGACATCAAGGAAATGTTTAAACAGATCGATACAGATGAAGATGGTACTATTACGACTGGAGAACTAAAAACAGGACTACAGAAGTTGAATACACAGCTTACAGACTCTGAAGCACAGCTGCTTGTTGAAGCTGTGAGTCTAACTACTTGCTCGTTCTATTTACTTTTCTCATGCAAAAATAATAAGCTGATAGTTAATTTTTATTTAAATATGCATTTAATCTATAAATAGTAGAAATGGCGATTTTGAGCCATTAATGGGTCGATGTAGGTAATATTTCGCTTCCGACCGGTCAAATCGGTAATCTTATTAATAAAATTTGGCTAATAATGTAACTTGGTCATATGTGCGGAAAGTATCCTGAAGAGTGTTTGCTGCCCAACCTAACCCGGCTTTCTTTGACCCGTATGAAATTACCCATTTGACTCGAACCCTTTTAATCTATCAATCTATTATCAAACTAAGAAATATTATTAGTTGCACCTCTGGTGGAATTCTCTATCTTTTTCCTCTTTTTCTTAAAATGCAGAAATTAGACATATGTTGACGAGCAGGTAGGAGGCTGGCCAAAGAAACTAGGAAACCTCCCAACCTCCCCCCCCCCCCCCCCCCAAATAAAAGCTTGTACATTTTACGTTTTATAGATCTTGATCGAACCTTATCTACATGTATGTATTATGTGCGTAGTGATTAAATAATAAATACAGAAATGTAACCGTAGAAATATGAATCTTTTCCTCATGGTGTTCCATTTATTAGATCAGTGAGTTTCTGTTGATTACAGGTGGATTCAAACGGGAAAGGTACACTGGATTATGGTGAATTTGTTGCTGTTTCACTTCACATTAAAAAGTTGGCAAACGATGAGCACTTGCACAAGGCTTTCTCATACTTTGACAAAGACGGTAATGGCTACATAGAGCCTGATGAGCTTCGGGATTCCTTAATGGAAGATGGAGATGAGGATGTTTCAAATATTGCAAATGACATCTTCCAAGAAGTTGACACAGATAAGGTGAGACCCGATTTTGTCTGTATGGTAATTTTAGACCCATTTACTTATGAATGGGTCCATTTGGGTTAAATGGATAAAAAATAATAGGTCAAAAGTGTTTGAGGTCATACATACAAGCTCGTAAATTGTTTTATAAACAAACTTAGATTGTTATTCTAATAATATAGGCTCTTCATAAATATTAAACGCGCAAGTTATTTATTAAAAGTGTTCCGGCCTTCCGGGTCAAGTGTCAACCAACCCGTACTGTTTCGATACATCAATGTTAACTTGTCACTCACTTGCATTATTGAACTGAATGATGCAGGATGGTAAAATCAGCTACGAGGAATTTGCTGCTATGATGAAAACAGGGACTGATTGGAGAAAGGCTTCCCGACATTATTCCAGAGGCCGATTCAATAACTTAAGTGTAAAGCTGATGAAAGATGGTTCTTTGAATTTGGGAAATACGGAGTAGCGAGTAAGGTAACAATCACTTGAATCTTTTTGTAATTATATCGTGGCCCCTTCTGTTTGTTTAGATATGAATTCGATTGTTGTTAAGGGGAGTTCATTTAGTTCTTATTGGAAAGTTAAAAAAAAATTCATGGATTTCCTAAGCATATGGTTACAACGCGTATGAATCTGGGCCTGTTTTGAAAATTGTTTGTTGTTCATTAGATTATTGCCAAAGAAATAGCACTGTCTTGTAGTGTTTTAAACTCGGATTCTATTGTATTAATTCTAGATTCTGGTTTGTTTGTTCAGTATGAATAGTGTTCGTATTGATGAACCTTATGAATTATAAAGAAAAACAACGAAAGCAGAAACTACAAAATCATCTTGTAATCAAACTTTTTTAATTTATAAACATATTGAATCTTGGATATCTTAATAACTGTACTTATTGTCATTTTGATTTTAAATTTGACAACCATACATGCACTTTCACATGTGCCATGTCTACATCGATCAACTAGCTAGTGCGAGTGTTAATCCAACACCATATGTTATGTGCAGAGACGATATCCATACATTACTTGTATCAACTTTTTTGACAGCACTAATTTGTTAAATTCCACACCTTTTCTGTTAAACACATTTTACGGTTTTAGAAGAGCCAACTGAATAAGACATAGCACTTCGTTTTGTAATTAGAATGACGTAAAACGTTCACAAGTGTAGAAAGAATATGACCAAGAGAGGGTTGAGAAGTGGTCCTCAACCATGTGATCAATATGTAAACCTCGTGGGATGTTTGGTGTCTAGTCTTTTAAAACCTTTGTAATGTCTACACAACATGTATTTATGTGTTCATATCATGGTACATGAATTCAAAGATTGACAAATCGGATCTTGGCTAGTTGTCCCACAGACGAAGCAGTCAAGAAGTCGAAACAATATGAAAATTATAAACTTGCATGAAATATGTCATGACTAATTGTTTGTAAATGTCTACATCTTTTTTTTTTTTTTTGAAAAGTAAGTGTTGGAGTATATTCGTCATTGTTTGTAGTTTGTACTTAGTTTAGAAATATATCGTGAAGTATAGAATGTATGTAGATCAAGTTGTAAATTGTTTCATCTCATTTATGGGTTGTTACGCATCGTGTTGTGCATGCAACACCATGTTGCGTAGCGGTAACACCACTTTTGGCGTTGCGGTTGCGTAACAAGTTAGGGTTTTATGTCACCTATAAACAAGGTTGTAAATAACGTAAGGCGTGGCATGGCGGCGAGACCAAGCCTCAAGCTTTGTAAGACATGGCGAGACATGACGTTTTTCAAGGCGTGACAAGGCGGCAAAATTTTAATAAATTTTAGAATTTTTATATATACCTATATATATATATTTACTCTTATTAAGTTGTATCAATAAACAATAAATTAACAAAAAGTCAATGTTTTTACAGTTAAATATACATCTAATCTAAATATAGTAACCAATTAAACAAAAATCAATGTTTTCAAATTTTAATATACATCTAATCTAAGATATAATCACCAATTTATAATCAAAGAATCTTTATAGCCATTTAAAAAAAAAAAATTAACAGTTTTTAAGTTTTTTTTTTTTTTTTTTAATTTTTTTTCATAACCTGTTACAAAAAACTTAGAAAATAACGCGTTAAAGCTCGCCATGGCGCGCCTTTTCACGTTTTTTGGACGCCACGCCTAACAACGACGCCTTGCATGTTTTCGTAACGTCGAGGTCACGCCTCACGCCATGGCGCCCCTTGGCTCACGCCATGACGCGTTATTTAGAACCTTGCCTATAAATACCCAAACTACCGGCCATAAATGCAGGCGTTCTAGAGAGAGAAAACCGGTGTTACGCTACATTGAGTCCAAGGTTGCGCAACACCATCTCGAGCGGTCCAAAGTCTTTATATTTGATTTTATTCGTATTGTAAACCTTTACGTAAGCTTAATAATATCAATCATTCGGTTATTTGAGTGTTACACCAACATAAAGTCACTTTAAAGTAATTCCGCGACTTTCTAGTGATTGGGTCCGAATCGAGGTCCAACGAGGGCGACCAACAAGTGATATCAGAGCCTCTATACTCGTTATAGAGGTTTTTGGATCCTTTTGGTGTTTTTACGGGTTATCTAGGTGTAGATCTAGGATTTAAAGTTTGGTACTTAGAAGACTTGTTTTGTAGATCTAGGCTTTATCCGGGGTTTGTTGGTTTTGAAACTTAGGATTTAAGTTAGTATTGATATCTACATTATTTCTGGAAAAGATGGTGTCCTAAATCCGAGATTTCGTTTCCGAAGACTTGTGCAACACCACTGTCACGCAACCAGCTTGTTACGCAGCGCAACACGGTGTTACGTTGCACAACAACTTGTTACGCTACCTCGGGTGTTACGCAACCTGCGCAACACCCGTGTCATGCTGGTTTGTTACGTTCTGTTCTGACCAGTACGCTGACTTGTTACGAGGTAAGTGTTACGCCAACTTTTGTCTGTTACGCTACTACTTGTGTCATGTGGATGTTGTCTTATTTGCATCCTCATGGGTCTTGTGGAAACGTCTTTTGGGGTAAATCTCTATCGACATATTCAAGGAGGTGCAATAATTATCATTTAACTGGATTGTAATTAATAGATGTAAACACTCTTCTATTGATTGGAATATGTGGTTAATCGACCCCGCTAATGTTTGAATAATTCAATCTAGTTAGTTCTTGTCTCTAGCATCTTGCTAGTTTTGTTTCTTCTTATAAATATCGTTGTTCATAATATATCCAAATTTATATTTTTCTGGTTTAAGAAAAAAATGTGAATGAGTATATTTGTTGTTGTTGTTGGACCATAAAGTAATTGCTTGTATCTTGTATGTCTAGAAGTTAAAGTGTCTTGTAGTAAAGTTGTATTTAGATCGAGTTGCAAACGATTTACGTTTCTCTTCATTAGTGTTGCGATGAGTGTCGCCATAACACTGATGAGTGCCGGCACGACAGTTAGTGTCCCAACGTAACTGAGTGTTACGTGAGAAAAGGTAGTGCCGTTGCGACACTGCCATGTTGTTTTAGGGTTTTCCTATAAATAGCATTTCTCAGGATCATAAATGTAGATAGCTCGTATCCCTAGGCGTATGGTGTCGTTGGCTACTAGTGTCGTTGAGTAACTGTTCTCCAAGTAGTTTAAAGGCGAGAAATCGAATGTATTGAGTGTTATTGTATTGTAATCATTACGTTTAAGTGTTATAACATCAATCATTTGATTTCTCTCTCGTTCTTCACCATTTACATAGTACTTATGATATTTCCACTATTATAAGTTTGTTAAGATTCAAATACAAGATCTAAGTTGATAACCGAGTTTAAGGGTTCCACATTTGTCTCGTAATTTTATCTCAAAACGATAGATAGGGTTATAGAGGATAGACTAAGAAATAGGTGTAATGCCACTTGAGAATCATTCATGGTAGTGTCTGAAAGTGAACCATCATCTATCTTAGCCTTTTTGTTGTTGTTGTAAATAATAGCTTTGTTGAGAGTAAATCCAGTCTATTGATTTAGAGCATTACCATAATTAGACACTAGAGAAAGATTATATAATATAACATATTATAACTTGTTGATAGCAAGAAAATCAAGAGAACATTATCCTCTTCCATACACTCTAGATATTTTCATCATCTTTTTATGAGGATCAACAATATACAATGACAGTTAGATTTCAATAATTTCATTCTGAATATATTCCTTTTAATAAACATGTTTCATTGGTTGTTGCATAATAAACAAGATATATGTTCAATACCATTGGTGTGAATCATGTTGTTTCCAGAGAGAAGATCTTTCGACTATCACTTCTTTTGTTAATGTCGCACACTAGTGCGTTAATGGACCATTAGTTTTCGTCATAATAGACTTGGACGAAATAGCATCAACACACACCAAGATGAACAACACATCATCAAACCGTGGGGTATATCGTGTTGGGTTAGCAGTCTTTTAATCCTACTTAGTATTACAAACCCATGGTTAATTCACAGACGAAAATGAAGACCTTATTTACTTGTTTAGTTTTCTCAAGTAGCAATATATATAACAACTATGAGTGTTGCGACACCGGAATATCACAAGTACAATCGGGTAGAAGGTTCGGATCCGAAAGAGCTGATCCGAAGAAGACCTTCAGCCTAGTTCTTATCCTCGATCTTGAACTATCTGCACAAGCAGGCAAACACACGAGTAAACGGAGCGGGGATGATCCCCTGGTTTACCTCGGGCGTAAGAGTAAGATTACGAAGAGTAAGAGTAAATAAGTAAAGTAAGAGTATCGAGTGTTTATGAACGTTACCTTTGAAGTGAAGAGTGAGCTTGGTATTTATAGATCTTGAGTTTCGGATAATAACATGCTCTAAGTACAATACCTTGTTTATCCTGGAGATATTCCGAAGTATTGTACTTTCTGTCGAGAAGTCATCCTTCGGCCTCTTGGTCCTTAGGATGCTCTTCGGATAATAGGTGTTGTTTAGATTCCCTTTCTCAAAGATTGTGCCCAGCTAATAGATCTTTCGGCGTACCATTGGTTTGACCGATAGACTTCTATCGGCTACCGATGGTACGTCATCAGCCCCCCTAGTCCAGTATTACGTTGTTAAGACTATGTAATGCTTGACTAGAAGAAAAATAAAGTGTTTTGGTTCTTTCAGTTGTTCTTTCGGTTGACAAGGGTATGTCTCTTGAGGTGCTTCGGCGTTAGTAACTGTCTGCCTATTTAGGCGGGATAATTGGGTTTTAGCTTCGGCGGGAAGTTTTTCAAACTGAGGCAATTAATGCTTGCGCCACCTGTCGCTTTGCCATTGGCCGAGAGAGGCGGTGGGATTAGACGCGCGTCCCATCGTCTGACATACACTTGCCTATAAATAGCCCGTTTTACCCCATTTGTAACTTTTTTCTCACCGTTTTCTGTTTTACGCCTTCAACTGTGTGTTTTTTCTTCCTTCAAACTTCTTTTGTTTCTTTCCTTTGTTTCTGATTTTCGTCATGTCAAAGCAGAATAAAGAAAACCTTCGGAGATGCTTTACTTCTTTGACTCAAGAGTACCTTGATGCTCTTTCGGAGAAGTATGCTATCGGGCCTGGGTATGGTGTTGTTCTACCAGGTCCGAATGATACTATTCTTGATGCTCCTCGCGGAAAGATAGGTGTGTACGCCGAATGGTTCGAGTTCTCTAACATCCGTCTTCCATTCTCTAAACTCTTTCTTGAGTTTTGTGAATATTATAAGATCATGCCTTCGCAATTAAATCCTCTTGGAGCTTTAAGATTGGCTTGTTTTGAGGTTCAGAGCTGGGCCCTTGGCCATCAGCCTTCGCTGAATCTCTTCCGGACGTTTTACAAATTGGGAAAAGCCGGTGATTGGTTTACTGTTGATAAAAGAAGAAAACCTAGCCCGGCATGTTCTTCCAGTTCTCCTTCCGGCCGGAAGAATTGGAAGTCAAAATTTTTCTTTGTCAACGCTGGCGTGGATCCCATTCGGCTGAGATGGAAGCATAAGGATGAGTCCGTTTCGGACGAGCCAGTCTTAAGAGGGGTTGTTCCGGACTCCACTATTACGGATTTCACGAATCACCAAATAGAATGCCGGACTCTACCGGAACATATTTTGGTTATGGCTGGCTTGAGCCGAGTGTGGACGTCCAATCTTCAGAGGCCTTGTTTGCAGATGAATGACCGAGGTGAGTCAAGTATTCTTGGATCTGTTATTCGGTAATTATTATCGATCCTTATTTTAAATATATGCATTTTGTAGATCTGCCTTTGATCGATTTTCTGGAGTTGACCCATTGGGACGGTGTTCAATATATCTCTCGCCCAATCGCGGCCGGCGAACCAACTTGGTTAGTTCGGATGAATTCTCGAGTGGTACACATGTCTACTGATCCTCCTCCACTGCCTTATACTGATACTGATGCTGTTTTTCCGGCGGGTTATGCCTTAAGGGATCCTTCTGATGAGGATTTTGTTCAACCAGCCCCCGGAACTATCATTGGTTCCGGTGGTCAACCGGCGAGGATCGGTAATAATACTATTCCCTTGCTTTTCAATGCTTTGTTTGCCAAATCTTCAACTTCTATGGGGAATGCAGTTATAAAGAAGAGAAAAGCCAACGATTGGTTCTCTCTTTCCGAAGGTATTGTTGCTGATGATGTTGAGGCTTCCGAAGCAGAAACTGAGCCGAAGGTTAAAGCAAAAAAGATGAAAAAGATCTCTATGTCTGCCAAGACTTTGAGTATTAGAGAGAAAGAAAGCACTCAACAATTCGAGACTTCCAAAGTAGCTGGTTCTTCGAGACCCAAAGAAAAGAACAAAGAGGTTGTTCTTTCTATTCCTCGTCCTCAAAGCAAGTTTGTCGTCGTTGAAAGTTCGGGGGAGGAGGACGAAGCTCCCTTAGATGGTACGGAGTTATACTGTGATCCTCCTTTAGGTGAGACGTCTTCCGAAACAGCTTTTGCACTGGGACTGATAGTTTATGATGACTTATCGACAGGTTCCCATGCTGATCCGGGAAAAGTTACTTTTAATCCGGAGCGGATTATTGAGGAAATGAGTGCTAGTGATGTGCTTGAGAGAACCTTAGAGGATATTCCTTCGGCTGATCCGATGGATGAGGGGAAGGAGGAGCTTGTGGCTCCTAAGTTGGTTGATGCGCCTTTACAGCAAACTTATTCGGGAGTTTTGCTGGATCAGGAGGATGAGGGTTACCAACGTCGGTCACCGGAGGATTTAACTCATAAGTCTTCGTCCTTGGTTGTGTCTCAGCCGGAACAAGATCAAAACTTGATGGGCGAAACTTCTACAAAAGTTTCGACGGAGAAGACAAAAGGTACTTTTCTTTCTTCCGGCATCGTTCAACTTTCTCCTGTTTCAGAGTTGGCTGGGTCTTCCGCCCGGACTCGAATCTGGGTGAAAGGTAGAGACTTGATGCTTTTATTTGTTTTTTGTGATTATTCTTTCTGTCTTTTGATGACCTTATTTATCTTCTTTCAGATAAGGGAAAGAAAGTCGCACTCCAGGTGGATACTGATGTTCATTCTGAAGATGATCCCTCGGATACTGAATTCGAGGGTTTAGATACTGCCTTGGCCGATACTTTGTTTGTGCCGGCGATAAGTGACGTAAAATGTGGGGACCTCGTTGTGCCAGAATCCTTCCGCGTCAACCGGGATCTTGTCGACCACCTCGCTACTCCGGCTGAGGTTCTTCGTCTTAGAAAGCTTGGTAATGTCCAGGCTGGTCGCGAGTTCGACTTTGCTCTTGCCTCTTTAAATGTTATAGGTCCTGACCTCCGTCGCCGAATGGAATCATCGGCACGGGAAACGGAAGAGCAAAGATTCCGAGCTTTGGAACTTGAAGGTAAACTTTCAGAGGCTCTTGACCGGAAGAAATATTACCGCGAAAAAAGTCATAGTTTGGCAAAGGAGGTAGATGCAATGAAAGCTTCCTCTTCTCATCTTACTGAGATTGCTGTCCGACAGCTTCGGGACAAGTTAGAGATGGAGCATCAGATGGCTATGGACAAACTGAAAAACCTATTGGATGCCCAACATCAGACTGCTATGGCCAGTTTGAAGGCGGAGCTTGAAACTGCCCTGGCCGAGGCTCGGGCCCAGTGTGATATGAATGGTGATGTGCTCCGATCTTTGGAGGAACGGTCGAGGAAACAAGAGGCTGAGTTAGCTGCACTTCGCTCGGACAGAAGTTGGTTGGTAACAACGGGTCCGAAGCATGTCATTCAGAAGCTACACTCTAGTCATGAGTACTCCCTTCCCCTAGAGAACATTCGGACACTCAACTACAGACTTGGGTGTCATGATGGTTTGGTTGCTGGTATTAGCCTTGGTCGTCTGAAGCAAAAACCTGCGTCTTCTCCGTTCTTTAATGCCAATGCTGCTTCGGATTTAGAGAAAGCTTTAGCCGAAGCTTCCGACGTCAGTTATCCTTATCTGGAGGCTTTAGCTGCCACCGATGGTTTTGCTCTAGAGGAATTCCAGGCTGTTGAGCCTGCCGCTGGTCCTCCTTCGGATGAGGAGTGAAACTTTTGCACCTTCTTTTGCTATGTATTATTGAAACATGTCTTCGACCTGTGAAGATATGTTTCCAAAGACAAGTTATGAATAGAATTTTCAGTTATTTGTTTAATTTTCGGATTCACTTGCATCTTTGATTTATTTGTGATAATTTTGTATGTTGTTTAAATGCTTCGCTTGAATCCCTTTGAATTTTTTTTATTCGGAATTGCATCCAAAACTTATTAAGGTTATGCTCAACTTTTCATTCGGATTTAGGTCCGATACTTATTGAGGTTAGGCTCAATGATTCATTCGGAGTTAGGTCCGATACTTATTGAGGTTAGGCTCAATGATTCGTTCGGAGTTAGGTCCGATACTTATTGAGGTTAGGCTCAATGATTCATTCGGAGTTAGGTCCGATACTTATTGAGGTTAGGCTCAATGATTCATTCGGAGTTAGGTCCGATACTTATTGAGGTTAGGCTCAATGATTCATTCGGAGTTAGGTCCGATACTTATTGAGGTTAGGCTCAATGATTGTGAAGTTTCCTCCTTATTTTTTCTTAGACTATCTGAATTAGTTGTATGTTCAAGCACTTCGTCAAGCGTCGTGAACATTCATTCGAATAGTGCTAATAGTAAAATGAAGGGAAAAATTGGCCACGAAGGCCTTTCATTCATACTGATTAAGAAAGAAAAAAGATTACATTACACAGAACTGGCTAACTATAGTACTTTCGAAGGTTCATGGCATTCCATGTTCTGGGTATTGGTGTGCCGGTCACGTCTTCTAGTTTGTATGCTCCGTTGCCCATATCTTTGACCACCTTGTACGGACCTTCCCATTTTGGCCCCAGTTTGCCTTCGTTTTCCTGCCGACTTGCTTCGTTCTTTCGAAGAACCAAGTCACCTTCTTTCAGCACCAACTTTCTTACCTTCCTATTGTAAGTCTCTTCGAGTTTTTCTTTATACTTGGCTTCTTGGACTGACGCTGCATTTCTTCGTTCTTCCAGCAATATCAGATTGAGCCGGATTTCTTCTTGGTTGGTTTGATCATTTCCGGATGCTACTCGGTGGCTCGGCATTCCTATTTCGGCTGGGATAACAGCTTCGGATCCATAAGTTAGGCTAAAAGGGGTTTCGCCGGTGCTTGTTTTCTGGGTGGTTCGATGTGCCCATAGTACATGGGATATTTGGTCCACCCAATCCGTTCCTTCTCTGCCTAACCTTGCCTTTATCCCATCTCCAATACTTCTGTTGATCCTTTCAACCTGGCCGTTGCTTTGTGGATGTGCCACCGATGTAAAAGTTTGTTTGATTTTCATCTCGCTGCACCATCGTCGCAGTGGGTTGTCCGAAAATTGCTTACCATTATCTGAAATTAATTCATTCGGCAATCCGAACCTGCACATGATGTTTTCCCACACAAACTTCTGTACTTGCTTTCCTGTGATCCGGACGACAGGTTTTGCTTCGACCCACTTTGTGAAGTAGTCTACTGCCACGATCAGGAATTTCATTCCACCCGTCCCCGTTGGAAATTTGCCAACAATGTCGATACCCCACTTTTGGAAAGGCCATGCTGATAGTATGGACACTAAATTGTGTTTGGGGAGTCTCGGTATGGGCGCATGGATTTGGCAAGCATCACACTTTCGGATCTGCTCAATGGCATCAAAGTGCATAGTAGGCCAGAAGTACCCCAATCCGGTGATCTTTGAGACCATGCTCCGTGGTCCGGCATGCATGCCACATGCTCCCTCATGCATTTCCCGGATCACATAATTGGCCTGCAATGGTCCTAAACAACGAAGCAAAGGTGAAAATGGGTTTTTGCGATAGAGGATGGTACCTTTCATTAGGTAATTTGGTGCCTTCATCCGGATCTTTCGAGCTTCATTCGGATCTTGTGGCAAGCTTCCCTCTTGTAAGAATTTAATGATCGGTGTCATCCAGGTGACCCCTTCGTCTTCCACGATCATTAGTGTTTCTTTTGGACCAGCTATAGCCCGTTGATCTTGCTTTTCCACCATTACTTCCATCGCTGTGTGTCCGAATGCTATGGACGCCAACTTGCTCAAGGTGTCCGCCACCTTGTTCTTCGTTCTTGGAATTTGCTCGATCGTGCATGATTGGAAAGTGCCCATCAACTTCTTCGCCTTCTCCTTATATTTGTTCATTCGCTCCTCCTTGGCTTCGTACATTTCATTAATTTGGTTGGCCACTAACTTTGAGTCCACTTTAACCTTCAAGTGTTCTACTTCTTTCTCTTTGGCTTTTTGTAGTCCGGCCAACAGGGCCTCATACTCGGATTCATTATTGGTGTTATCGAAGCAAAAACGGATAGAGAATGAAAATTCTTTTCCTTCCGGATTTATAAGTAAAATTCCGGCTCCTGATCCTTCGGAACTAGAGGATCCGTCAGTGAAGAGACACCAAGTGTTATCTTGATTAGTGCTTCTTTCCTCAGTGTTGGATTCTGCCGACCTTTTTCTCTTTTTGCTTTTTGCCGCTGCTTTTATCTCAATTTCTTTCGGGATGACTTCTCTAGAAACAATTTCTTCAGGGACTTCGGCTATGAAGTCTGCCAAAACTTGCCCCTTGATGGATGTTCTAGGAGCGTACTCTATTTCATAACTTCCCAATTCGATGGCCCACTTTGTGAGTCTTCCGGCCGTTTCCACATTCCTTAAGATTTGTTTTAATGGCTGGTCGGTGATCACTCGGATGCTGTGAGCTTGAAAGTATCTCTTCAATCTTCGGGAGGTATAAACCAACGCTAGCGCTATCTTTTCTATCTGAGTGTAGTTATTTTCGGGACCTTGTAGTACTTTGCTAACGAAATAGATAGGCATTTGTTCTCCCTTTCTTTCAGCTAAGAGGGCTGAACTAATGACCTCCGTTGTTGCTGATAGATACAGGATCAAGGTTTCCCCCTCTTTAGGTGCAGTAAGAGTCGGAAGTGCCATGACAAATCTCTTTATCTCCTGTAAGGCTCCTTCGGCTTCTGATGTTCACCGGAAATCTCCCTTCTTTACACAATTCTTTAAGGTCCGAAAGATCGGTAGTGATCTTTCGGCAGATTTTGAGAGATATCGCCCCAGGGCTATAACTTTGCCATTTAGGCTCTGGACTTCCTTCATCGTCTTGGGAGACGGTATGTCTTCTAAATCCCGAACTTTCTCTGGGTTTGCCTTGATGCCATTTGGGGTGACGATATGTCCCAGGAACTTCCCTTCTTCCATCCCAAAAGAGCATTTCTTGGGATTGAGCTTCATGCTGATTCTTCGGAGATTGGAAAATGTCTCCCGAATATCTCGAATCATCACTTCTTCCGATGTAGACTTTATAACTAGATCATCAACGTATGCTTCTAAATTCCTCCCGATTTGTTCCGAAAAAGCCTTATCTATCAATCTTTGGTAAGTTGCTCCTGCGTTCTTCAATCCAAAGGGCATTTTTCGATAACAGAAAATCCCCATATCAGTGTGAAAGGCCGTTTTGTCCTCGTCCTCTTTGGCCATTTGTATTTGATGGTAGCCTTTGTATGCATCCAGAAAACACTTGTATCTGAAGCCAACCAGAGCTTCCACTTTTAAGTCTACTTCCGGCAGGGGATAGGCATATTTCGGACAAGCGTCATTGAGATCCTTGAAATCAACACACATCCTCCATGTATTATCACTTTTTCGGATCATGACAGGATTAGCCACCCAAGTTCGGTACCGGACTTCGCGGAGAATTCCAGCTTCGGTTAATTGTTTAACCTCTTCGCACGCAGCCCTACTTCGGTCGGGTGCTAGACCCCGTTTCTTCTGTACTATCGGGCTTTTCCCTTTCTGGATGGTTAACTTATGTTCGGCAAGTCCTCTCGGTACCCCCGTCATGTCTGAGGGTTTCCAAGCGAAGACATCTCTGCTCTGTCGGAGAAGTGTGATAAGCTTCTCCTTGCCTTCCTGAGTGAATGTATTTCCGATCATAACTGTTTGCTCCGGATGATCCGGATGAATGATAACCTTTCCCAACCTGACCTCTTCTTCCTCCTTCCGCAATATCTTCTCGATTTTTTGGCACTCCAATACTTTGTGAGCCTCCGGACGAATTTCGACGATTCCTCCGGGGGTAGGAAATTTCATGAGGGAGTGAGCTGTCGATACAATAGCCCCGAGCTTTGCTATTCCGGGTCTTCCAATAATGACGTTGTATGGAGAGCTGGCCCGAACTACTAGGAAATCAATTTCAACTGTCCGGAACTTTTCATCATTTCCGATGGTGAGAGGTAAGCGGATTTGCCCTATCGGTTTCACCGCTTCTCCGGAAAACCCAACCAAGTACCGAGAGCATCTCTCCATCCTTTGTTGTGCTTCGGGATCCAGCTTCAAAAAGCATTGTTCGAAAAGTATTTCTGAGGCACTCCCATTGTCAATGTATATCCTGTGTACCGTCTGGTTTCCAATGTCTCCCACCACAACCATTGGGTCTGTGGTTCTCTTAGAGGTGCCTACCGGAGGAAAAGACATCTCCTGTATCATCCAGGGCTCCGTTCTTTCATCCTGGAGTCCACTACCTTCTCCTTCACAGAAGACCATCTGTATCTCCTTCCCTTTTCCTTTTCCGGGGTATTGCGGTCCTTGCTTCTTTTGGCCTCCTAGCTTGATTCCTTCCATCAAATGGTTCAGTTGACCAGTTCTTACGGCCTCCTCAATCTGTTTCTTTAACTGAAAACAGTGGTTAGTGTAGTGTCCCTTGTCCTGATGGAATTCACACCATCGGTCAAGGAACCTTTTATCTGGAGTTCCTACTAAGGGAGCCGGAGCAGTGAAGTGTACTCTCCCTTTTTCCGTGGCGAAAACTTCGCTAGGGGTCTTGCTCAGTTCTGTGAAGCTGACTTGTCTCCGAGATTCTCCGGAAGAAACGAAAGGAGATGTACGAACAGGTCCTCGTCCGAACCTTCTTTCATGACTGCCGGGAGAAAAGCTTTTTCGGCTTGGGGAAGGCCTCCATGGAGGACTTGCTGGTGGAAAGACCGTTTTCGACCCCTTTCGGGATGCAGCTGTGCTAGCCTCTACATATTGTCTCGAGGCCTCCTTCCCATTGAGAAATCTCTTCACCCGTTCCATCATTTCATCTACTGTCTCGGGTACCCTAGCATTGAGTTTCGCTATGAGGGCCGGTACCCGAATCCCTTCCATGAATCCTGATACTTTCAACATATCGTCCCCTCCTTTAATCTGCAGGAGCTCCCGCTTCCATCTTTCTACAAAATCCTGGAGACTCTCGTTCTCCTTTTGTTTGATTTTAGCAATGTCTGTCGGGCCTCGAGTGTATCTTCGTTGTTGCATAAAGTAAAGTTCGAACTTCTTTTTCATGTCTTTGAAACTATCAATACCCTCTTCCGGCAACTCGCCGAACCATATTCTCGCAGGCCCCACGAAAGTCTGGGCGAACATTCGGCACCAGATCGGCATCGGCCAACCCTCGGTATCTGCTGCGCCAGAGAAAATGGCCAAATGATCATCCGGGTCACCACTTCCGTCATAGGTGCGCACGATGCTAGGCATCTTCACTTTTCGAGGCATTTTGAACGTAGAGATTCTTCGAGTGAACTTAGAAGCAAAGTCTGACTGATACGGAAGGCTCAGATCTTCCTCGTCGTCACTATCTTCTCGCTCCGATTCACTCGTATAGCGGATCTTCCGGGCAACCGGAGGAGTCTTCCGAGTATGATCTTTCTTCTTCTTCCGCTCGTGCTCTTCCAGCATGGCTTTAAGCGCATTGTAATTCTTTTCCAGGAACTCCTCAGAGATCCCCGTACCTTTCTCTACATGAGTCTGATCATTCCCAGGAGTTTCGTCTTCAATTATCGGTTCCATGTTACTTCCTGAGGTATTACCGACAAAAGGCGTATATGGTCCTGTAGAAGCCATGTCGGTCCCACGGATGGCGCCAAAATGTTGCGACACCGGAATATCACAAGTACAATCGGGTAGAAGGTTCGGATCCGAAAGAGCTGATCCGAAGAAGACCTTCAGCCTAGTTCTTATCCTCGATCTTGAACTATCTGCACAAGCAGGCAAACACACGAGTAAACGGAGCGGGGATGATCCCCTGGTTTACCTCGGGCGTAAGAGTAAGATTACGAAGAGTAAGAGTAAATAAGTTAAGTAAGAGTATCGAGTGTTTATGAACGTTACCTTTGAAGTGAAGAGTGAGCTTGGTATTTATAGATCTTGAGTTTCGGATAATAACATGCTCTAAGTACAATACCTTGTTTATCCTGGAGATATTCCGAAGTATTGTACTTTCTGTCGAGAAGTCATCCTTCGGCCTCTTGGTCCTTAGGATGCTCTTCGGATAATAGGTGTTGTTTAGATTCCCTTTCTCAAAGATTGTGCCCAGCTAATAGATCTTTCGGCGTACCATTGGTTTGACCGATAGACTTCTATCGGCTACCGATGGTACGTCATCAATGAGAACCATTCACATTTCACATTGTTTCTTTTCACCAACACTTTTAATATTAGTTGTTAACCACTACTTTAAAAACCTTATATCTTTTATCAAATCATGAAGTAATATCTAGAATTCAATTTTGTCTACATTCGGTAATAAGTTTAAGAGTTCAATTTTTCTAAGTCTTTGACCTTAATTAAGGATAACGACATTATAATGATAGCTAGTATGATCCATTATATGGTTGCCAATAATCAACTTTTATTATTGATAGATAATTCGATTTTTCTACAATTTTGTATGCTTGGATATAGTATCTTATATTCAACTTATAATTAAAGTTATTATATGAAAATATATAAGAAAAAAACAACAACAAATATTCATTGTTATTTCATGTCGGATCTTTTGGTCATAAAACACCTTATAGTGTATACATTAACGATAAGTTGCTACTTTCTCCGTCCCACGAGCAATGTTCAGTTTTAATTTTTTGAGCTTGGACCTTAAATATTTTTGTTTCTCTTATATGATATGATAAAAATTATACGAATGAAAATACATCTAAAATCCAATCCATTTATATATATTTTGCATTAAGTATTTCATAACACAAACAGAATTCAGTCAAAGTTGAAAAAAAAAAGCTTTAAAAAGTCAAAACTAGACATTTATTATGAGACATAGAAAGTATTTATTAAACACATTTCACTACAATTAAAAAACCTACCTAGTGACAACATGCACAAATTGATATAATAAAAACAAATTTGTCACTAACGTATTTAGCGACTAAATTTGGGAGGGCACTTTCATAAGTACGGCTAAGTCACTACTTTTGACTTAATTGTAGAAACCAATTAAGTTCAAAAAGTGGTCACTAGCTAATTAGTAAATTCTAAATAGAGTGGTCAATAAGTTTGAAACAACTCTACCGTAAACAAACCTTAGATTGTCACTAGTTTGATTGGATATACGTCGATAGGACCATATCCATGAAACTGGTAGTGGTCGCTAATTTAACATTGACCATGTCTAAATGGTGATCACTGTTTAGTTTGTAATCCTTCCAACTTCAAACTCAGCTGGTCATCAGGTCTTGCAAGTCGACGAGCACCAGTTTTTGGTCACTTGACGCTAAGTGACCAACATTTTTGGTTAACCATCTTCCTAATTTTTGACCATTATATTTGGTCACTTCAAGCTCACCTTGTATCACTTTTAAACCAATATGGTAAATTTATAAAAGGGAAAATGCACTGGATGACCATTGTACTACACAAAAATATCCTTCTAGGTCATTGTACAAAATTTACGTCTATCTACATCACTATACCGCATTTGACCGTTTATTTAAACCACTTTTTTTCAAACAACCGGTCAAAAACCGGTGACGTCACCCCCCACTAATTCTCTCTCTCTCTTTCATTTTTAAAATACCAAATCCAATTGGGATCGTCACTTTATTTTTTTATTAAACCCTAATCGTCTTCCTGGAACCCTAATTCATAAACCCTAAATCATCGATCAACGTTCAAATTGGAAATCGTGGAGCATGCAAGTATGATAACGATCAACTTTCATCGTGGTGGTAGATTTGAAAAAGATCCTTTTAGTTATGAGTACGATATGCTAACTGTTTTGAAGGATGTGGACATAGATTCTATGAATTTCAGTAAGTTTAAATCTTTTTTAGAAGAATCATCATCTGCTATATACAATTTTATTTTTTTTCTTGTTCCTGGTAAAGATTTAAAGTCTGGATTGAGGCATTTGAATTTTGATATTGGTTTAGTTAGTTTTATAAAATATGCTGAAGACAATGGAGGTTTGATTGAGGTTTACATTGGCCACTCGGAGTGTGAGATAACTAGGGAACTGATTAAGGATGGAAATGGTCGTGTAACTGATACAGTAGATAATGTTGAAGTAGAAAGTGATAATGATGATGAGGAAGAAGATATGTATGATATGTACTCGTCGGATGAAAGTGACACTGCATCTGTAGATCACCTTTCAGAAGGTGAGGATGAGGTATTTGAAGTTAGGAGTAGCAAAATTAGTCTGCCTAAACCTAAGAAGAAAGCAGTTAAAATGTTTGATAAAACATTTTTGTCTAAGATTTATGGGGGTTTAGATACTGAAAAATGGTTTGAGAGGGAAGTCTGTGTTGAAGGTGAACATGGAGCAGATGAAAAGGATGGATTGGGAGGGCCAGTGCATGATCCTAGCATTAAATGGAAATACATGAGACCACATTTAGGTGAAAGGTATGAGAATCCTCAGCAATTGAAAAGGTGTTTGGCTTTCTATGCTCTTGCTAATGGATACCAGTTGTATTACACAGTTAATGATGGTAAGAGGCTTTTAGCTAAATGTAGTAAAAATGTTGGTGATGGTCCCAAATGCACATTTAGACTGTGGGCATCTTGGATGCAGAAGGAAAAGTCATTTCAAATAAAGAGTTTACAAGATGAGCATAGATGTTCAAAGAGTTATGACTTTGGAAGCTTGATTAGATAGCTAGGAACTATGCTAAAAAAATCATGGCAAGACCTAATATCAAAGTTAAGGAGATACAGGAAGCTATGTTGAAGAAGTATAAGTGTAGAGTGACTTTTGGTCAGGCTAGAAGGGGGAAGATCAAAGCATTGGAACAATATGAGACTTGTTTAGAAGATCATTATGGACAATTGTGGTCATATGCAGAAGAGATTATTACATCTAACCCAGGAAGCACTTGCTTAATGAGTGTTGAACCAATGCCAGATGGGAAAAATTACTTTAAAAGCTTTTATGTTTGTTTTAAGGGACTGAAAGATGGTTGGTTGGCAGGATGTAGGAAGGTTTTAGGGATTGATGGGTGTTTTTTGAAAACTATATGCAAAGGAGAGTTGCTTGCAGCTGTAGGAAGAGATGGGAATAACCAGATGTTTCCAGTGGCTTGGGCAGTTGTGAGCATTGAGAACAAAGAGAATTGGAAATGGTTTATGGAATGTTTAGTGGCAGATTTGGAGTTAAACTATGGTGAAGGTCTAACTATCATCTCAGATCAACACAAGGTAATTTTTATATCAGTTCTTAAGGTAATTTTATGTCAATTAACTTTGTACGTATTCATTTTTAGGGTATTTTGGAAGCAGCCAAGGAGGTCATACCTTTAGCAGAACATAGACAGTGTGCAAGGCACATATATGCAAACTTCAGAAAGAAGTTTACAGGTGTCTTGTTTAGAAACATATTCTGGAAAGCATCAAAGGCCACCTTCCCTGCTAGATTTGAGAGATATATGGAGGACTTGAAAAGGACAAGCAAAGAAGCAGAAAAACATCTAAGGGAAAGGCAACCAAATAGCTGGAGCAGGGCCTTTTTTACTACAGATAGGGCATGTGATGCAGTGGAAAATGGAATAAGTGAATGCTTCAACTCTGTTATAGTGGATGCTAGAAGGAAACCAATTATAAACATGCTGGAGGATATCAGATTGTATATGATGGTAAGGATGCAGAAGATGAGAGAGAATCATGAATCATGGAGTCATGATATTTGCCCAAGCATAAGGAAGAAGATTGCAAAGATTCAGGACTTGCATAGGTATGATTTTCCCATTAAATTTATCTCTATTTAAATGTTTTTTGGCTAATATTTCTTATAATGTGTAGGCACTGGGAGGTTTTTCCATGTGGAAACAGTTTGTTTGAGGTAAGGAATGGTTATACTGCATTTAGAGTAGATGAAGCTAAGTGGACCTGTAGTTGTAGATTATGGCAGTTGTCAGGTATTCCTTGCGAACATGGGTATGCAGTTATCTTTCATTTACACAAGAATCCAGACCATTATGTGTCAAATTACTTCAAAAAACCCATGTTTTTAGCTACATATAACCATTTCATAAATCCCTTAAATGGTATTGAACAATGGCCACCATCTAATAACCAAAAACCATTACCCCCCATTGCTAGAAGAATGTCTGGTAGACCCAAACACAAAAGAAGGAGAGATGCCTTTGAGGGTGGTAATCAAGATAAGACTAAATGCATTGTAAAAATTGTGGGGAAGAGGGACACAATAGGGCCACTTGCACAGTGGTTAGAGATGGTGATGTTAGGGGTGATGGTGAAGCTGTTAGAGGTGGTAGCAAGGCTGTTAGGGGTGATAGAGGTGGTGGTAAGGCTGTTAGGGGTGATAGAGGTGGTGGTAAGGCTGTTAGGGGTGGTAGAGGTGGTGGTAAAGCTGTTAGGGGTGGTGGTAGAGGGGATAGAGGTGGTGGCAAAGCTGTTAGGGGTGGTGGTAGAGGGGATAGAGGTGGTGGCAAAGCTGTTAGGGGTGGTGGTAGGGCTGTTAGGGGTGGTGGCAAAGCTGTTAGGGGTGGTGGTAGGGGTGATAGAGGTGGTGGCAAGGCTGTTAGGGGTGAACAATTGGAACAAATTGTGGAAGAAGAACCCCTTAATGAACAAGAGGGAAGTACTAAAGAGGTAAGTGTTAGAAGGAGATTATTCACAGATTTGGAACAGAATGTGGAAGAAGAGATTACAATTAATGGGAAGTTTGTTAGAAAAATAGGGCCAGGAGATGCTTTAGATGGTAGTGCATATCCAGGTGGTATTAAACCAATTGGTTATGGCGTATCCTGGGATCCTATTGATGGAGAGCCAATGTTAGGGGTAAGTACTCTTTATTGTTCTTTTTATTTTTCTTTTTATATATGTAACAAGTTAACTGTGTGTTGTAGAATAAGGATGGACTTCCAAGGTATGCTTGGCCACCAGGGATAACTGTAGAAGATTGCATAATAGAGGCTGGTCAAAATGTGAATGACATTCTGCATCACTACAAAGAACAAGAACCTGAGGAAATCCCTATTGTGTCTCAGCCTCCTTTGGCAACTCAAGAAGCTGAGGAAATTCCAGTTGTCACTCCTAACAGGAGGTTCAAGAGGCTTCTGAAGAGGCCACCACCAGTGTCTGAAGATGCAGTCAATGAACCTCCTTTGGAAACTCAAGAAGATGCAGTCAATGAACCTCCTTTGGCAACTCAAGAAGATGAGGGAAGTAGTGAATTTGCAGTCAATGTCACTCCCAAGCAAAGGAAGCAAAAGGTGAAGTTGCAGGTGAAGAGGAGGCCACCTTCTGAAAGAATCAAGATTGCACATTTCAAGAAGCCATTGTCACCAGGTCCTGGTTTAACTGCTGATGACTGTATATCACTTGATTAGGAATGTAGTCTGATTAGCATGATGTAGTATGGAACTTGTTAATGTTGTCTTTTGGTAACTTATGCCACTTTATGTTGGCTGTTAAGGTAGTATGTTGGATGTTCATTAGGAACTTGTTAAGGTAGTATGTTGGATGTTGGTAAATGGTGAAGAAATGTCTTTTGTTTGTAAATGGTTGTAATTGTCTTTTGGTTTTACAGCAATTGCAAATTTGGTCATTGCCATTTGGTATAATTGGTTGGTTTTGTTAATTGGTAAATTTGGTTGGTTTTGTTAATTGGTAAATTTGGTTGGTTTTGTTTACTTGGTTTTGTTAATTGGTAAATTTGGTCATTGCCATTTGGGCAAAATGTCATTAAACAACCATTTGGAAAAAATTGGTCATTGCCATTACATACATTACACAGTCAACAATACAATAGAAATTGGTCATTACCATTACAATAGAAATAGAAAACAGAGTATTACAAATCCTACAACAAACAACAATCTCATATAAAACAATCGATTTGCAACTTGCTTTTTCACCATCTCTAACTCAGCTTCCAAAGTCTTCACCCTCGAGTACAATTCATACATCCTTGCATTATACCATCTGTTTGGTAGCTCCGGATCAAACCATCTAAAAAAGTTGCAATTTTTTGTTGGATCCTATTAAAGAGATATCCACGACGTCCTATTAATAACCTAGAAATCGAGATGAACAAAAACAGAAGAAAATTTGGGACTTACAAGATAGTTTGGACAACCTAGAAATCGTCTTCCTGGATTGATAGATGTCCACGACGTCCAGCATCTAGCAGTCACTCCACAATTACAAATTCGTAAATCCATCTTCCCCAATTGAAGCTCTGCAAATTTCCCAATTGATAAACCCTAATTTCTTGTTTATAACGTTGAAAATATAAAGTTAGAGAAAGGGTGACGTGGCGGTTACCAACAGGTTTCAAGTCACCAAACTGATTTATTTAAACGGTTTCTTAAAGTTAATGTTATAATTTAAACGGTCAAATGCGGTATAGTGATGTAAATAGACGTAAATTTGTGTTCAATGACCTAGACGGATATTTTTGTGTAGTACAATGGTCATCCAGTGCATTTTCCAATTATAAAACTTCATGTGGTTGAATGTCAAACATCTGTTGAATTCGTAATCGACATTGTTTATATATTTTTTTAAACTCGCTCTTTATAAAATCTTACTACTTACTAGCAAGAAGCTAGCAACAAAAATCAAAATTTTCATCGAAAGAATACTTGCCAAACAAGGTATCATTACAAATACAATCAAACGAATTAATACCGCAACAAGCACCTACATCTACTCCTGGCGGGTCTTGTTTACTTGATATGAAGCGGAAGTGCGGAACTAATATAAACTTAATTAGTTTCTTAGGGTTGGGTTTAAAACCTAACAAACAAGCCGGTTGGTGGGAGACAAGTTTGGAGGGGTTTAAAAAGTTGTAGCCCCTAACACTACACAGGTTGGTCTAATTCCTAACTCACACAAACCTTACCTTGTTAGGTTTACTTCATGAGGGCATGTAATGATAAAGAACTTGACTAAAACCTCCCTAACCCGGGATGGTGAAGCACATTCATCGATTTCTTTAAAAGTTGTTTTAATTCTTTTCAAAACAAGTTAAATAATTGTGGACCAGAAAAAAGATATGAAGATAAGATATCAAAAATGAATAATCAACTGGACCTAAACTATACCTTTTAAGACGTTCAAACAAACTTGTACTAAGATTTTCGGTATATATATTCTTTTCTTTAGCGTTATTTGTCTAATCAAAACGTTATTATGTCGAGAAACAGATGTAGGCAAAGAATAAAAAGTAAAGCTTGACTTCACATTCACATGATGCACATGCACAAGCATGGTGAGTCCAATTTGATATTCAAGATGAAATCGTGCAAGTATAGAGATTTTTCAAATACGTACAAACGTTGATAACCGTTAATAATGACCGAAAAGAAGATTACATAACTATAACTTTCCTTTGAGACATAGATTCTCTTATAGAGAGTTCAAGTTTATCTATATTTTTACCAACTGATTAGTACACATATTATCCTCCTAATTAAAAGTCATAGATGCATAAATAATTGTGCCAAAAAATATTTTTTTAATACTTGGGCTTAATACTTGGGCTTCTTTTTGGTTTAGTTTTCTGGGTTTTGGTTTGGGCTTCATTCTTGGCCCGTCTTCGTAGTCGGCTTTTTTATTCTTTTTTTCCTTGCTGCGTCACTTTGCTCTGTTTCTTAGCTTAACACGTGTCCTTCTTCGTTGTTTCCATTTTATCAATGGCTTTATGGAGTCCACAATTGCAAAGATTTTTACTCAACAACTACCATGTCAGTAAGATCTATTTGAAGAAGACGAATTACAAGAAAGTGGAGTAGAGAAAGCAGTCGCCGGTGTTGCTCAGCGATTGCGATTGATGCTCCTTCTTCACTCTCTGGTGGTCTTGCTTCTGAGATCAGATGGGGGTCAGCTAAATTACAGGGTGCTCGTGACGAGATGGGAGATGATGCTGTTATTTTCGGTTCTTCGTCTAATAATGAACCTGACGGTTTCTATTTTGCTGCGGTTTTCGATGGCCACGCTGGTTTTTCTTCTGTCAAGTTTCTGAGGTTGCTATTTTTGTTTTTCTTGATTAGTATCTTTAAGTAAACAATTATGGGAATTATATAGTAATCCCTTATTTTTAGGACTAAAAAGACCCTGATTTCGGTTAAATACTGATATGTATGCCATAGGGAGGAGCTATACAAGGAGTGTGTCAAGGCTTTATAAGAGGGGCAATTGTTAGTTAAAAAAGAATATATTGGAGTCGAAAAGGCTTTGGAAGAGGCTTTCGAGAATGCTGATGCCAAACTTCTAAATTGGTAAGTTAACATATACTTACACTGACAATTTGTATTGTCTCGAACAATTGTCAAAGAAGTGTATATTTTCAATATGGTTTCATTTTTGTATTATTGCGTTGAAGGTAAAGATACTGTTTCATTTTGTAAAGGCTTGAGATGAACGGGGAGGGCGATGAATTTGGTGCAGCAGCTACTACTATGTTCGTAGGAAATGATATGCTGTTCATCTGCCATGTTGGTGACTCATGTGCAGTATGTCTCCCTATTACCCCTTTTATTAATATTCAATTATCATGATTGGTTTCGCTTGAGATAATCCTAAACTGTTAATGTTGGCAAAATGAATAATTTTTTAAAAATTGATGGCAGGTTCTTTCAAAATCTGGAAATGCAGAAGAATTGACCGATTCTCACAGACCTTATGGAAGAAGCAAGGTTTCTCTCCAAGAAATTAAGCGAATCAGAGAAGCAGGTGGATGGGTGTGTTATTCTGTTCTTATTGTTTATGCTTTTTTTTATTGTTTCTTTAGGATACGAAATGTGGTTTTTGTTTTGTGTTTTGATGTGTTTTTTTAATTGTTTGTTTATGCTTTTTTTATTGTTTCTTTAGGATACGAAATGCGGTTTTTGTTTTGTGTTTTGATGTGTTTTTTTAATTGTTTGTTTACGCAGAAATCCTGAACTTAAAAGCATCTTAAAACTGATATGTTGGTTCTGTTTTGTGTTTTGATGTGTTTTTATCATTGTTTCTTTGGGATATAATACGTGGGAGTAAACCTAGATGATATTACCTCTAACTTATGATATATGTTAGGTTGAGAATCAAGAAGGTGTTGCCAACTTTGATGAGATCCTGGCAAACTCAGACGCTTTTATGGTGGCACGTGGTGACCTTGGGATGGAAATCCCGATTGAAAAGATCTTTCTAGCTCAGAAAGTGATGATATACAAGTGCAACCTACAAGGAAAGCCAGTTGTAACCGCTATTCAAACGTTGGAGTCAATGATCAAGTTTCCAAGGCCCACTCGAGCTGAAGCAACAGGCGTTGCCAACGCTGTTCTTGATGGCACAGGTTGTGTCATGCTTAGTGGAGAAACCGTAGCCGGAGCATACCCAGAGCTTGTCGTTCGAACCATGGCCAAGATTTGCATGGAAGCAGAAAACACAATAGACTATAAAGATGTTTTCAAGAGGATAAGTGCAAATGCCCATGTACCCATGAGTCCACTCGAAAGCTTAGCCTCCTCTGCGGTTCGGACCGCCATCTCATCTAAAGCCAGCCTGATTTTGGTGCTAACCAGAGGTGGAAGCACTGCTAAACTAGTGGCTAAGTACTGCCCAAGAATTCCTATATTGTCTGTGGTGGTTCCTGAAATCAAGACCGATTCTTTTGATTGGTCATGCAGTGATGAATCTCCGGCTAGGCATAGTTTAATCTTTAGGGGTTTGATTCCAGTTTTGATTGCGGGATCTGCTAGAGCTTCTCATACTGAGTCTACTAAAGAAGCAATTGAATTTTCCCTTCAGCATGCTAAAGAGAAAGGACTATGCAAGATCGGTGATGTTGTGGTCGCTCTACACCGTGCTAGAACTGCATCTATAATCAAGATTGTTACGGTAAAGTAATTCATTTACCTTATTGATACACTTATTTTCTAGATATACACAAAAAAGAAAAAAATAAAACAAACCGAAATTAAAGGACTGAAAAACATGAATTGTAAAGTAAAACTGAAAATCAGAACTTCTAAAAACAGGTTTTTGGATGGATTTGAATGTTAGGGTTCTGAACATCGAACATTTGGGTAACGAGTTGATGAAGCGACAACAAAAAAAAGCCGTCTTCCGCGAAGACGATTTCTTTTTTTGTCGGCTCATCAACTCCTTACCCAAATTTCCTAAACTCAAAACCCTAACATTCAAATCCAAAAACATTTTTTCAGAAACCCTAATTTTCAGTCCTACCTCACAGTTTATCTTTTTCAGTTCTTCAATTTTGGTTTGTTTTATCTTCTTCGTTTGAATGCTTTGTTTTAGACAATTGCGTCCTTTTTTCCAAGTTTCTACGCATTAACAAAAGCTGAGCATATTGCTGGAGTTAGAGAAAAAAGTGGAGACTGGTTGGAACGAGGGACAGCAACCACTTCACCCTACGGCTTCGAAAGCTGCTGCCACTCCTTCAAACCGATCTTCACATTTTTCTTTAACTTCAGCAAGATGCTCAGCTTTTACTAACACGACGCGTACAATTCAAATTCCACTATATTTCGTTTCTGATGGGTCAATTAAATCAACAAGTTTTAACTTTCCAACTATCGAAATGACAACTTTTTTTTTTCCTAGAACATCCTATTCTTGCAGATTCACTAACTGATAAGAGCAGGCTCCTACATAACCCCTCGGCTGCTTACAAAGCAACACAGAATACAATAAAGCAACAATCCGAACATTGGTTGGAACAGTCCCCTCCATTTCAAATGATTGTAATCGAACTCGTGCGAAGCACGAGAGATCTTCTAGTTAATATTATATTTCAATTGACATTATAGCATGTGGAAGTATTATAAAAAGGATTTTTTTTGTAACTTTTGGCAAATAGACGTTTGTTATAGTAAAGATTAATTGAAGTGAACTTTTTTATTTAAAAGAAAATCTTACAATTACACATCAAATAATAAGAAATTCAAGAGTTAATCAAATACAATTTTTACTTATAAAAGGAAATTATAACTTTATTTAATGATTTCTAACAAATGACCATTAAATACAAGTTATAAATGGTTATAATAATAAGTAGTGGACTTAGTGATATCATTATCTCGTTTATATTATTGTGATTGATTGATCTCCACTACATACCCCACTCATGTCATACCATATGGATGGTTTTGCTAATACCATATGTATTTTTTCTTATAGGTATCTTTTTACACCAAATTACAAGAACTCAAAGAAAACTTGCATAAGTAACTTTGCATAACTAAATGTTAAAAAAAAGTTTTGAGAACAACATTATTTAGAGATCTGAAAAAAATGTGTAAATTGGAGAGCCGATACTCGAACCAATGACCTTATCCAGAAATCTCACTAGTGCACCCATGAATTTTACGAAGGTGGGTACCGTATAGTTAAAAAATGTGGTTATCCTTTCGACTATATTAAAGCTTTGTTTTCTACTTTGTTAGTTCCTAACTCTTTGTTGATGAATCTAATCACAAACTTATGATGGGGTCTTTTCTTTGACATCTATCAGAACACCAAAGTCCTAATCATATGAGTGACACATCTCTTCTTGCCAATAAAATTGTTTTTGATTGGCTTAGTCAAAAACTAAAATTTTGATGTATCTATAACAATATATTTCAACTTTTAGCATTTTATGAGGCTAAGGTTAGACTTTTATCAATTTCTTGGATTTCTACTAGGGGGAATTTTTGTTATAAATTCTGTTTGATTGGAATAGTTACTCCAAATCAATCACACGCATTCATATTCTCGCTTTCTTGCTAGATCGCTAATAATATCTTTGCCGTTCCAAACCAAACCCCCCTCTCCCAAAAGAAAAAAAAAATTAAAATAGAAAAATCACACATATATGTTAACACGGTTCATATTGTTCAAGGAAAATTCTTCCTACTTGCAACAAAGTTGACTTTAGTATGATTAAAAAAAGGAAAATGTGACAAAATCTACATGATTTTTCATTGTATAAACATTAAAATTATCTATCTAATCTAACTATATATAAAGCATTTGGACCTATATTCTTAATGTTGAAATTTAACAGTAAATGTATGAAACTATCCTTCATTTTGAATTTAACACATTATATATTTCAATTCATATTTCCTTTTATAAGTTTGTTAATAATTAATTTACCAACCAAATTAAATTTAAATACAACCTAATTAAATATAATAAGAAGCTAATGCATAATTATGCTAACTAATAATAAATAAATTTAATCATAATATAATAGTATGTATTTAACAATAATCAACCTATTTAAAAAAAATAACTTGAATATATATTTATTATAAAATTTCGATGTATAAACCCATCATAATTGAAAGGCTATTATATATATATATATATATATATATATAACGCTTTCAAACACAAAAACTATTATATCGTTTGGTTATTAATCCATTAGCCCGTGAAGGAAAAAATTGCATATATATATATATATATATATATATATATATATATATATATATATATAACGCTTTCAAACACAAAAACTATTATATCGTTTGGTTATTAATCCATTAGCCCGTGAAGGAAAAAATTGCCCCATTTTATGAATTAAATCATAAAATTTAAGTAATTTTTTTCTTACTGTTTTGTAATATACATCACAAATAAGTTATACTAATTATCTATCTAATTTCTTATATGAATAAGTATGAAGAAAAAATTGTTTTCGTCTACGTCTTCATAGAAGTTTTATATCTCTATTAAGCAGGAGATAATATGAAATTCTAATAAACGAAAAAAATCCTTACTTTTGTATGCTCTCATTATCTTCAACGTTAGGTGCCATATTATATAGTTACATAATATTTAGAGTTAATTACATGGGTCGTCCCTATGGTTTGTACCATTTTCACCGTCCGTCCCTATAACTTTTTTATTACACCACCCGTCCCTAAGTTTGAATTTTGTTGCCCGCAGAGTCCCTATTTTGGATGTGACGTTAAATATGCCGTTAAGTCTTATCATGTGAGAAACATGTGAGGGCAAATTTGTCTTTTTACCACCATCTTCCCCATTTACCTCCCAAATTTCCAAGAACCCTAATATCCACCAAAACCTTAATTTTTCCAATTCCCATTTCAAAACAATACAATCAAAACACTTAAAAAAAAAAAAAATCAGAATCTATGATTCATTCTAATTCCAAACCATAATCAAAACACCCTCTTTCTCAACCAAAATCCCACAAAAAAAAAAAAAAAAAAAAAACCCACTACTCTGATATATTATTGTTGTTGCAGTTACCACGAATTTTGATTGGAGATTGTATACTGGATTTAGTTGTAATCGGTTGTGGTCCTGCTGGTCTTGCTCTTGCTGCAGAATCAGCGAAACTAGGTTTAAATGTTGGGCTTATTTAACCTGATCTTCCTTTTACGAATAACTATGGTGTTTGGGAAGATGAATTAGAATAATAGTAGTGGGTTTTTATTTATTTCGTTGTGAGATTTTGGTTGAGAAATAGAGTGTTTTGACTATGATTTGAAATTAGAATCTATGATTTTGGTTGGGAAATTAGAATCATAGATCCTGGTTGTTTTTTAAAGTGTTTTGATTCTATTGTTTTAAAATGGAGAATGAAAAAATTAAGGTTTTTGTGGATTTAGGGTTCTTGGAAATTTGGGGAGGTAATGGGGAAGATGGTGGTAAAAAGACAAATTTGCCCTTACATGTTTCTCACATGATAAGACTTAACGGCATATTTAACGTCACATCCAAAATAGGGACTCTGCGGGCAACAAAATTCAAACTTAGGGACGAGTGGTGTAATAAAAAAGTTATAGGGACGGACAATGAAAATGGTGCAAACCATAGGGACGACCCATGTAATTAACTCTAATATTTATTTCTATTATGGATTATGCAAATATTTTTAGGCAAATGTCACTATCGATAAATAGTTTTTGGTCAACATGCCGGGAAATTAATATTCGTGCCAAATAAAAAAGTCATTTTTGCTCTTTCCCAAAGTGTCGTGTTTTTGTTTAAGCCTAAAAGGAATTGTTTTTTTGTTCGACTTAGATTTGCTATTACAAATAATAAGGCTCAAGGACAACATTTTCAAACTTCGATATTTATTTACTACAATGTGTATTCTCGCATTGACAACTTTGTGTTTTTTTTCTTAACGAGTTTAACATGACAATACAAACGTATTTATAAAGACCGACAAAAAATTATTTTGTTGAGTATACACGTAAAATGTATTAATTATTTATACATGACGAGTAAGGTGCAATTATGTGAAGTTCTTTAATACCATAATTTATGTTTTGTTATAATATGAATTTCTTTGCACCGGCAAATATATGGTAGTTGACTTTTACAACTTATAAAATAATTGTAAAACATTTCACACTCCCTATTTGCATTACTATTACTTAAAGTAATTCAAACCCAAAATCGTCACCTCGTAACTTAATAAAAATAAAAATCGTATAGAAAAAAATAGTTTGTCCGAAAAGTCTCATCTACATTATCGCCGTTGCAACGCGCGAGTACCCAACTAGTACTTATTAATAAATAAGCCTTTGGCCTTTCCACTCGTTGCTTTCTAATTGGTTAATTGATTAATATTAAGTTAAGTTTTTCAAATGATATAGATAACTAACAAACCAAGAATACCGGGATTTTCATTTCTATATTTTATGAATGACTACAATTTCCTTTAAGTTTGTATTCATAGAATTATAGAAATATGTGGTTTAAAATTTACATTTCACATATTATGTTTAATTCTTACAAATCTGCCATTATTCTTCTCAATTATTTATCCGGTCTTCTTTGTCGATTAGAAATGAGCATGAAACTCATAAGGGAAACAAGATTATCTCTTATTATCTTATTTAGATTAATAACACTATCATTATTATATTTTGAATCCTGATCCGATGAATATGTTTAAACTAAATGTTGTTTGTCATTTGACATAACTTTAATTAGCACCAGTAAAGAATAGTTTAAATTTACATCATACATAAACAATATTAAGATAATTAAAATTGAACATTATTATTTTAATCATAACAATGAATTTTCATTGGAGAATCTTTCATAAGTATATCTTATATTGAAACTATCACGGAAAACTTGATTTGTGTGTTCTCAAGTTTTAGTTTTAAAGGAAAGCTCGGGATGGAAGGGGAATTAAAATGACGGGTGTTCACAAGAAGAGAAGCTTAAGAAAAATTTAGATTTTTAAACCAAAAACAATCATATGATTTTTGAGACGATGAGGAGGGTTCATTCCTTACCCTCGTCCCCCATACCTTAATTTTAAAAAACAAAAACAAGTTATAAAAATACTCCGAACATAATACTGATGTCCATGAAACAATGTATGCAATTTTAATGAGAGGACCTTGAAAGTTGAGTTAATTACATAAATGGTCCCTATGTTTGTCTAAATTTAACGGGTTCAGTCCCTGGGTCGCAATTCCATCGGGTCCAGTCCCTCTGACACATGTTTGGCTACACGTTTGGTCCCTCTCTCTAACTTCCGTTAATTTCAATCGTTAAGTTAGCTCACATGCACCTCACGTGAGGGGTAATTTTGGTCATTTTCCTCTAAAAAACTATTTGGTCTCACACTTTTCTTTGCTCAGCAACACACTCGTGATTTATACCATACTTCCCAATTTAATTACACAAAAAAATAACCCAACAATTATCACATTCAAAATTTTCAATTTTTATCACATAAATTGAACACATCTCATACAAACTTTTGATATTAATTACAAACCAAATAATAAATTTGAAAGCATACCGATTAACTTTCAATAATTTATATAAAATTGAAAACATTTAGTAACAAACCTATACGAAATCTCGTTTTTGGTGATAGCGAGGTTTTCAGAGATGGCGGTGTTACGGGAGGGCTACATTTTCAGTTTGGTTTCATTCTCCTTTCTTTCTTCTTTCAGATCTAGTTATTTGAGATCTTCCTTTTTCGATTTTTCTTTTTATCTTCTCTGAGATCTAGGTTATTTTCCTTCTTTATTTGTAGATCTGATTTGCCCCAATTTGAGTTTGGGATTTGTTTTAAAGATAGAAAACTATGAAGGAAGCGATAGACGGTTGGGTTGCTGGTGGCTGTGTAACTGCTTCGAGTTACCAAATGTTTGTGGTTCAATTTGCTTTTGAAACCAACGTGAAATCGAATTTGAAGCTCAATTTTTTTTGGTGGAGGAGCTATGTGTGGACTGTGGAAGTGTATATGGGAGGATGTGAGAGAATAAAGATCAAAAGTTCTTTTGGTTTTACATAAAAGTAAATTATAAAATAGATAAGTGAGAAAATGACCAAAATACCCCTCACGTGGTGTGCAAGTGAGCTTACTTAACGATTGAAATTAACGGAAGTTAGAGAGAGGGACCAAACGTGTAGCCAAACATGTGTCAGAGGGACCGAACCCGATGGAATTGCGACCTAGGGACTGAACCCGTTAAATTGAGACAAACATAGGGACCATTTATGAAATTAACTCTTGAAAGTTTAATGACCATTATAAATGTCTAATCAAGAATCAACTTAATGTTAAATGTTTCTTTATACATTTTATTAGTTTAATCAATTTTTGATCATGTTCATATATCTCTAATCAAATAAGTAGGTTATATTCATAATTTCCTAAATTAGTCTGTGTATGACACGGGTAATAGCTTTGTCTTATAATGTAACAAACCGCTAAACACTCTATCTATAGTTAATATGATAACTAATTAAGGAAAAATTGCATGAAAATATAACAAATCTTCACAAACTCGTCATTGTATGAAATCAACCATAAAATCTATTATATAAGTAACGGACTTAATTTCATTCCATTTGTAAGTAAAAGTTAACTTGAAATATAAGGTTTAGCCCATATTAATTGTCTTATTTTGTCTTTTCTAACAATTTATCATATCGAAAACATATTTATCACTTAAAATTAATTAAATATAAAAGAATTATATCATTGATTTTTTTCTGAAATGAATGTATGATTTTATTATAACATATGTGATATCAGAAAAGTCGTATGCTCATTAGACACATTTTAGCAAATCCTTAATTATAATATGTGTAAAGCTTAGTACATTTTTATACAAATTTAATACCTTATTAAAAAAAATTAAGAAAATGAAACAAAATGTGTGTTGACATTCTTGCATATTAATTAGCTCTTACAATATGCATTCTCTAGGAAATGCTGACCGCTTCTGGTTGTAGTTAATAACCTTGTTTTGATAACCATCTTTAGGTGACTGGTAACTGATAGTCATTATTTAATGCTCCCCAACATTTAATGATCAATCAATAATAATCTTCTAGGTTGTTGGTACTTGGTAGTTAAAAGTTGGCTAGTAATATGGGTGCTTTTAGTATTCCGAATTTCATTTAGTAACATTTTTTTTACGTCTTTACTATAATAATTTTACTTTAGTTTGTCTTATAATTGTTTTAAATTTTAAATGATAAATACATAAGATTTCATTGATTAGAAAATATGAAAACGGATCAAATCATCAGATAAGAACAAAAATCGGGTAAAAATCAATTTCTAACCACATTCATGATGTACAACTTAAGATTAATGCATCACAATTCAAATTCAAATTAAATTAGGGAATATAAACCACTTGTATATCAAATCTTCTCCTTATGCATCATTAAATATCAAATCTTCTCCTTATGCATCATTAAATAATGACTGTAAATGCTGCCAACAAAACTAGCTAACAGACCCCACAGACAACATGTACCAGAAAACATCTATGGTTTGAACTATTCTGCCATTTACACCTTTCAACAAAGAAACTTCTTTGAATAATGCATGCAAATGAGATATATTTTGTCACGTGTTTTTCATTGCATATAAAGACTTGTGAAATTTCTCCCCAAAGCAAATGTAATATAACAATATTGCTAAAACATTAATCTGAATAGATGACTATTCTATTCAATTCGATTTTTATTTTTTTTCCCCTTATTATATATTTTCTTGATATCCAATATGTAAATATCTTCTTTTAGTTAGACATATACTACAGAGAAAATCACGAAATTAATAATATGGTATATTAAAATTTCGAAAATAATCACCAAATTCGTGCTAATTTTCACGCCAAAATTTTGTCTTTTATCTTTAGCGCGAGAACGGTATATTTTGAAATAAGTGGTGTATATTTAGTCACGTCTCCGCGCCTATTAATACCCGTTCTCGCGAACATGGCAATCCCGTTCTCGCGCAATGACGTGGCTTAATATACATCACTCATTTTAAAAAATCTCGTTCTCGCGCTAAAGATAAAAGACAAAATTGTCGCGAATTTGGTGATTATTTTCGAAATTTTAATGTATCACATGATTAAATTGGTGATTTCCTCTATACTATAGGTTGCCGACGGAAATACGTATCTGGCATGTATTTGTGTGATGTTGACGACGAATGCTATATATTGTATTTCTATTTGAGACAATGCGCTATCCATCTTAGTATTGTACTCAAGATATGTGACAGTAGATCGAAGTACAAATCGGATATATATATATATATATATATATATATATATATATATATATATATGGGGGAAGTGAATGTGGGGCTGTTACACATGTAAGCTTAAATGCGAAACTCATTAAAAACTATGTCGTTTTGTGGTTTAAATGCTTTTCAACGCTTGATTTGTCATATATTCATCAACGGAGATGTGATCCCCAAAATGCAGGGGGTCATTGTTTATTATGAAGAAATTATAAAAAGTGACTTCGATAGATGCCCAGTGCTGACAAAAAAACTTATATTTTTGAAAGACACGATTAATGAAGAAAAAGATGTGAATAGATAAAAATTTGTAAAGTTAGTTTAATAAATATGATTAAAATTTTATAGATTTGAAGAATTTTTAACAAAACGACATATTTTTTGATGAGTTTTGCATGTAAGCTTACATGTTTAACAGCCCCATATTCACTTTTCCATATATATATATATATATATATATATATATATATATATATATATATATATATATATATATATATAAAAGAGAGGTGGTTCAAATAAGAACCATTAAATATTTAGAAACCATAAAAACCACTTTTTTACCACTAATTTAAAACCTACATTAAATTAACAATTAACTTTAAATTGACATATCTAGAGTATAATTAGGTTTTAGTAAAAACTAATTACACCATTTACACAAGCATTTAATTCTCTTTCCAACGAGCACCCACTTGATATACTTTTGACGACTTTTTTTCCAGTATATAGACTAGTGTATATACCAAATATACACTGGTGTATATACTAATTCGCCAAAAACACATTTGAACCATATATTCACTAGTGAGTACACATGTATACACAAGTGAATACACTTCTATTCACCGGTGTATAAACTAGTTCGTGACGTACATTCTAACCATATATTCACCACTGAATACATACGTATACACAAATGTATAAGATGGTATTCATCAGTGTATATACACAGTTTTTGAAAAATTCAAAATTTGTAGTATATACACAAGTTAATAAAAAAAAAAAAAAAAAAAAAGTCGTCAAAATTTAAAAAGTTTATATTTTTCTTAAAAAGAATTAAATTTTCTATCTAATGATATATTTTTTATTTCGTAAAAGTTTATAATTTAAAAGTTATTTACTTTTGAAAATAAATTGGTTTTTGTTAAATGGGTGGTTAAAAATGGTTCTTATGGTTCCTAAATATTTATGTGGTTATCATTTGAAACCAACTCTCTTTTTCTCTCTCTCTCTCTCTCTATATATATATATATATATATATATATATATATATATTTCGTTTTAAATGAAAAACCACTCAAATATTTAGAAATTATAAAAACCACTTTTTAATCATTTATTTAACAAAACTAACTTTATATTCAAAACTAAATATTTTTTAAATTGAGTTAATGCACTCCAGAGTCACTCTACTATTTCAAATAATCCGGTTGGGTCATTGAACAATAATAAAATCTAACACTTTCATTCTACTATCAAAAAAACTTTAAAATCATCACTTTATGGGTTATAGCAGGTTACCAGTTAATTTTACCGGATGACGTGGCTAAATAATCTACGTGGCAACCTACGTGTTTTTTAATTAATACGTGGCAATCGTTTATTCTAAATATTTAAATCCGTCATGAGATAGGATATTTATTTTGGATATTAACCCTCACTCCCCTAATCAATTCAATCCATGGCAATTGAAGATCAACCACCATCTCCATCATCACAATTCCACTCCTTCAACCGCCGCTGTTGTTTCTGTATTCCTTACAAATGGTAGAAAATCAACACATCCTCTCCATCCTCTCCATCCTCACCCAATTTCACCAATTCCGATAATACTCTCTGGTCACGTGGCATCACGACGTTAAAAAAGCTTCGCGAGTGGTCGGAGATCGTCGCTGGTCCGAAATGGAAGACGTTTATTCGCCGGTTCAATCGGAATAAAATGCATTTGTTGAATTTGAGAGTGAAAGAGAGATGCGACGAGCATATGGTGATGAAACTGAAACTTTTTCTTATTGCCGATTTTTAGCATCATACTGATGCCAGGGTGGATTCCGAGAAAAAAAAGACTAGATCTGATCTATATTACATATCGATGATTCCGAAATTATAGTAGATTACAGCCGGCAGCGACTGATGCCAGGGTGGATTCCGAGAAGATTAGGTCAGTTAAATTTACACTCGTTGGAATTTGATATTTTTTTAGGTTTTGGTAAGATTTTTTAGTTTTGTTGTTGGATTGGTTAGCGAGGTAGAAAGAGAAAGAAAAACCTAATTTATAAAAGGAGGTGTTGAGAAGGAAATAGTGATGTGGAATTAGGGTGAAAATAAAATAATGACATGGAAAATGATTTTGGTGTTTGTGTGAAGATGACCTCCTCCTAGTCGGTTGAAATGGACCCACGTGATAAACTTAATCCGTTTTCAAATAGAAAGTGGTGGTTTTAAAGTTTTTTGATAGTAGAATGAAAGTGTTATATTTTATTGAGTAAATTACATAGATCGTCCCTAAGGTTTATATGCAATTACGGATTTCGTCCCTAACTTTGAAAAGTTGCATGGATCGTCCCATTGTTTAAACTAATTACTCATTTCGTCCCTAATTTGGACGTCCGTTAATTTCCACCGTTAGCCTTCCCTCACGTGTTAAACACGTGAGGGTATTTTAGTCATTTTGCACCCTTCAATTTAATTAACCCTTCTTCCTCAAACTTGTTTAGGGACAATGAGTGTTATAAGTTTCAGGTTTAGGAGCGATTTGTGTAATAAACAAACTCTCAGATTTATTTATCCCAAAAATCCTAACTACAAATTAGCAATTAGGACACCAAAAGAGAAAAAAAAAAAACCAAATTGAAATCTAACCCTAATAATCCACCATTTTCCCCCAAATTCCTGAATGCAATTGAAGAACAATCTTCATCACCATCATCATCAATCGCTTTACGAAAATATCCAACGAATCTGAACAATCTTCATCACCATCATCATCATCATTCACGTTGAACCACTTTTGTCTTCACTCCAACTCATATCTATCTCTTTTCCTCTGGCACGAGATTATTACTTGTAAGGATCTAAGAAATAGATATATGAAAGCAAAATTGATGTCAAAGTGAAAATCCAGCAGCCACATGCTTTATGGATGCTAGATGCTCCGCCATTGTTGTACTTTTGCAGCTGCGGCGGAGATGACGGAGATGACGGCGGAGGGATTATGAATCTGATTATGAATCTGATTTTGATTGTGTGTGTGTTTATTTGAATCTGATTATGAATCTGATTTTGATTGTGTGTGTGTTTATTATTGTATGAGGGTTTATGAATCTGATTTTGATTTATTTGATTTTGACTTTTGGACTTTTGAGGAAGAAGGGGTAAGGTAGGTGAAGAGTGCAAAATGACTAAAATACCCTCACGTGTTTAACACGTGAGGGAAGGCTAACGGTGGAAATTAACGGACGTCTAAATTAGGGACGAAATGAGTAATTAGTTTAAACAATGGGACGATCCATACAACTTTTCAAAGTTAGGGACGAAATCCGTAATTGCATATAAACCTTAGGGACGATCTATGTAATTTACTCTTAAATTTTTGTTCAATGACCCAACCGGATTATTTGGAATAGTAGAGTGACCCTAGAGTGCATTAACCCTTTTTAAATTATAAACTTTTAAAAAAATAAAAAATATACCGTTAGAACGGGAATTTAATTTTTTTTTTGAAAAGATATAAACTTTTTGAATTTTGACAACTTTTTTTATTTATTTATTTATTTATATTAATTGGTGTATATACTACATATTTTGAATTTTTCAAAAATTGTGTATATACACTGATGAATAATATCTTATATTCAATGATTAATATATGGTTCAAATGTGTTTTTGGCGACTTAGTATATACACTAATGTATATTTAGTATATACACTAGTGGATATACCAAAACCCAAAGAGAAAAAAAATACGTTAAAAGTATATCAAGTGGGTGCTCGTTACAAAGAGAATTAAATGTTTGTTTTAATGGTTTAATTAGTTTTTTATAAAACCTAGTTATACTGTAGATATAACAATATAAAGTTAATTGTTAATTTAAAGCGGATTTTAAATTAACACAAACATAAATTATTTCTAAAAACGGAGACACACAAACATGAATTATTCTAAAAGTAAAACTCATAATAAAAACTTTAATATCTACCTAAAAATAGATCTAAATAATTTATTATCCGGAACTGGTACCCCTCATCACTTTCTATATAAGTCATCCCAAAATCACCACATGTCTTCACTAACAACCATCTCTTTCTCCCAATCTATCTATCCATCCGTAACGAAACCATCGTAGGCTCGTAGCTAGCCACCATATCGAGATGGTAACCTCCTTGCAAAGCTGGCCCGAACCTGTGGTGCGAGTACAATCACTCTCGGATAGCGGAATAAACGCTATTCCTGAATGTTACATAAAAGCCATTCATGACCGACCATCTTCTCTTGACATCCCTTCAAAAGAAGCTAATATTCCCATCATTAATCTCGCGGACCTCTCTTCTGAGAACCCGACCTTACGTAAAACAACCATGAATCTTATCTTTGAGGCTTGTCGTGAGTGGGGGTTCTTTCAAGTTATTAACCATGGTGTTAGCCATCAACTCATGGCGGAAACACGAAAAGTGTGGAGGGAGTTCTTTCATGGTCCGCTAGATATGAAGCAAGAGTATGCAAACTCGCCTACCACGTACGAGGGTTATGGAAGCCGTCTTGGGGTGGAGGAAGGTGCTAAGCTGGATTGGAGTGATTATTTTTTTCTTCATTTCCTTCCGGTTTCACTGAGAGATGAACACAAATGGCCTCATCAACCGTCATCATGCAGGTGAGAAATTGTGTTTTATAAGAAATGACTGATATATCTAATTTATATATTATTTATGGTATATAGGAAAGAGATTCAACAAGAAACCCAAATATTACAAGAAACGGAAAAACTAGTAGAAAATGATATATGAAGCATATAAAAAACGTTTTCAAATTACTGCCTCACATATAGCAAAAAATAAATAAATTTTATAAATTTGTATCACATAAACACGATGCATAAAAATAAAACTGTGAAGTTGTGTACTTTAATGCATCAAATTGGCATCAAATAAAGATTTAAATATTTTATAAAATTGTGTATATTATAAAATTGATCATTTTTTAATATCTAATCTCTTAAATCCAAAGAGTTCTTACAATTACTTAGTTCTTTTTGTGTTATTTATATTAGTATACTAGATTATTGTCCCGCGATAGCGCGGAAAAAGATAAAGTTTGACTCGTAAATTTTTGTTTATGTAGATTTTAAGTTATTATGAGAAGATAATGTCATACGTATAATAACATATATAGGTTTACGTGTATACTTATGTTGCTTATAGTTAAAATAATATACATACTTTTACGATTATATACATGTTTTGATATTTTTATAAGGAGATTTTAGAATAAAAATATGGTAAATCATAGTCTAAATTGAGCGATTTATAAGTAAAATAAACTTATGTTTTTTATTTCAGTGGATATGTAAATGAAAGAGAAAATGTAATTATGTATTGTAAGAGGGTGTAAAATAGAAATAGTCTTTGATGACATCATCAATCTGATCCAACGGCTGAAATCAAAGAAAATAACTCATCCAATGGACTTTAATTCGTCATGTGGCATTTAAGGTCCATCTTTTATTATATATTAAAGATATATATTACATGTATTAATATTCTTGTAATTAGATACATAATAAGAGTTAACAACGTATATAATTTTCTCTTTTTTTTTGGGTAAAGGGGAATGATTACCCCGGTAAATATATATAACACCAAAAAATCGTCGAAGTACAATGGATATAGGTGAAATCCTATACCACAACCCGTTACATGGGCAACAAACCAACACAAAGAGCCAAATAGGAACAAAAACCTACATAAGAGAGACATGCCTCCCTTAAAGACTACCACAACTTAAACAATAGAAAAACAGACATATAGCTATTTTCTACCCCTCCCTCTTAGCTTGAAGTCATGAAACTCCGATATAGCACCCTGAAGATCAACAACTTGGTCTTACAAAAACAATTCAAGTTTAATCAAAGATGATGTATTATTTGATACAAGTTATTAGTTAAAGCATGTAGTATGTTTTGAATGCTTTATAAAAATAAATCTTTTTGTGAAAATTTCTTTTTGTGACGACTGAGGATTTTAACTTATATTTTAACTAGTATTGTACCCGTACTATGCGACGGGGTAACAAAATAATGGATGCGATTGAAGTATTTTATTTACATTGAAATCATATAATATCGGAATATATAATTATTGTTAATTCCGATATTAGAGTGAATATAACCTCTCACGTAGAAATTACATGAAGTATATATTTAAGCACAACATAAAATTATAATCGATTCAATTGAATACGTTTATTAATATGATAAAACGAACTCGTGATACGCAACGTAAATATATAAATACGACATTGATGGTCAAATATGATATTGCAAATGTATTGTTTTTTTCTTTTAAAGTTCAAATTGTTTTGAATTAACTAACTCTATTTATTAACCATTTTAACTATATTTTATAATTATGTTCATATTTCAATTACAATATTGTAATAGATGCATATAAAATTAGTAATTTAAGTATTTATTATTATAATTACTTTTATATATTATGCTTATATCAAGTATTATAAATCTTGTTAATATATTTATTACTAATTAATTAACTATTAAAGATTATCATCATTTAATTCTTTAATTATAATTATATATTATGCATTGAATTATATTTTAATGATTTATTAAGTTATTTATAGGTATTTATTAAAAGAGTATCTTTTAGTAAACAATGCAACATAAATAACTTTATAGATTAACCAAACCAAACCTATGTGTTGCCTATTATCTATAAGATTTTATGTACGATCCATGTAAGTTCTTTTTTGGTCAACAAGTTTTATTTCTTAGATAAGTAGTAGATGTTTTACTGAAATTGAACGGTTGTTAGAGTACTTTGATTCATGTCGTCGAAAACACTGAAACTAAATCGACATCACATTGAATATGACATAACATATATAGCACTGAAATTACCCATCAACAAGCATATTGAGATTTGGTCTCAATTATTTATTATTATTTTCTATAAAATAATTAAAAAGGGAAGAAAAAAACACGACATCATGTAGATTGCACCGGTGCAAGAGGCATGCTACGTGCTATTCCAAAATATATAGCTAAAAAATTCAAACCTAAAGACCTCTATATAGAAATCAGGACTAAAATACTAAATTAACTTTTATTTTGAAACACATAATTTTTAAGAAATTAATAAAGATTGCAATTTAACCAATATTAAAAGAAAACTTAATGCGCAATCCTAATATGACTTTGAAAAACCCAATGTTAAATTGTATTTTACTTTTAAAGAGTTTCTGAAAAGAAAATATGTACTTAACTAAAAAGTTATTATATATATAGATCAATAAATCACATATGATACATATAATAAAAAATTTATTTGATCAAAATATCAAAACAAAGTTATGTTAACATTGTTTGAAAAAATAAATTTATAAAAAAAAATTCAATTGTTATCATAATTGGATGAATGTATAGTTCATAATCAAAGTAAATGATCACTAACTTGTAATTAATAAAATTTTAAAAACTCAGTTATAAATCACATGTGATTTTATATTATTATATTTTGGAAAAAAAATCGTCGAAAATATATCAAGTTGGTGCTTTTTGGAAAAGTAACGCAACGCTCGTAATTTTGGTGTGATTTGCATGGTTATATCATTACCAAACTTTGAATATTTCAATTTCAAAAATAAGGACTGGAGTGGATTTTATTTAATCTTTACTCGTACATCAAAATAAATACATGATTAGAATTAGACCCTTAATTCTCTAAATTTTTATGGTCTTAAATGACCTTTTATCTATAATATATACATTAATATAAAAAAATAAAGAAAATAGTAATCTCCTTCGTTTTTATCCAGTATCATAATATGACTTTGAAACCCCAAATTTTTAAAAAAATTATGTTTATTTTTGTCCTTTACGATAATCCTAAATTTATCTTTGTACTTTTCTATAATTCTAAATGACTTCTTAAAAGTTGACATGCATAACATGATTTTTTTTAAAAATAGGAAAAAAGTTGCACATGCTAGCTTTTAATTCAAACAATGACAACCGCTATGGAATAGTTGGTGTGAGTGGGCTCTATTTTTATCATGCATATTTTTCATACTTTAATTTGATTTATACAAGTATTTTCATGTGTAAAACAAATCTAATTAATGATTTATCAACACAACTTTTACACAAAAAAAGGTTTTCGTGTTATCTAGCAAAGACGAAACTTCAACTTACATAGTCTATCGATAGTATTTGAGTGATTTTCAAACTTTTTCTCTAACCATCTTAGATATTTAAATTTAAAACTTCTCGAGGACGTCGGGATAACCTATCAGTGGGGCACCTTAATGATAGTTATTAGGATAAGAGGAGAAAACATAAATGCTTAGACATTTCTAATTTGATTTTAATCCATGTTTTGGAATTTGTCACATGTAAATTTTTTCGAAAGAGGTCCTGCCATATGTGTCCATATTGCAATATTGGTCATTAATTAGTTAATGTGTATACAGTAACTCTTTAACCATAGCCTTCTCAGAAATATGAACTTTATAGATTTTGGTTGTAAAAGAAATTATCCGACTCTCATTCAAAGAATGATCATTCAAAAAACAACGATATATGGTATTTATCCGTCCTTGAGGACATAGTCGATCGATTAAATAGACATTATTTTGGTAGAGTTTAATCATTTCAGTAAGTCATATCGAAAAACATTTTTCTATTTGTGATGATGAAATGCATATTCTTTATATTAATGATGTGTAGGGATCTGGTGGCCAAGTACAATAAAGAAGTTTTTAAACTTTGTGGCAAATTGATGAAAATCTTATCTTCGAACCTTGGATTAGAAGAGGATTACCTTGAAAACGCTTTTGGAGGGGATGAAATAGGAGCGTCATTGCGAGTTAATTTTTACCCAAAGTGTCCACAGCCTGATTTGACACTAGGAATCTCACCACACTCGGATCCAGGTGGTATTACAGTTTTGTTGCCAGATGATCATGTTTCAGGCTTACAAGTCCGTAAAAATGATGCTTGGGTCACCGTTAAGCCAATCCCTAATGCGTTTATTATCAACCTTGCTGATCAACTTCAGGTCTTTCTCTCTCTAGTTATATTTATATACTTAAAGGTCGTACGCAAATATTAACGTCGTGAAATTTGCACCACAACACACTTGATTGATGGGTCAAACTCACACAACGCTAGTGATTATTTCTAAATCATTACACTTAGTAGATGGTACCTCAAGATGGATGTATTTCGACGTACTCTCTTATGTTAATAAGACTTTAGCTTTTTCATTAAAAGTGGAATTGATTTTGGCTGCAATCTTGGCATGGAACACCCTTAGGTAGTCCCAAATATTGTATGAATTTATGGTTGATAATTGCTCTCGATCTTTATCTGTTTCCCACCGAAGACTCCTTCAAGTTATATTAGCTAACAGCAACACAATATCTATCGTCTTTATAATATATTCGGGCCAAAAACATTGCAAATATGATATTGTCAATTATGTTGGCGATTAGTGATACAAAAAGTCTGTTAATTTGTAAGTAGATAGTCACCTCATTATTAATAATTTTGCACTTTGTTTATTATTCTAATTTACCTTAAATAATGAGAAACTGTAGGTGATAAGCAATGCAAAGTACAAGAGCATAGAGCATCGAGTGATTGTTAATTCAAATGAAGAACGAGTCTCGTTGGCCTTCTTCTACAACCCAAGGGGAGACATTCTCATTAAACCTGCCAATCAGTTAATAAAAAAAGATGAACCAGCTCTATATCAGCCCATGACTTTTAACGAGTATCGTACTTTCATCAGGTTAAATGGTCTTCATGGGAAATCACAAGTCGAGTCGTTAAAGTCTCCAAGATAGCTCTGCTTGTTTAGTCATAAGTTCATGTGAATTTGGTGTAGATGAAATATTATGCATGTTTGATATTTCCATCAAAGTGGTCATTTGATCACTTTCACACCGTATTTAGTTGAAGCTTTTGTAATGAAACTTATTTACTTAAATATTACCCCGTATAAATTATGTTTCACACTTTCACCGACTTTTTTTGTATAGTTTTTCAGTGTTCATCAACTCGATCTACATACATGCTAGACTTCACGACATGTTCCTAGACTAAATACAAACTACAAATAGTGACGGTTATGCTCCAACAAATATAATCAATCGTATTACTAAATAAATATTGGTTATATATATGTAAAATGTATTAGGAGGGGATTTCTACTTTTCGCACGGGTGAATGCACATGTTTATTTCAACCTCAAACAAAGTACATCAATTTATAAGCAATCAACCAAGTGAGTAATTACATTAACCTTTTCTATAATTCGTTGGATAGAACAATTTCATGTCTTAGAAATAGTAATTGATTTTCTATGACCAGTGGATTCTTCCACTGCTGACACAAGAACGATCCCGTTTACATCTATACTAAAACAAATCTCAATTTCTGAAATCCCATTGGGACCTAGCTTAAGGCCACAAATGTGGAGCGTGCCAAGTAATATGTTGTCCTTAACTTCCTTGCTCTCGCCTTGGTATACTGGGATATGTACACTGGTTTTGTTGACACACGAATTAAACATTTTCTTCTTGCTCGTAGGTATGGATGTGTTCTTGGGAATAATAACATTCATGTAGCTTCTTTTACCTTGAATCCCAACTTCAATTCCTAGTGAAAGAGGAGTGACATCCTGTAACACAATAACGTGCTCGACATTAGCATTGTTTTCACTTAACCTTGAAGCTAAGATTGCAGCACCGGCTGCAACAACCTCGTCCGCATTCATGTTCTTGCAGAGTTTCTTCCCATCAAAAAAGTCCTCCACCATTCGTTGTACCTTCGGAATCCTAGTGGATCCACCAACAAGAACCACCTCATCAACATCATTTTTCCTCATTTGTGCATCGACCAAACATTTTTCCATTATTAGAATGCATTTCTCGAAGTAGGATGAAGTAAGTTCATCAAATTTAGCTCGGGAGATTTTGAATGAAAAGTCAATGCCGTTATACAAGCAATCGATTGAAATTCTAGCAAAAGGGGTCGACGACAAATCCCTCTTTGCTTTCTCACATGCAACTCTTAATCTACCCAATGCTCTAGGATGTCCTATTATGTCGACATCCCCATGTCTTTTCTGGAATTCTTTTATGCAGTAATCAACTAGTGTCGAATCAAAATCGTCACCGCCTAAATGAGTGTCACCCCCAACCGCTTTGACTTCAATAACACTCGTTTTAGTTATAGTCAAAAGAGATACATCAAATGTCCCCCCACCCAAATCAAAGACCAAAACATTCTTCTTTCGCCATTTGTGAATCATGTCGTCCAAACGATATGCAATAGCAGCAGCTATAGGTTCACTTAATAAACGCATCACATTGAAGCCGGCAATTGTTCCTGCTTCCTTTGTAGCCTCTCGTTGTTTGTTATTAAAATAAGCTGGAACAGTAATCACAACATCCGTTACCTCTGTCCCAATAAATTCTTCAGCGTCCTTTTTCATCTTTTTGAGAAGCATGGCAGATATTTCTTCAGGTGCAAATGCTTTCTCTTCACCCTTGAAGTCAACTACAACATTTGGCTTCTCTGCAGACCCTTCAATGATCTTGAAAGGCCATGAAGATATATCGTTTTGCACATGAGGACCACCGAATCTACTTCCAATCAAACGCTTTATACCTGGATATTTATTCCGTTCTCATTACCAAGGTAAATTAAAACTATATAACATAATAAAGAAAACTAGAAATTAGACTTGCCAAACACAGTGTTTGTAGGGTTCAAAGCGATCTGATTTTTGGCGCCCTCGCCTGCGAATACCTCTCTATCATCAAAAGCTACACAAGACGGTGTTATCTTGTTTCCTTGTTCATTAGTTATGATATCCACCCGGTTTTTTCCGGGAAACCAAACAGCAGCACATGAGTACGTTGTACCAAGATCAATACCGATTGCTGCTCCTTTAACTCGGTCAGACATTTTTTAACCTGAAACAAACTATAGTCCACAAGTTTGGCTTCAAAATATCATTAAAAAACGAATGTAATGCAACAATTATTTCAAAGAGTAACACAGATTTTTACCTGCAATTATTGGATCTGCTCAAAACTCGAATTGTTTTTAGGCTTTAGGGTTTTGATTAAGTTTATCAAAAAAAATAACACCCGACATAATCGTGTTCGTGTATCAAATATATATAAATCTATCGATAAAAGTGGCCAATAACCGTATCCAAAACCAATACAATTTGGAACTTTGAAATATCTTACATAACAGGACCTCAAATACTTTAAAAGCTTATTTTACTCCCTTTTATAACGATTATTTACTTTTTAGCCTTTGGTGAAATTTTGGATCATGATTTGAGATTTTGATAGGGGTGAGCATGGGTCGGTTTGGGTCGGTTCCGACCTTAACCTGAACCCAAACCGAAATTTCAGTTCCTGAGAGGTTCAAACCGTTTGGTTCGGTTTCTACATTGGTTTGGTTCCACTCGGTTTCGGTTTTTTTCGGTTCGGTTTGGTTTTTTATTTCGGTTTTTGGACATGGTAAATTCATAGATCTGTCAAGGAAAACTTATGAAATAAATATCAAATGGAAGCCTATGTCACGCAATAATTGGCGGAGCAATTCACAACTTATAACATGAAGTTGTGCATATTACTAGAACATAATGATATGAATCGAAAAACTTTAAACACAAAGTTAAGGAAAAAAAAATACTATATGTGGCTTAGTAAACTATATGTAACGGGGCGCACTTTCTGCTCGGAACGACCTCCCCGATGTCCAGAATATTCTAGAAGCTTCCACCGAACTCTAGGTTAACCCCTAGAGTTCTCCAGATTTTTCCTAGATATGAAGACCTTTCTAAATTACATTAGATATGTTCCAGATTATGTCCTAGATTAATCTAGTATAACTTGTAATATCTAGAAATAGTCTAGAATAGATCTAGAATGGTCCTGATCTAGAACTTTCTCTAGATCACTATATATATGTAATCTAGGATCCATTTGTAAATCATCAGATTTCCTTGAATGAAATAAAGATCAAAGCTTACAACCCTCCTTGCAAGCGTTCTCGTTAGTTATTTCCAAGTCTTTCTAGCTTACTTAGTCGTTTGAAATCGTCGACCTAAGTGCTAGACGGGTTCAAGAATCCAACCCCGTGACAAGTGGTATCAGAGCAAGGCTCTAATCTATTCAATCGCTTGGAAGAAAAGACGATGGCAGGAGTCGATCCAAAACTCAGTCTAGAAGCCGAAGGCAGCAGGGGACGAAATCCAGAGAAACAGCCCCGTGGGAAGAAGAGTCGAAGCAGATCGCGACCTCCCATTATCAGTGCCGCCGTAGAAGACACGAGTAATTCGGAAACTCGAATCACCAATCTAGAGTCTCTAGTTGCTGGGCTAAAAACTCAGATTGAAGATGTTAATGTGGGACTCGATATGTTCATCCAGGAAAGCATGGAAGTCTCCAAGGTGGCGAAGGAAATGATTGAAGAATTCAAGAGGGAAATCAAAGAAGACATGTGTGACGTCCCGTCTATTTGAGGTACTTGAGTTACCGTCATTATCTATATTTTATTCGCAATTGATTTCGACCCTTGTGTTACGCTTTGTTTTGCTCGCGATTTACTGCTATTGATTATCGGGTTCTGGTATTTACTGATTTGTCCCTCGAGACGTGATAATATTATTTTCTCTAAGTGCCAATTAGTTAGTATCCTCATAAATATAAGTTAGAAGGTTTATGCCAAATTTGTCGGTTATCGGATCCTTTATCCGCGAGTTATCGCACTTTTACTCTTGCGTACCTTTTTACCGAAATCGTGCGAATCTCGAAATCAAAAGTGAAATTTTAATATTAAATGAACCTAATATAAAGTAAATCAAAGTATGAACTTTCCTAAGTTCAACGCAAAAAGAATCGGGAACTTTCGACGAACGAAACTCCTTAACGATCGCGAAAACGAAAATCAGGAAATGCTGGAAATCACCCGGTGCGCAGCACCAGGTCATAGGTGCGCAGCACCTCTTTGCCAGAATTCAAATATTTTACACTTTTGGTCCTTGCCTCGTTTTTGTAATAACCCAACCAATCAATGAACGACCATGTGCTCTTTTACTGCCATTTTGCCTGCCCCAAAGTGTATCATTACACTACACCATTATCTCTTTTCATTTTCTTTTTCTTAATTCCAAAACACACACTCAAAAACACCTAGTCCCATTTTCTCTCTAGTTTTCTCTCTATCAAACCCCATTTCCAGAAGCCTATCACCATCAAAATCCATTTCTAATCCATACAAAACGTTCTAGACTTCAAGAGAAGCTAAGGGGTGTTGTTCATACCGAAATAGGACCACTTTTGCAAAGGTTTCGGAGCTTAAATCCGATCAAACTCATTATCCAAGTGTTTCCTCCGGTAGAAATCGCTTTCTTATCACTATTTACTGTTTTTATTAATTGCATGTATGATCTAAGCCTTAAAAACGAGTTTTTGTAAGGATTTATACCACTTTGTCTACAAAAACGATTTTTATATAAACACTACTTAGATCTATGTTTTTTATGGGTAAAAGTTATATAGAAACTATAAAAATGATGTTTTATGAGTTATCTACTGGTTGCATGTCGAAATCTTTGAGTTATAAAACGATTTTTGAAAGAAAAACACGAATCGGGAAAATGGCAGCAGCCAGGTGCGCAGCACCTGTGCCCAGGTGCGCAGCACCGGGCTGCTGACCTCCCGAAAATGTGTCGTTTACTCGCTTAAAACTTGTATTCACGTTCTGGTCTTTTGTCAATAATATTATGGGGCTGAGAAGAGTAAAAACAGTAATAATGGTGACATTTGGTGCATTTAAATCCTTCGTTTTACTAATCTTTGGCGTTGTTTGTGTTTCGGAGGCGGATATTCTCATCGTTGTACCACCGAAGTTGTCATTCCAATTCTGGTCAAACCAAGCGGAAGTAGCGGTATAACTTGTTACTCTTGTGAATCTTGTGATTTCATTATATGTGTATTATTCGGTTTTAGCCTTGAAAATCGGTTAGGATAAACTATTAGACCAACACTCGTGCGTTTGATCGATTTGGACAATATGTTAAAATATAAGTAACCAAAGTATTATGTAAAGCTAGATATGGTATTATGTATTGTGTATAATGGTTTAAAATGCATTGTTGATAAGCGGGAAAGTGATTGAATAAATGGACTAATATTTTATGGCGCGGAAGCGCTGCCGAAATTTCATCTCACAACTTTTTACGACTTAAAACACTTATGTAAATAAATTGTATGCCAAAGTAACATATTATACAAAAACATTGTCTTTGGACTCAAAGACACCAACGCAATCTCGAATGTCATAATATTACTTAAATGGACATTTTAAACCTTTGCGATACTTTAAACTTCGTCTCAATTTAATCATTGTTTTAAGTCATCAAAATGTGATTTTACGACAAACTTTATAAATGGTTTTGAAAGGCTTTTGCTTTAAAACATTTGGTAAGAAAAACACTCCAATTTATTCAAAGTGTCAAATTGGACTTTTAAATTGATTTTGACTTTAATAAGTCAACTTATTTGACGTTTGACTCTTATAAGTCAACATGATTGAAATTTGACTTTCATAAGTCAACATAATTGACCCTTGACTTTCATAAGTCAACATCTTTAATCCTGGTCAACTTAATGAACATTTATATTAATAACCCTTTCGACTCGGAGTTATCATTTGCTTCAAGCGGTCGCTGTTGACGAGAAAGATCGATATCTTACCGATCGGCCCTTTTCTGGCGCGGAACATCGTCTTCTTAATCCGTCATCCTTATTCGATTTATTAAGCGTTGGAATATTATATTAAACTCAATCTTAACCGACAAGGCTAAACCGGACCTAGACTTATATGGATACTGAGACTATGATGTTTATTGTTTAAGGCACTTAGGCGGTGGAGTAGTAGCTCTGTGTTTGGTGTACCCGATTTTTGTTTGCTGAAGCTTTATCAGTGAGTTATTCGTAGCCCTTGTCTTAAATATTTTTGGGCTGTAAAGCGTATTTTATAAAATTGTCTGCTTGTATGCGGGACTTTGTTGATTATCTTGTTTACCTAGTTGTATAGGTCTGCTCTAGATTAGGAGTCTTATTTGCCTTGGTGGCACCCCTAATACACTCGTTAAGCTTTATGCCCAACGGTTTCATATTTATAGCTATATGGGTTATTATACCTAACCCTCATCGCTCGGTAGGATGCTCCTATGGGTGGATGTTATGACCGGTATATTATTCGATTACCTTTGGATTGACTCACCTTAGAAGAGGGGACTTTATTGTGTGGTAAGGATCGAGGTGTATGACTAATCTAAGCATGGTATCCTCGCTAGGGTTGAAAACAAGATACAAAGATACAATACGATGATTATGTTATGATTTGAAATATGATTTTTGGAATTTACCGAAACTTGTCGATGGGTCAACTTTTACTTATAAATTGCGAATAATTCACCAACATGTTGTTGATGTCGTTTTAACGCTTTGCAGGAAATTGAGGATTTCCGTGATCATGCCATAGTTTATTTTTGGATCGCTTGCTTTGGGGAAATTTGAATTTTGAATTGTTCATTGTAATTTCCATGACGATCCTTTTGCTGATTTCTTTTGGAATTGTATTCGTACTTGGCGTCTCATCGCCTTGACTCATTGTTGTATTTTGTAACAATTGGCATGATCAATTTAATTTAATGTTTTGTTTATCGGTTATATTGTTGTAATCTTGACTTTGATATTATAACTGGAACGCCCTGCGTTTCCGCTACCAAACGGGGTGTGACAGAAGTTGGTATCAGAGCCAAAGGTTATAGCGAACCGAGTGATTTTAACTGAGTAAATCACTTGGACTATGACCATAGGCTTTTTGAATCGATTTTCTCTGATTGCAATGTGTGCACTATTTTTCATACGTGTTTATTTCGCGTTGATTTTGTGGCGTTTGGCCTTGTTTTTGCACACATTTGCTGATCGAATTTCTTTCCTTTTATTTTAGGACGATGGCGCCTAAGAGGAGAGTTGCGACACGAAGTTCGTCTAGACGTGCTACTGCGAACGCGAGGGCTAATACCGCGAGTCAGAATGCGAGAGCGAGTACGTCGAATGCGAGAAGGAACAACGTGGAAAATGAATCGAATCCTGACATGGCTCAGATGATTGCTCAGCAGCTAGCGGCGATGATGCCCGAGCTTGTAGCTCAACTTCGAGAGGGCACCGCCCAAGGTAATGGTTCGGGTTCCGGAAACCCTGAGCCGGTGGTTACTAATGAAGGTCCTGAATTGGTTGTTAATAACAAGGGCCCTGAGCCGGTTGTCAATAACGAGGGTCCCGAAGTCGTGATCACTGGATCGGGTAGAGCCGAGGGCTCAGCTCGTCGTGCTGAATGCACAATGAAGACCTTTATGAGCTGCAAGGCCCCGGAGTACCGCGGCAATGAGGGAGCGACTGGAACGCTTCAGTGGATGGAGAAGCTAGAATCTATTTTCGATGCTATCGATTGTGCGGACAAAGATAGAGTCCGATTTGCTACGTTTGTATTTCAAGGAACGGCTCTGACATGGTGGAACTCGGTCGTGAATGTGCGAGGCCGAGCGGAGATTAAGGCAATGACTTGGGAGCAATTGAAGGAATTAATGATCATTGAGTATGTACCTGAATCCGAGATTCAGAAGTTGGAAGATGAACTGTGGAACTTAACCATGGTTGGGTCAGACATCCAGGGGTACACAACGCGTTTCCACGCTTTGTCCCAACTGGTTCCACACTTGGTTCGACCAGAGCTCAAACGGATCGGTCGCTACACTCACGGATTACCCCCAGCAATCCGTAAGAGTGTCCTATCCAGCAAACCGAGCACGTTCCAGAGCGCGGTTGAGATCGCGATTACCTTGACTCAGAATGCAGTCCGAGATGGAGAGTTACCCCCGATGATAGTGAAGCAAAACTCCGGAACAAAACGGGGTGGTGGAAACCGTTATGATGACTCGAGGAAGAAGTCGAGGAGGCAGGATGCTCCTCAGAAGGTGCAGGCATTCGCTGCAGTGGCTCCAGGTCCCCAGAACAGGCATCCGAAGTGTGATCGGTGTGGTAATCACCACTCCAGAGAGATTGCTTGCTGGGAATGCAAAAAGTGTAAGAAGCTGGGCCACACTGATAGGTTCTGCAAGACCATGAGGGGTAAGTGTTATGAATGTGGTTCTCCCGATCATCATAAGGACAGATTGTCACACCCCGCTAAAGCGGAAACACGGAAGTGTGAAGAGCTGGAAAATCATGTCACAGGTCATACAAACATAACGGTAAAAGAGTCATTCATTCAAAATAAAAAAAAAGTAAATGTTTAAACCAATTCGAGCAACCGAAAGGTAAATTGTTTAATACATC
>CAJVGC010000001.1:13073890-13120233 GCA_910822075.1 Senecio squalidus
TGCTTTGTTGGTATTGCAGGTTTGCCTTGTTTTGTAATCGTGTGCAATTCTCTCTAAAAACCTTGATTGTGCTTCCATTTTCACCTTCAAATTCTTTTGCACCTATTATACAAGATTTTGTCACGACAAATTGATAAAAATATACGTGATACCGTAGTACATATGCGTGGTGGACTACATCGTATATTTACCTATAGTTGATCATTCAGCGTCTTCGACTTCCATTTGCATTTGTAGGATCATTTAGTGAATACCCCTAAAATATGAACACAGTGTATGTAACTGTGTATTATAATTGTGATTATATAAAATTTCCTCTTAACATACATATAGAAAGCAAGTGAGTAGGATAACTCACGATGTTTTGCTGAAGTTGGAAACATTTTCTGATATGCGTTTTCTTTTCAAATTTATTGCCGGCATTTATATTGTCTACAACATATTGGCAAGCCGAGCATGAAGGACATTCGTTGAATCATATTATTATATTTATACGTATATATGTATCCTTCTCTTTAACTTACCTTGTGTTGATTCGGGGATGAATTTAGACATCCTATACTTCTGCAAAACAAAACAAAGATAGCATTAATGATTCGTTAAATGTATTGAACTTTTATCTAGCTATATATGTTTGAATGAGTAGATAATTTCAAAATACATAACAAGAGTCACTAGAAGCATAAAAAATAACAGTCGGTGGCACACGAAAGTGTCTCTAGAAGAAACAAATGAGTCACTTAAAGTAAAGATATCAGTCACCAAAGAAATCGAAGTGCTTTACCAACTCGCAAGAAAAAAAATGTGGGAAATGGGTCGAGGGAAAACATTTGAGTTTTTGCTACTTTTCAAATGTTTCACTAACATCCAGATATAGTTACAATGTATTTAACTAATAGGTCTCTCTCTAAACATTAGTAGACTAAAAATCGCAACCTACAAACATAGTGGTAGATGTTAGTGACGGAATCCTATCCTAAAATCGCAACCTATATACGGTTCAAATGTATATAGAAATAGGAGGAGATAGACCTGTAAATGGCTTTTGACATGGTAGATTGTGAGTCCTGTGACACCATTGTCCTTTAAAATGCCCTTTTGGTGTTGCCCCTATAATTAAAACAAATTGACCCGATATTAGCAATATATCAGCAACGGAAATCCTACTCCTAACCATGAATTAAAAGGCAAACCTTAGCGATAGAGCTAGATTTGGTTGCTAATAAATATTCCTTTCAGAAAAAAGGTACATTTCCTAAAGCGGAAAGTAGGACAAAGCTAACTCGTTGAATATTTATGTAAATTTTCTATACTCCGTCAAATATTGAAACCCGAGTCTTTACTTTTCTTCTTAAATTCTTAATACTTACTATTAGGTCCACCAAGCTGAGTAACCGCCTTTTCAAACAAAGACGTTCCTTGTTGTCCATTTCAATCGTTCTTTCCCCAAGCCCTCAGAGCGATTCGTACCATCTCTCAGACAATACGATTCCCCGGCCTTGAGCGGAACCCGTTTCAGGGATTGCACAAAAGCGAAAGACAAACATTTGCAGGGTTAATAAAAGGACAAGTAAACCACACAAAAACAAAACACCGTACAAGAGATGTTTCCAGGAAAAACCAACAAGACACAGGCGATGTTGTCTAAAAGAGGAAAGCAAGAGGGGAGTTCGATCTAACCGTTTACTCTTGTTCGGTATAAACCAGGTATAGATTTGTGTCTCTTTCTACAATTTAACAAATAATTATCTTATACAGCAACTAATTCATAATAGCTGACCTCATTCTGTTACACCAATAAAAGAGATTACGTGGTGTAAATAAGTAAATTTGATGGTGTAAAATCATCTCCCATGGACAAGAGGTTGGTAAATCCAACACGATAAGAACAAGAATTAAAAGCTATAGAATATGGAATTAAAACGATCTTATAATACTATAAGTAGCATACAAGAACAAAGGATCCAAGAAGGTGAAAGACTGTTCATTTTCGACCTCTTTGAGCCTAATCTGTTATGAATAGTCATTAACAAAAACAAAAAAAAAAATAAAAAAAAAATACATATTACAGACATTTTTTTAAAGGTAATCTGGCATGAACGTTAAGTTTTTCTCGAATTTGTTTCGGTTGTTGTGAGTGTACTATGGCCTAGCTCGTTTCATGGTGCAAGATGGGCATTTGTACGTTTTATACTCTCTGCTTTTGCTGGTGGATTTTTACGCATTTGCCATGATACCATCTTCGCAAATGTCACAGCCGATCCAGAATTCGTCAGCGTTGTAATTTCCACCACGGTACCCACACTGTGTGTCACCATGTTCATCCTCTTCTTCTTAGTAGCTAGTTCTTCTGCTGGTTGTGGTGGCTTTTTGGACGCTTTTCACCTGTCCATCACTGATCTCTGTACACAACAAAGAAGTTATGGTTAGTTTGATTATGGTTAGATTATGACGGCTAACATAATAATGAACTAATAAATCGCACCCTTGTGCTGCCTTTGCTTGCTTCCACTTTCTGCAGCACCAGACTTGTCTTTTACTGGTTTCCTTTCTGATACGACTTCAAAGACAGTTGGCATTTCGTTGATCATGCTAAACAAACGCTTTCTGTCAAAATACAACGTGGTAACGTAAGTTTTTGAAATTCAAAAGTAGCCACAATCCGCAAGTATAGTATGTTAAGTTCAAACGTTAAATATATTCCAAAAGCGGGGGGACGGGGGGGGACGTTGAAAACCGCTGGATTTTGTGAGACAGGAGAGCAGCAAAACCGATAATAAAGGTTTCCCCAAATCAACTAGCCAATGTGTATGTATGAGTTTTGGCAGCTCCCCTATCTCAAAAAACCAACGTTTTTCTAATATAACACGGATGAGGTATAACACAACTTTGGACTATTGACTACCTAGTAACTCACACTTTGACTTCTATGGAATCGTTTTGAAACAGAGAAAATTGCTACAAAACCGTAAGAAATTTTAAATCATTATAACTTTCATCTACTAAATAATATTTAAATTTTTCAAATTTAAATCTGTTCGTAAACAATGAAAGCAAAGCAAAGTCTTGGTAAGATACGTAAAAATGCAAGAAATAGAATGCAATAGTAAACTAAAACCATCAAATAAATGTTAATTACAGACGAATAACCCAATATTCGCCTCACACAAAATTTGGAACAATTAGCATATGTGGTCGATTGTCCACCAAGCAGGTCACAGTAGCACCTTTTGTGAGAAAGATATTGTCCATAACTTAAAATCCTCTACAATCACATTCTTAATTGAATATGATACCTACTTGCATTTGCTATTTTATTTCTTCGGTATTTACATACAACTTCAGACGATTCACAACCTTACAAAAGACTAACATATATAAGAAAGTCATCCAGCAAGTACTTAATATTTAATGCTGATATAGTAGCAACAATAATGAGTTCAAATCAGGCCAAATAACTTCCCATAAAAAAAGTCAAAAACCGATGTGAACCCGCAAACAAACACGATAGATAGATTGACAAAAACATATCGTTTCATAACACAATCAAGCAAATTAAGCTGCCAAAACACCAATTTAATCAAAGCTAATATCAAAGTACCTTTCATTACGATTTAAGCGAGCTCCAAGTAGAAAGCAACAGACAGCAACCCAACCATCACTGTGAATCTGCCAACAAGTGACAACCAATCTTTGCGATTCATTCCATCTCCTGGCAAAGTTTATAACCGAGAGCTGGTTCAGGAAGCTCAGGAGGAATTCTTCTGCTGGTAAAGTCACTTCCCAACTTTCATTCGCGTGTCCATAAAGACACAAATTCTCCTTCTCTAAACCACCATCCCACAAAAAACATATCAAAAAGCTTTAATTTTATTTTCAAGATCGAACTTATCGTTTTACGTTTCATTAACACTAACAAAAACTGATAAATTCTAGTTTACCCAAATTTTAATTGTTTAAAAAACCATAAATCATCAAATTACAAATTTTACCCCCTTTAACCTTTGTACCATACAAATTACATTAACAAACATATAAACAAAAATTTAACCAATATTTTTATATAAAGATAATAAATTTAATATACCCAAATCCAAATTGTTAATAAAAATCATTAATTTAATCAAATTAAGCTTAGAATTAAAACAAAACCCTAACTAAAATTCAATTTACAATGTAGTAAAACTCAATAACACGATCTATAACCCAAATATAAAATTACCCGGGTCACAATTCCATAAAATTCATCAACATCTGCAAAATTAAATCAAATTCAGAAAAAAGTTAGCAACCTTTAATAATAAAAACTTAAAAAAAAAAGATTGGAAATTAAAATTACGGGTTTATAAAAATTGAATTACCATAAGTCAAAGCACGAACTATTCCGGTACGGCGAGCGTGTAATCTTTAAAAAGATCTCTTCAACAGAAACGAGGGTTTGCCATTTCCATAAAAAAAAATTAATAAAAAAAATATAAAAAAATTGGATTCAAATTGAAGTCTGTAATCTATTTGACTATATAGTATATGGTGGTTTTTGCACAGATCCGGGCTATAGATATATAAATATATATCTACTAATTTTTTTAAATCTGATGAGAGAGAGAGAGAAAGGTATAAAAAAATAAAGATGAAAAGAGGGTATAATTGCTATGAGCACTCTTTCCTTTTTGTAAGAAAAATACTTGAAATGGGCTTTTCGTTTGGGCTTTGGGTTGTGTTTTCGTTTAAAAGGTGTTTCTTGTTCGGGTTATTTATGAAAGATCAGGTATTTTGACTAAGATGTATCATGTATGTAGGAGGTTGCATACGCGGTGATTTTTTTATTTTTTTTAACTTGTTTAGCGTCATCTAAAGATGTTAACGGACAGAGGTTCGAACCCGAACGCTGGTCACCTATCGTGGTTAGTGGTCACATTGGATTAGTTAAAGTACAAGGACTTGACGAAATCTCTCAAATGAGCGACGGCATTCTTGAAGGACCAAGACTATAACAAAACATTGACATACTATGTATTTAATTCATAATGCAACTTGAAAGATGACATACCAACATTGTAGTGTTACCAAAACTATGATTGTTTAGTTTAACGAAATAGTTGAGCATAAGTCTTTAAGTTAACTACCGTTATATGCACTCGTATAGCAAACATTTGGTTCAATAAAGAGTATAGATCAACATGTCATTTTCTTAAACACCCTTTGACCGGGTTAGTCCCAATACCATTCACAACTTAAAATTAATACAAAAAGTTTTGAGCAGAATACACAACCAAAATCTAGTCAAAAGAAAATTGATGACCACAAGACAGAAGATTCCTTTAATAAAATAAATATCTAATTCAAAGCAAAAGCAGCATTTTTTTTCTCATCTTAAGCAACTATAGAAGTGACGACAGAACCTTAGGAAGGATGTCAACAACATTTCTGATACCCTTCTTTCTGATCGAAGTCAGTCTGTAGGCAACTTGAATCGAATTTGATCCTTAAATTCCCTTTTTTGGTTGGTTCTTTGGAATAGGCACTTCCTTCACCTTAACGACTTCTTCATACGTGGACTAATTACGTTGTTGATTGGGATGGTTAAGTTTCGTCCATCAAGGGTTGAGATTTGGGCTGTGTAACCCGTGAGCGCTTCGGGTAGGGTTATCTTTTGGGTTCATAACAAGATCGTTACCATCTCTTTTTGAAAACGGGATGGGGTTTCTGTCGATGATGAATACCAGGTCAGAAGGAATTACACCTAGTGTCTCGTTCCTTTTTTCTGGGAAGGTTATTTTGGTGCCCTTTTTCCAGCCTGGTCTATCATCTATAGCGAGAATTTCCTCCACCTGTGGTGGATCTCCTGTAATTCAAGGCAGAAAGTATATATAAGAAAATTGCGAAAGGATAATGAACTACGAATTCAAACAAACCAATAAGAAAAATTGGGTATATTTTTATTCTTTGTGGATCACACGTAAAAGTTAGGATAATTAGCACATAATCATGTGTCTCCAACCTTTTAAATTTCTTGGTTATAAAAGAGTATCAACAGAAATACGTACTAAGAAATTCTCGTTTTGACTCAAACTATAAGCCCACCAGTCCATTAAACGACATGTACGATTCAATAGAAATTCGCAAAGCTTTAGGATACAACTACTGCCAGCCCGTCAGAAAACCTCTTAGTTTCAACATTGAATATATAGTAAACCAGACAAAACTGACCCGCACAAGAGCAAGTACTCGGACTGGAACATAAAACGTGGTTTTTGCAAAAGAGGACAATGCACACAATAGCAACAAGTTTATATTTTATACCTATTTCCATTTTAGTTGATGAACTTTTTGGTCCATTTAAAGCAACGTCAATTTCTGGAAACAATGAAAGCTAAGCTATGTACTATTTTGCGTATAGAAAAATAGTTTAGTTTCCTAGAAAGAATATTAGACAAAAGGGTTTTCCTATATCGTGTGCATTTAACCCCTAAAATTTATCAGCGGTCTCAATAATCATCAAACAAAAACTATTAAACACTGTATAGTATTCTAATTCATGTATGTCGGCAGGTACCACACTCCGAAAGTAGTGTCGAAAAGCAATATACAGGATTGTTGATCAAATTTTTAGCATTATTATAATAAGAACTATCTATAAAATGTATTATAACCATGTAAGTGAATAGTAAGATGCTAATAGGAATTCAGATAACTTCTACATTTGGCCATTTTATCGATCACATATCACAACTTATTAAGTCAAATTTATCCTTATCGGCAAGCTGAAGAAAAAGATGCTATATTTTGTAACAGGACATATGAAAAACAAATCAAACATTAAAACCTTTCTGCTAGTTATTTGAACAATGTGTTTCACCTTCATCGTCACCAATAAGAAACAAACCTATAAAATGTTCTATTTCTAGGTGTGTGCAACGAATGTTGGTCATACCTTAACAACTCGTATATTTTTCTTTGTCAATTTGTCACAAGCATGGTAATTCCTAAGAAAAACAACCGTCAAGACATAACAGAAAATAAACGATTGTTTTTCAATCAAACTAGACTAAAGTTATTACATGTCATGAGAAACATGTTATTACTTATTGATGTATATAACATGCACAGGCATGTCATAGATACTAAGAAATACTGAATCTGATATCTAAGGGCTCACTTACTCCTTAGAGCTCAAAGGTTCTAACTTAGGACTAGGACAATTTTACCAATGAAAAATAGCAAAAAATGGAAATGTACTTTCACTTTGGTTGCTCCGACTTTCAAAATTATCACAAAACCATCCAACTTCCCAAAACTAAAAACTCTTAATCAAAACCGTTCAACTCCAAAAATGCGATAAAAACTATTTAGGTTTGGTAAACCATCATAAAATCAATTGATCTTTCAGAAAACCGTAATAAGACCATTCCACTTTTAAAACTAGTACAAAAACGATTAACTCTGGAAAAGTCGTATAAACATTCAACTTTCAAAAATAGTTATAAAACTGTTCAACTTCAAAAACAGTAGCAAAAAACATCCAACTTTTCAAGCACCATTAAAAAATTCATTCAAGACATCATCATCTAAAAAGTTTAGCGCGATAACCAATTTGAAAAGTTCATGGTTTTAGTGAAGTTTGGAAGTCTGGTAACCAAAAGGAAATGAGGTGAAGTGCAGTGCTACGTATAACCAACTTCTGTTTCTAATCGCCATCTAAGTTGGATATTTAAATTTACTTCTTGCGTACATGCTTTAAAGATTTCCCAACTATGGAAGATATACATAATAATATACAAGTGAAGTGGAAACCACTAGCAGTTACTGCGATATTCGGTCGCAATTACTCACATAGTGCATGCTAATGCACCAATCAGGTGTTGGTTTTATCGAACATTGAAAGTTATAAACCTTTTTCAGGCATGTGAACATTGGTAATATTTCATAAACTCATGGGTGACGGATATCAAATAGTGGCGAAATAATAACTTACGGTTATGGACGTATAAAGAAATACTTAATTAACTTCAATCAACAGGACTCAAGTTTCTTGCAAATTAAGAAACCTCAAATTTTATGGAGAGAAAGAAAACGATAACAGGTACCATCGGAGACATCCCTAGAAATCTTCCTCTTCTTTGTAGTCCCCTTAAACAAATCCTCCAAGCTACAGGGCAAATTACGCTCAATCATAGCCCTTCCTAGGCGGCATACTCACAGATCCCTTCACCGCCACCAGCTCCACCAGTTGCCGCCCTAAACTGAGATGATATTTTTTCTCAGTTTAGGGCGGCAACTGGTGGAGCTGGTGGCGGTGAAGGATCTGTGAGTATGCCGCCTAGGAAAGGGGCTATGATTGAGCGTAATTTGCCCTGTAGCTTGGAGGATTTGTTTAAGGGGACTACAAAGAAGATGAAGATTTCTAGGGACTCCGATGGTACCGGGTAAGCCGTTTTCTTTCTCTCCATAAAATCTGAGGTTTCTAATTTGCAAGAAACTTGATTCCTGTTGATTGAAGTTAATTAAGTATTTCTTTATACGTCATAACCGTGAATTTATTATTTCGCCACTATTTGATATCCGTCACCCATGAGTTTATGAATACCTACCAATGGTTAGTTCACATGCCTAAAAAGGTTTATAACTTTCAATGTTCGCTAAAACCAACACCTGGATGGTGCATTAAGCATGCACTATGTGAGTAATTGCGACCGAATATCGCAGTAACTGCTAGTGGTTTCCAACTTCACTTGTATATATTATGTATATCTTCCATATTTGGGAAATCTTAAAGCATGTACGCAAGAAGTAAATTTAAATATTCCGAACTTAGATGGCGATTAGAAACAGAAGTTGTTATACGTAGCACTGCACTTCACCTCATTTTCCTTTGGTTACCAGGACTTCCAATCTTCACTAAAACCAGTGAACTTTTCAAAATTGGTTATCGCGCTAACCTTTTTAGATGATGATGTCTTGAATGAATTTTCTAATGGTGCTTGAAAGTTGGATGTTTTTTGCTACGGTTTTTGAAGTTGAACAGTTTTATAACTATTTTTGAAAGTTGAATGTTTATACGACTTTTTTCCCAGAGTTAAATCGTTTCTGTAGTAGTTTTTAAAAGTGGAATGGTCTTATTACGGTTTCTGAAAGATCAATTGATTTTATGATGGTTTACCAAACCTAAATAGTTTTTATCGCATTTTTTGGGAGTGAACGGTTTTGATTAAGAGTTTTTAGTTTTGGAAGTTGGATGGTTTTGTGATAATTTTGAAAGTCGAGCAACCAAAGTGAAAGTACATTTCCATTTTTTGCTATTTTTCATTGGTAAAATTGTCCTAGTCCTAAGTTAGAACACTTTGAGCTCTAAGGAGTAAGTGAGCCCTTAAGATATGCAGATTCAGTATTTCTTAGTATCTATGACATGCACATGTATATACATCAATAAGTAATAACATGTTTCTCATGACATGTAATAACTTAGTCTATTTTGATTTGAAAAACAATCGTTATTTTTCTTTATGTCTTGACGGTTGTTTTTTCTTATGAATTAACCATGCTTGTGACAAATTGACAAGAAAATATACGAGTTGTTAAAGGTATGACCAACATTCGTGCACACCTAGAAATAGAACAATTTTATAGGTTTGTTTCTTATTGGTGACGATGAAGGTGAAACACCATTGTGCAAATAATCTAGCAGAAAGGTTTTAATGTTTGATTTGTTTTTCATATGTCCTGTTACAAAACTATAGCATCTCTTTTTCTTCAGCATTGCCGATAAGGATAAATTTGACTTAATAAGTGTGAGTATGTATCCGATAAAATGGCCAAATGTAGAAGTTATCTGAATTCCTATTAGGATCTTTAACTAATTCACTTACATGGTTCTAATACAGTTTATAGATAGTTCTTATTATAATAATGCTACTTTGATCAACAATCCTGGATATTGCTTTTCGACACTACCTTTCGGAGGTAGGGACCCTGCCGACATACATGAATTAGAATACTATACAGGTTTTAATAGTTTTTGTTGATGATTATTGAGACCGCTGATAAATTTTAGGGTTAAATGCACACGATATAGGAAAACCCCTTTTGTCTAATATTCTTTCTAGGAAACTACTTTTCTTCCTACGCAAAATAGTAACATAGCTTAGCTTTCATTCGTTTCAGAAATTGACGTTGCTTTAAATGGACCAAAAAGTTCATCAACTAAATGGAAATAGGTATAAAATATAAACTTTGTTGCTATGTGTGCATTGTCCTCTTTTGCAAAACCACGTTTTATGTTCCAAGTCGAGTACTTGCTCTGTTCAGTGTCATTTTTGTCTGGTTTAATATATATGTCAATGTAGTGAAACTACGAGGTTTCTGACTGGCTTGCAGTAGTTGTAGTCCTAAAGCTTTGCGAATTTCTCATTGAACATGTCGTTTAATGGACTGGTGGGGCTTATAGTTTGAGTCAAAACGAGTATTTCTTAGTACGTATTTCTATATATGTTGATACTCTTTTATAACCAAGAAATTTAAAAGGTCGGAGACACATTAATTATTGCTAATTATCCTAACAATTTACGTGTGATCCACTAAGAATAAATATAACCTAATTTTCTTATGGGTGAAATCGTAGTCATATCCTTTCGCAAATTTTCTTATATATAACTTTCTGCCTTTAATACAGGAGATCCACCACAGTGGAGGAAATTCTCGCTATAGAGATAAGACCAGGCTGGAAAAAGGGGCACCAAAATAACCTTCCCAGAAAAAGGAAACGAGACACGAGGTGTAATTCCTTCTGACCTGGTATTCATCATCGACGAGAAACCCCATCCCAGTTTTCAAAAGAGATGGTAAGATCTTGTTATGACCCAAAAGATAACCCTACCCGAAGCTCTCACGGGTTACACAGCCCAAATCTCAACCCTTGATGGACGAAACTTAACCATCCCAATCAACAACGTAATTAGTCCAACGTATGAAGAAGTCGTTTAAAGGTGAAGGAATGCCTATTCCCAAAGAACCAACCAAAAAGGGAATTTAAGGATCAAATTCGATATCAAGTTCCCTACAAGACTGACTTCGGATCAGAAAAAGGGTATCAAAATGTTGTTGACATCTTCCTAAGGTTCTGTCGTCACTTCTATAGTTGCTTAAGATGAGAAAAAAAATGCTGCTTTTGCTTTGAATTAGATATTTATTTATTAAAGGAATCTTCTGTCTTGTGGTCATCAATTTTCTTTTGACTAGATTTTGGTTGTGTATTCTGCTCAAAACTTTTTGTATTAATTTTAAGTTGTGAATGGTATTGGACTAACCCGGTCAAAGGGTGTTTAAGAAATGAACATGTTGATCTATACTCTTTATTGAACCAAATGTTTGCTATACGAGTGCATATAACGGTAGTTAACTTAAAGACTTATGCTCTATTTCGTTAAACTAAACAATCATATAGTTTTGGTAACACTACAATGTTGGTATGTCATCTTTCAAGTTGCATTATGAATTAAATACATAGTATGTCAATGTTTTGTTATAGTCTTGGTCCTTCAAGAATGCCGTCGCTCATTTGAGAGATTTCGTCAAGTCCTTGTACTTTAACTAATCCAATGTGACCACTAACCACGATAGTGACCAGCGTTCGGGTTCGAACCTCTGTACGTTAACATCTTTAGATGACCGCTAAACAAGTTAAAAAAAATAAAAAAAATCACCGCGTATGCAACCTCCTAGCATACATGATACATCTTAGTCAAAATACATGATCTTTCATAAATAACCCGAACAAGAAAAACCTTTTAAACGAAAACACAACCCAAAGCCCAACGAAAAGCCCATTTCAAGTATTTTTCTTACAAAAGGAAAGAGTGCTCATAGCAATTTATACCCTCTTTTCATCTTTATTTTTTTTATACCTTTCTCTCTCCATCAGATTTAAAAAAATTATAGATATATATTTATATATCTATAGCCCGGATCTGTGCAAAAACCACCATATACATATATAGTCAAATATATTACAGACTTCAATTTGAATCCAATTTTTTTATATTTTTTTTATTAATTTTTTTTTATGGAAATGGCAAACCCTCGTTCTGTTGAAGAGATCTTTAAAGATTACAACGCTCGCCGTACCGGAATAGTTCGTGCTTTGACTATGGTAATTCAATTTTATAAACCCTAATTTTAATTTCCAATCTTTTTTTTTTTAATTTTTTATTATTAAAGTTGCTAACTTTTTTCTTAATTTGATTTAATTTTGCAGATGTTGATGAATTTTATGGAATTTGTGACCCGGGTAATTTTATATTTTGGTTATAGATCTGTTAATTGAGTTTTTACTACATTGTAAATTGAATTTTAGTTAGGGTTTTGTTTTAATTCTAAGCTTAATTTGATTAAATTAATGATTTTTATTAACAATTGTTGGGTATATTAAATTTATTATCTTATAATAAAAAATATTGGGTTAATTTTTGTTTATATGTTTGTTAATGTAATTTGTATGGTAAAAAGGTTAAAAGGGTAAAATTTGTTAATTTGATGAATTTATGGTTTTTTTAAACAATTAAAATTTGGGTAAACTAAATTATCAGTTTTTGTTAGTTAATGAAACGTAAAAACGATAAAGTTCGAATCTTGAAATAAATTAAAGCTTTTTGATATGTTTTTTTTGTGGTATGGTGGTTATAGAGAAGGAGAATTTGTGTCTTTATGGACAACGCGAATGAAAGTTGGGAAGTGACTTTACCAGCAGAAGAAGTTCCTCCTGAGCTTCCTGAACCAGCTCTCGGTATAAACTTTGCCAGAGATGGAATGAATCGCAAAGATTGGTTGTCACTTGTTGCAGTTCACAGTGATTGTTGGTTGCTGTCTGTTGCTTTCTATCTTGGAGCTCGCTTAAATCGTAATGAAAGGTACTTTTGTATTTAGCTTTGATGTAAATTGGTGTTTTGCAGCTTAATTGCTTGATGTGTTATGAAACGATATGTTTTTTTGTCAATCTATCTATCGTGTTGTTGCGGTTCACATCGGTTTTTACTTTTTTTATGGGAAGTTATTTGGCCTGATTTGAACTCATTATTTTTGCTACTATATCAGCATCTAAATATTAAGTACTTGCTGATGAATTTCTTATATATGTTAGTCTTTTGTAAGTTTGTGAATCGGTCTGAAGTTGTATGTAAATACCGAAGAAATAAATAGCAAATGCAAGTAGGTATCATATTCATTAAGAATTTGATTGTAGAGGATTTTAAGTTATGGGCAATATTTTTCTCACAAAAGGTGCTACTGTGGCCTGCTTGGTGGACAATGGACCACATATGCTAATTTTTCCAAATTTTGTGTGAGGCGAATGTTGGTTATTCGTCCGTAATGAACATTTATTTGATGGTTTTATGTTTACTATTGCATTCTATTTTCTTTTCTTGCATTTTACGTATCTTACAAGACTTTGCTTTGCTTTCATTGTTTACGAACAGATTTAAATTTGAAAAATTCAAATATTAATTTAGTAGATGAAAGTTATAATGAATTTAATTTTTTCTTACGGTTTTGAATCAATTTTCTCTGTTTCAAACCGGTCCATAGAAGTCAAATTGTGAGTGTGTGGTTTACTAGGTAGTCAATAGTCCAAAGTTGTGTTATATTAGAAAAACGTCGGGTTTTTTGAGATAGGGGGAGCTGCAAAACTCATACATATACATTGGCTAGTTGATTTTGGGAAACCTTTATATCAGTTTTGCTGCTCTCCTGTCTCAAAAAATCCAACGTTTTTCAAACTTCCCCCCTTCGCTTTGGGATATATTTAACGTTTGAACTTAATAATATACTATACTTGCGGATTGTGGCTAACTTTTGAATTTCAAAAACTTACGTTACCACGTTGTATTTCTGACAGAAGCGTTGTTTAGGCATGATCAATGAAATGCCAACTGTCTTTGAAGTCGTATCAGAAAGGAACCAGTAAAAGACAAGTCTGGTGCTGCAGAAAGTGGAAGCAAAGCAAAGGCCAGCACAAAGGTGCGGTTTATTAGTTAATTATGTATGTTAGCTCATAATTTAACCATAATCAAACATAACCATAACTTCTTCGTGTGCAGAGATCAAGTGATGGACAGGTGAAAAGCGTCCAAAAGCCACCAGCACCAGCAGAAGAAAGCTACGAAGAAGAAGAGGATGAACATGGTGACACACAGTGTGGTACCTGTGGTGGAAATTACAACGCTGACGAATTCTGGATCGGCTGTGACATTTGCGAAAGATGGTATCATGGCAAATGCGTAAAAATCACACCAGCAAAAGCAGAGAGTATAAAACAGTACAAATGCCCATCTTGCACCATGAAACGAGCTAGGCCATAGTACACTCACAACAACCGCAACAAATTTGAGGAAAAACATTAACAGTTCATGCCATATTACCTTTAAAAAAGTGTCTGTAATATGTATTTTTTTTTTTATTTTGTTCTTTTGTTTTTTGTTAATGACTATTCATAACAGATGATGCTCAAAGAGGGTCGAAAATGAACATCTTTCACCTTCTTGGATCCTTTGTTCTTTATGCTACTTATATTATTATAAGAATCGTTTTAATTCCATTGTTCTATTCTATAGCTTTTAATTATGTTCTTGTCGGGTTGGATTTTACCAACCTTTTTTCATTGGAGATGATTTGTACACCATAAAATTTACTTATTACACCACGTAATCTTTTTTATTGGTGTAAACAGAATGAGGTCAGCTATTATGATAATTATTTGTTAAATTGTAGAAAGAGACACAAATCTATACTTGGTTTATACCGAACAAAGTAAACGTTTTATAGAACTCTCCTCTTGCTTTCCTCTTTTAGACAACATCGCCTGTTTCTTGTTGTTTTTCCTTGGAAACATCTCTTGTACTGTTTTTGTTTTTTGTGTGGTACTTGGTCCTTTTATTAACCCCTTCAAATGTTTGTCTTTCGCTTTTGTGCAATCCCTGAAACGGGTTCGCTCCAGGCCGGCGGAACGTATTGTCTGAGAGATGGGTACAAATCGCTCTGATGGCTCGGGGAAAGAACGATTGAAATGGACACAAGAACTTCATGATTTGTTTGAAAAGGCTGTTACTCAGCTTGGTGGACCTAATAGTAAGTATTAAGAATTTTAAGAAGAAAAGTAAAGACTCGGGTTCAATATTTGACGGAATATAGAAAAATTACATAAATATAACGACTTACTTTTTCCTACTTTCCGCTTTAGGAAATGTACCTTTTTTCTGAAAGGAAGTTCATTAGCAACGCAAATCTAGCTCTATCGCTAAGTTTGCCTTTTAATTGATGTTATGATAGGATTTCCGTTGCTGATCTATTGCTAATATCGGGTCAATTTTGTTTTAATTATAGGGGCAACACCAAAGGGCATTTTAAAGACAATGGGTGTCACAGGACTCACAATCTACCATGTCAAAAGCCATTTACAGGTCATATCTTCTCCTATTTCTATATACATGTGAACGTATATAGGTTGCGATGTTTATGATAGGATTCCGTCACTAACATGCTAACATATGTTTGTAGGTTGCGATTTTTAGTCTACTAATTACAAATTTATTAGAGAGAGACCTATTAGTTAAATACATTGTAACTATATCTGGATGTTAGTGAAACATTTGGAAAGAGTAGCAAAAACTCAAATGCTTTATCCTCGACCCATTTCCCACATTTTGTTTTCTTGCGAGTTGGTAAAGCACTTCGATTTCTTTGGTGACTGATATCTTTACTTTAAGTGACTCATTTGTTTCTTCTAGAGACACTTTCGTGTGCCACCGACTGTTATTTTTTATGCTTCTAGTGACTCTTGTTATGTATTTTGAAATTATCTACTCATTCAAACATATATAGCTAGATAAAAGTTCAATACATTTAACGAATCATTAATGCTATTATAGGATGTCTAAATTCATCCCCGAATCAACACAAGGTAAGTTAAAGAGAAGGATACATATATACGTATAAATATAATAATATGATTCAACGAATGTCCTTCATGCTCGGCTTGCCAATATGTTGTAGACAATATAAATGCCGGCAATAAATTTGAAAAGAAACGCATATCTGAAATGTTTCCAAACTTCAGCAAAACATCGTGAGTTATCCTACTCACTTGCTTTCTATATCTATCTATATGTATGTTAAGAGGAAATTTTATATAATCGAAATTATAATACACATTTACAAACACTGTGTTCATATTTCAGGGGTATTCAACTAAATGACGCCTTACAAATGCATATGGAAGTCGAAAGACGCTTGAATGATCAACTAGAGGTAAATATAGATGTAGTCCAACACGCATATATACTACGGTATCACCTATATTTTTATCAATTTGTCGTGAAAAAAAATCTTGTATAATAGGTGCAAAAGAATTTGAAGGTGAAAATGGAAGCACAATCAAGGTTTTTAGAGAAAATTGCACACGATTACAAAACAAGGCAAACCTTTGCAAATACCAACAAAGCAATCTCTCTTGAATCCTTACCTTCCCTTTATGACGAATCCGAGTCCATCACCAAGGATTTCGATTCTGATTCTGAAGTAGACATGTGCCAAATAAGGTCTAACCAAGAGTCTCGAGCTGCAAAAAGGGCTAAGATCATGCTTATTGATCACGATGCATCTCCAGAGATACTAGACGCCGAAAATTACATTCAAAGCATTCTCCTTCCCAAAGATAGGTATTCGTTTCATTCCCAAGACGATATATTTCCATGGAGTATAGCTTTTTGCAGCTCGCCTTTAATTCCAGCATCACATAATTCTTTTGGTTAGAATCTCTTCTCTTCGGTGGAGAAATTTGCTGAAACTTTTTATGCATCTGTTGGATCGTATTTTACTTACAATAAAAGATTTGTTCATCTTGATCATAATAACTAAGAATTGCTTGACTTAGCTACAAAAGATGAGGATTGCTTATGTACGATATATACACTATATGTATAATAATATGTGCTTGTGTTTTGTTCTAGTATTTATAAATTCTAACAACTTTGTACATTGAAAACGACCCCTTTTGCTTCGAGAGTTTCATTGTTAAACAGCGGGTAGTTTTTAGCGACTAATTCGGGTCACGAACTTCTTAATTCATGGTTATCTTACCTCAAAACAGCTCAGAAACAATTAAAATTACAATGCCCATTCAACTGCACTAATACAAAACAGTTGAGTTTTACATCATGCAAAATGAGGGCCCCTTAGTTAATTACAAACTTAACAAAGATATACAATGAAGATTCAAGTACACGAAGTAGTAAGGGGAATTAGTCTTCTCTTCTTGTAGGTAGCCTTGAAGCAAACTTGTCTTACCTTCACCGTTCTTCGATTGAGCTTCGTCTCTGGCACCTTCTTAATCATCTTCTTTTGCTCTTCAAGCATCTCGATTTCTTCCTCGAAACCGAACTCCTAGTTTATCACATCATTTATAGATTATTAGTGATTTCATATTAAAAAGACTATTGCATTTTGAAGACAGAATCTAAAACTATATAAAACTGCATGCATGAAGAAAGTGTACATGATAAGGGTAAAATAGTAATTTACCTTGGCATTATGAATGAGTGATTTGAGACTCTTGAGTTTTCTATAAGGCCATTTTTTGATATCAAGCTCTCTGCATCTTTTCTTCAACATAGTTAACCCTACATTAAGTTCCTTAGCTGCCAAAGCTATCGGCTTCTCAAAATACTTCTCGATTTCTTCCAACTCTAGCGGTCTCGACCTCTTCTTCTTATCGTGACCGCTCTGATTATTGTCCGCATCACAATCACTAGGACTTCTAATATATGGAAATCCTAATTCAGAAACATAGTTTTGATCTTGTTCAGTTAACGAAACTTTGTTCGTATGGTGGAACTCGAGTGTGTAATGCCTACATAACGAAAACAAAAATAAGTACTCAATGACTTGAAAAAAAGGTAAAAAGAAAAAAAAAATACTACACAATGTAAAATGAGTAATATCGAACAAAGTTCAAATAAAACTTATTTTGAGCCGGTAAAGTATATATAATATGTACCCAAATGGAAGTTGATCAACAAGATCAAAGTAGTGAAGAAAATCGATATCGGTAGTGAGGTTTTGAAGGTAATTTGCATGTGGATCCATTTGATCTTAGTGCATAGTTAATTAAGAATGTTGATTATATAGTAAGTTAAGATTAAGAAGGGATTAATGGGATATGTGGCAACGGTTATGACAGTTACGTGTATATCCATCTAATATATATTGAAAGTTGTACTAATAATTATTAGGATGGAACATAATAACAAGTTCCAATTAACTCATCATTATGTTAATTCGAAATTAATTTTATTCAAAGTTATTAAGATATGTAAATCTAGAAATACTAGAAAATGACATCTTACAAGGTGAAACTTTAATCAAAGCGTACTATCTAATTCTAAGTCATTCATCTATAACTAACGAGTTTTGTCGAGCCTAAAAAAGTAGTACTCTGTATAACTTTAGAAAGATGATATATTCTCATAGTTTGTATATCTACTTATCCTTCTAATCATATAGACATGATATTTAGAAAGATCAATTGATCAGATGAGATAAAGTTAGGCCTCGTTTGTTTTCTTGAATAAGATCTTAATATTAGCTATATCACCTATTCGGTCAGATATTTGGGTAATTAGCTCATTTGATAGACAAAACCTTTAAGTTCTTAAATGGTCTAGTTTTCCTCTTATTGGTTAAGTAAAAAAATATGTCTGATCCCCTTTTATTATATTATAATAAACTATTAAACTATCCACTCTTCAAAAGATAAGTTTGTTAGATGCCCAAGGGAAAGTAATTTTTTAACATTATAATATTCTAATTTTCGTAATTTATATATTACAAATAAATAAATAAATAAATATTAAATATTTTGTTATTAATTTCCAGTTTCAAATTATAGCTAAAACTAAAGTTGTTACAACTTTTAATTAATAGAGATAATCTGATCTACTATGAAAATAAGATATAACTAGTGATTAAAGTTCCCAAAAAATGATAATTTTGTTTTCTTATTAAATAAAAGATTAAATTGTGAGGTTTAACACAAGTTTAATTGATAGAAAATTTTTATCATGTTAGTTTACGAAGAAAAAAGTACTACATTTTCCCCTTTTATCGTACTTTGCTTATTATAATATTTTCACTAATATTTTATTAATATTCGGTATTATTGTTGAAAACCCTTATTTTCTAATATAGAGATATTTTTTTTGTTAAATTTTACATTCAATTATTTGTTATTGTTTTTATGCAATTTGGCTAGTTTAATATCATTAAAAATGATAAGAGGAACCAAAAAATAAAAGAAAAATAAAAATAAAAATAAAAATGTTCAGACTATTTTTCAAACAGTCTTACTGATTATGCTTTCAGATTTCAGACACTGCCTCTTATTATTCAGAACTGGTTTTCAGATTTCAGACTTAAGTATTCAGAAAAAACAAAAGACCCCTTAGTAAATTACACATGTAGTGTTTTCGAATGTTTAAGAGAATGAATTAGGAAAATATAACGATGCCTATATCTTTAACAATATTTTTCATAAAAATGGAATGTTTATATTTATTAGGTATTTTTATTTGATTATGATAACATTGAATGTATAGTTATATATAAGAGTAACATACAACTATCATTAAATGCAATAAATTATTCTTTTAAAAATCTAAATTGGAGTGTTGTTGGAGATGGACACCAACGGATGGTCGACGGTGAATAAACGGAGACAAAAATTCAGACCGGAGTTAATAACTTTCTTCGTAGGCAACCTGCCAGACGAAGCATCACGCGGAGATTTAAAAGTATTATTGGGTTCATATGGAAGAATAGCAGATACATATATCGCAAACAAGAAGGATAATGGAGGATTAAATTTCGGTTTCGTTAAGTTTCTGGAGGTCACAGATGCAAAAGCATTAGAGGAATCATTAAAAGGTATTCGCATGGGTAATAACATCCTTACAATCAACATTGCCAGATTTCAAAGGAAACTGCCTTCCTATTCAAGATCAAACCAGCGTTTCATCGGTAATCCGACGAGGTATTTCCATCCCCCACCTCCACCCCCACCTTCATCAGCCTGGAAAGTAAGAGGGCAAAATTCCTATGCAAACATTGTATCGGGTTCCACAGACAACAAACCACCTTCTCCCATGCGTATCAAGTTAGATATGTCCCCGGAAATTAACAATACCCTTTCAGGATCTTTTCTTTTTGGTGAAACAATCAATCTGGACACCCTGAAGGCACTCCCGGACTTAATAAAAGATGCTGGATTAGTGCACGGAAAAGTCTTTTACTACGGAGGTTTATGCGCTCTAATAGGCTTCGATGAAGAAGTGGACGCGTCGAATTTTTTAGTCAACAAAGAGTGCTGGGGACAGTGGTTTTCTAGACTAAACAAAGGTGATTCTATCATCAATTGGAAATTCGAAAGATTGGTGGTTGCAAGAATAATTGGACTCCCCATTCAATTCAGAACCCTAGATAATCTGGAAAAAATTGCTTCACCGTTTGGCAAAGCCCTTGATATAGGTGATGAAAATGTTTGGAAATTCCAGGACTTATCGTATGTGGACATTTGTATTCTAACTGAACATAAATCAAAGATTGATAAGGAGTTGGTCATTGAATTCGGGAATAGTAACACTTTTAGAATTACTATGGTTGAAAGTAATTGTCTTTTCAATCCTTTATACAAGAATGAAGACATTGATAAAAATGACCAAATGTCCATGGATGAGGATAGCGATGAAGAGGAAGGCATATCGGATACTCTTAGTGTACATTCAGAAAATGATGAGTCCCCAGAACTTGAGGACGGTGAGATTCCAGAGAAAGAGAAAACTAATGGTTCTCCGGCGAAGGAAAATGAAAAGTCTCCGGCAAAAGTATGTGAAGGGTTCAACATTAAAGACAATGGCGTTTTATCCAAAGATGATTTAAATGATAAGTTGAAATTTCCCTCTATCGAGATGCCTGTTGATGTTTTCCCAGATACCTCATTCAATGGAGTTATGCCTCCCTCAACATTCAATGGAGATACCTCTATCGAGATGCCTTTACATTTACCTAAGTCTAGCTTGTTTGGGCCTGATCCTGGATTTGGGCCTTTTGTATTCACTGCTCCTGCTGGGTCCAAACATTCTAGAAAACATGTTGGGCCACGCAGGTATCAACACTCCATACCTCATATGGATACAGGTAACTCGAGAAAAAGAAGACGTCAAGATTCACCATCACATAACTCTTCCATTGATCTGAACAGGACGACTGATTCACTATTGTCTTCTAACTCATCAGACGAGATGTCTCACGTTTCCACATCTCAGGAAATAGATAAAACAATCACGGTTGGGAAAGAAGTTGGTTTTCATCTGAGCCATGACGATGCAATCATGAAAGAAGTAACAGCGGGAGTTGGTTTTGAACAAACGTTTAAATGAATTTATTATCTCTTAATATAAAGGGAATGAGTGAATCTCATAAAGTAGAATGGATTAAAGAATTGAAAACAAAACACAAAGCGGATTTCATTGGCTTGCAAGAAACACATTGTTCAGATTATAACAAATTAGATATCGTCGGATGCTGGGGTAATAATCATCATTGCTATGAATCAGTTAACGCCAATGGTAGATCGGGTGGCTTACTTTGTATTTGGAATCCCGAAGTATTCTCTTCTTGTTTATGCATTAAATCTCAACAATTTCTATTGATTGGTGGCCATTGGAAAGGTTTAACAGGCATGATTTTCCTTATCAACATTTACGGGTCACAGTCCATAACCGAAAAAAGGGCTCTTTGGAGTGAGCTTAAAACGCTTAAATCAGTACATAATGGAACCTGGGTATTGTTTGGTGATTTTAATGTAGTACGATATCCGCATGAGAGATTAAACTCAATATTTTGTCGTTCTTCGGCTAGAGATTTCAATGGTTTCATCAATGATTTCGGTCTAAAAGAATATAGCATGGGTGGACGAAAATTCACATTTTTAAGTCCTGATAGTCACAAGCTCAGCAAGCTAGATAGATTTCTTGTTTGTCATAATTTCATGGCTTTCCAACCTAAATCCGTCGTAACGGCTCATCCTAGATTACATTCGGATCACTCTCCCATTACCCTTTGCAATGTAAACTTAGATTTTGGTCCCCAACCTTTTAAGTTTTATAACTCGTGGTTAAGCTCGGATGAATGCAATATGAAAATCAAAAACGCATGGGCTATTTTTCAAGGTTTCGGGCTGCCGGATCAATATTTGATGGCAAAGTTGAAGTTTACTAAAGAACAAATAAGACAGTGGAGGAATAAGGAATACATAAAAGAAAACAAAGAGCTTGCAGATTTACAAGCAAAACTCTCCAAACTTGATGCACTTATCGAATCCAGACCGCTTGCTGACCTCGAAATAAATGAACTGGCTCAAGGCAAAACGAGATTGCTAGATATACAACGTCTTCGCAAACTTGATCTAAAACAAAAGTCTCGTATTAAATGGACAATAGATGGCGACGAGAATATTTCATTTTTTCACGGTGTGTTAAAGAACAAGAACAGAAATAATCGTATAAATGGCTTATCGATCAATGGTTCTTGGATTACTGATCCACTGCTAATAAAGGAGGAGGCATTTCGATTCTTTTCTCAGAAGTTTAATGATAAATGGAAAATCCGGCCTTTGTTTACTAGCTCCCTATTTACTAAACTCTCAGACTCGAACAAAGATCTCATCGAAAGAACGTTTTCCATGGCTGAAATTAAGGATGCGATTTGGGCCTGTGGTAATGAGAAATCTCCGAGGCCAGACGGTTTCACATTCAAATTCATAAAAACCCACTATGAATTGATCATCCCTGATATCATGAAAGTAGTCAAATTCTTCGAAGCCACTGGGCGCATTTCTAAGGGGTGCAATTCATCTTTCTTTGCACTTCTTCCAAAGATTAAAGACGCGGTTAATCTCAATGACTTTCGCCCCATTTCTTTAATCGGTTGTGTATATAAAATCATTTCTAAAGCATTAGCTGAACGTTTAAAATCGGTTATCGGGTCCGTAATTGACTCTACCCAATCAGCTTACATCAATAACAGAAACATCCTTGAAGGCCCCCTGATCATAAACGAACTCATCTCTTGGGCGAAAAAAACGAAGGAGAAAATGGTATTATTTAAGGTCGATTTCGAGAAAGCATTCGATTCCATTAACTGGAATTTTCTGAATTCTATTATGGCTCAGATGAACTTCGGGTTTAAATGGCGAAATTGGATAATTGGATGTCTCAAGTCCTCTGTTGCTTCAGTTTTAATCAACGGTTCTCCAACTAAGGAATTTCAGATTTCGAAAGGCGTTCGTCAAGGTGATCCGTTATCCCCGTTCTTATTTATAATTGCCATGGAAAGTCTAAACGTGGTGCTTAAAACGGCTGTTACTAAAGGCTTATTCCATGGTAAAAAAATCGGTTCGAACGGGCCATCATTGTCACACTTATTCTATGCCGACGATGCTATCTTTATTGGCAAACCATCAAAGGAAAACATGTTAAATCTTGCTAGACTGCTTAGATGTTTTCATGCTTCATCCGGTTTGAAAGTTAACTTTCACAAGTCTAATCTTTTCGGCATTGGAATTTCTGAAAATTCTTTATCGGATCTCGCTATAAATCTAGGATGCACAACAGGTTCTTTTCCATTCAAATATTTAGGTGTTCCAGTGGGTGCCAATATGAACCTCAAGAAGCACTGGTCCCCAATTGTGGAGCGGTTCGAGAAAAGATTATCCGGTTGGAAGGCAAATCATCTTTCGTTTGGAGGTAGGCTTATTCTTATTAAGTCGGTCTTAAGTAGTCTTCCGTTATACTTCTTTTCTATTTTCAAAGCTCCGGTCTCCATCATAAATAGATTAGAACAAATACGTAGGCGATTTCTTTGGGGCGGTCATGCTAATGAGAAAAAGATTAGTTGGGTGGCTTGGAAGATCGTCTTGGCATCTAAAGACAAAGGAGGCTTGGGAATAGGTTCTCTAAAATCTCATAACCTTTCACTTTTAATGAAGTGGTGGTGGAAGCTTAGGGACAATAATCGGTACATTTGGAAGGATGTAATATATGCCATTCATGGTTTAGAAAACAAGCCTCTTTCACACTTTCACAAAGCAAACTCATCGGGGGTTTGGAAATCTATTTGCAACGTCCTAAAAGAGTTAAATAGTCTTGGTCACAACTTCACAGATTTCTTCAAATTCGAAGTCGGAAACGGTAAAGGGGTTAGATTTTGGAAAGATGCATGGATTGGGGACACACCTTTGTGCTTAAAATTCCCTTCACTGTTCGCCAACGAGAAGGCCAAAAACTGTCGCATAGCTGATCGGCTCCATGCTGATGGTTTTACGTGGGAATGGACAGGAGGTATCAATAATCAAATGCTTGTGAATGAAATGTGTCTCATGCTTCATCTTATTTCTTCACATGCTACAACTGGTAGGGAAGATAAATTAATATGTAAAGTATCCACAGATGGCGTTTTTACGGTTTGCAAGGTGCGGGAAACTATTGACATTTCACTTACTTCGTCCGGTTACACAAACAGACCGTGGATTAGATGCGTACCATTAAAGGTAAATTGTTTCGTTTGGCGTGTTTGTTTGGGAAGAATCCCGGTTGCAAAATGTTTATTAGATCGAGGAGTTAACATTGATTCAAGCCAATGTAAAATGTGCGGTTTAGACGTGGAAACCGTAAATCATGCTTTATTCTCTTGCCCATGCGCTTCGGACACGTTGAAAAGAATTTTTACTTGGTGCGGGATCACTTTTCCTAACATCTCTTCGGTGGTAGAGTTAATTGATTTCGGCTCTAGTTGGGGAAGATGCAAAAAGGAAAGGAAGATTTTTCTTACCATCTTGCATTGTTCTTTATGGTGCATTTGGTTGGCGCGGAATAACATGGTTTTCAAGAAAATCTCCTTTGGAGATCGTCAACGATATCACATCCACCTCTATGTTTTGGATCAAAAATAGGAGTAATATTTCTTGTAATTGGGTTGTTTGGCACTTTAATCCGTTCATGTAACTTTGTACTCTTATTTCCCGCCTTAGTTTCTTGCTAAGTCGCGGTTTTTATATATCATTTGCCGTTTCCAAAAAAAAAACAACTATAATAAGTGATTGAAATTTACTATCTAGTTTAATTTTAATTAAAAAAGTTAATGGTAATTAAATGCTAATGGATTTGTACTAAATGATTATATATTTTGAGCGAGTAATGATATATTTTTTAAAATTATTAGTCTAAAAATCTTTCTAAAAATATAGTATGAATGTAATAATCAATTAATGAGATACGAAAAAAGAATAAGTGAATTACACCCGTTATCATTTTAATAGATGATAAGGAGAATTGAGTAGAATAATTTATCATTTTACATTTTGAAGCCATCACAAAACTTACATGCATTTAATTAATGATAATGACTCCGGCTGAATAACCATCATCTAGCTCCACCTCTTTCCTAGTGGCTGCTGCCGCTATCAAAGTCGCACGTCTATCATATATATAGTGGTAGGAAACTCATCATTACCTCACCCTAATTTGGACTATATATATATATGGTGCTTTTTGCCTTTTTTTGTACCATGTATTTTAATTTTGGTAAATATATCCTCAGACAAAATGTAATGGATGGATAATTTGATATTGTACTACTCTTTTAAATACTAAATAATTTAGGGTATATCTATATAAAATTATTAATCAATTTGCGTTGACGTATGACACCAATTCTTACATGTGGAAATATGAATTAATATTTCAAATTTGATATATTACCCGATTAGTTTACAAATCGATTAACAAAAAGAATCTTATAAGCATAGGAAGCTAAGATTTATAGATTTAATGATGTTTTAAATAATTATATAAATAACGTTTCTTTTTATTTTATAACTAATCATTATTGAAATTTTTATTATTTTGTAATAATTATCAATAGACATCCTTTTTCAATTAAAATAAAATCCTTGAAGCAAAAAAGTTTTCAAACGTTTCAAATGATATGGATATATTGTAAGTTAATTAATCAATATAATAATAATATCAACTTAAAATAGATTTAATAACTAATTAGGTTTTCTAATTAATAAAAAAGAGTATCAGTAGCAATTTCATAAAACTCCTTTTTATCTTGAGGTAAATTATTAATAATAATCTAATTATATAACAAGTATATTATACGCGTTTTTATATTTTTCATGATTTAGACTAAATAATAATATATACATACACTACAACAAAGTTGTTAGTTATTTGCAATTTTTTCTTTACGGTCTATGAAGACGTGAACAAAAAATTTATGATGTTAACAATTTTAAGTGTGTAAACTTTTAAGACACATGTAATTGTGAATACGGGAAAACCTAAAAAAAACACATTTATAAGTGTGAAAAAATATGTTTACACTTTTAGGTGCGAAAAAAAAATATATATTTTTATCACATCCCTAAGTGTGAACAATATAAAAATTCATCACAAGTTTTGGCGTGAAAGAATTATTATCACACCTTTGGTTGTGAAAGAATATATAAAAATTTTTATTAAAGAAAATTACGTTTTAAAGAGTGAGGATATTAAATCGGTTTTTTGTTAGTTGACCGTTAAAGAAAACTTCTCTTTACTTGTAACGACTTCTATTTTGAAAAAAAAACTTATTAAGTGTAAAATAAACAAAAGACAAAAACCCAACTCCACACTCCACATAGTTCATATTTTCATAAATAAGCAAAACTATTAAATTTAAAAAAAAAGGCACAAGAGCAATGGTCGACTAAATTGATTTAATTTCTTCACCGAGCTATTTCTCAAATTGATTAGGTTGTGATCAATTGCAAATTTGTGTGCCCTAATTTGAAGCTACGAAGTGTCTGACTCAAATTTCTCAATTTGATTAGGTTCATACGCATCAAGCTGCTTACAAGTGATTTAGGTGTCCAACTCGGATTCATCCGGCTGAACTAATTAAAGGTAATCATATGATTGACCCATATTGTGTCAATTAATTTTTATTTTTATTTTTATTTATTTATTTTTTAATTTGATGAGAAATGCTTATATGTTGTTTTTAATTAGTATGATTAATAAGGATTGTTCTAATCTTTTAGGTTTTATGCAATTTGATCTAAAAATGTATTGCTTTTGTAGGTAAGTTTTTTACAATGGACAAAAGTTGGATTACATCTCATATAACAAGCAAAACTTTTAAAGATGGTGTAAAGTCTTTTATCGATTTTGCTCGAGTCGGAGCTATAAGAGGGTCAATTGTATGTCCTTGTTTTAGATGTTGCAATGATAAATGGTTTGATGTGGATACCGTTCATGTTCATATACTGAGTTATGGTTTATTATCGGGTTATTCAACATGGATGTTTCATGGGGAGAGTAATATACCTTCACCAATATCTTTACCTATTAGTGTTCAAGAAACTTCTCATATTAAAGATGACATAAGAGGTTTAGTCCAAGATGCTTTACGTGTACATTCTGATGGTGAAGAATCACGAGAATCGAGGCTTAAAGGAAATACACGTGAAAGTAATGGTGTTGACCCGAACTCAAAAAGATGCAATCCTGATGTTGAGGATCTTCAATATAAGAAATTGTTGGAAAAATGTTGAGGATCTTCAATATAAGAAATTGTTGGAAAAATGTGATGAAGAATTGTATCCAGGATGCAAATATTCTAACTTGTCATTCACATTACATTTGTATCACATAGAATGCATGGGTGGCATATCAAACAAATCATTCAGCTTGTTGTTACAGCTTCTAAAGGATGCATTTCCTCATTTGACATAACTACCCTCGTCTGCAAATGAAGCTAAGAAATTGACTCATGATCTTGGGCTCGGTTATAGAAAAATAGATGCATGTCCTAATGATTGCATGCTTTATTCGGGTGAGAGGTTACTTCAACAGTCATGTCATATCTGCAAGGCTTCAAGATATAAAACTGATTTAGGTGATGAACATGGTCAAGGTTCCAAGTCAAAAAAGCCAAAACCTGCAAAAATTATGCGTTACTTTCCTTTAATTCCAAGATTAAAAAGAATATACATGTGTGACAAAACAGCAAAGGAAATGAGATGGCATGAAACTGGTTTTTCAAAAGATGGAAAGTTAAGGCACCCGGTAGATGGTCTTGCGTGGAAAGAGTTTAATGCTCGATATCCAGATTTTTCTTCAGACCCTCGTAGTGTCAGACTTGGACTTGCTAGTGATGGATTTAACCCATTTCGTATGATGAGTACAACATATAGCATATGGCCAGTTTTGTTGATTCCCTATAATTTACCTCCATGGATATGTATGAAACAACAATCTTTTATTCTTTCAACAATTATTCTGAGGGGTAAAGGTCCAGGAAATGATATAGACGTCTATCTAAGACCTTTAATCGAGGAATTGCAATTGTTATGGAAGGGGTCGATGCGTATTGAGCTTTTTCTAAACAAAAATTTAAGTTACGGGCTTCTCTTTTGTGGTCTGTGAGCGATTTTCCTGCTTATACAAACTTATATGGTTGGAGTACGAAGGGACGTGTTGCATTTCCAGTTTGCGCAGATTCTACTCATTCAATATGGTTAAAGCATGGTAAATTTTTTGGTTATATGGGACATCGTAGATGGCTTGAAGAAAACCACATTTATCGCTTTCAAAAGGACCGTTTTAATGGTACAATCGAGAAAGAAGGTCCTCCAATTGCATTGACAGGATCTGATATTTTAAAGCAATTGGAAGGTACGATTTTTGTATTTGGAAAATCTAGTAAATCTGTAAAGAAGAGGACACACGATGATATAGATTCTTCAGCACATTGTTCGCTTCATATATTAGAGGAAACTCCTGACGAGTCGAGTGTATTTAGGGAAACCAATAATTTTATAGAGAAAAATGTTGAATGCGAGAAGCAATTATGGAAAAAAAGAGCATTTTTTTATTTGTCATATTTCAAGTACAATCTACTTCGACATAACTTGGATCCGATGCATATAGAAAAAAATGTTTGCGATAATCCGCTTGGAACTTTAATGAATTTTGATGGAAAAACTAAAGATAATGAAAACACTTGACGAGATCTAAAGGTAATGGGAATACGACCTGATCTTCACCTTGTAGATGGTCCTAACAAGAAGTCATACATGCCCCCAACATGGTACACTATGTCGAATGTCGAGAAGATTAACTTTTTACAAGTGTTAAAAGATCTTAAAGTTCCCGATGGGTATTGTTCAAATATTTCAAGGGGAGTAAGTTTGAACGATCGAAAGATTCTAAATCTTAAGAGTCATGATGGGCACATCTTAATGCAAGATATTTTGCCAATTGCTTTACGGATTTCCATGATTTCTAGATCACAATCTCGAGTGGTTAAAGCGGTGTCCGATCTTTGTTTCTTTTTTAAAGGGTTATGTGCCAAAGTTCTTGATATTAGTGAATTAGATAAAATGGAGTATCAAATCGTGGAAACATTATGTGAACTTGAACAACTATTTCCGCCTAACTTTTTCACAATTATGGTCCATTTAACTATTCACTTGGTATCAGAGGCTAAGCTTGGTGGACCTGTTCATTATAGGTGGATGTATCCGTTTGAACGGTAAAATATATTTCTTTTCAGACGTTTATATGTGGATACAATTTTTTACTTTAGTCTAATTACTTTATTTGACATATATTTAAACCGTCAGGTACTTGATGCGTTTGAAGTCATATGTTCGTAATAAGGCTCAACCAGAGGGCTCAATCGCAGAAGGGTATATTAAAGAAGAGTGTCTTAGTTTTTGTTCACGATACTTTGAAGGCGTGGAGACTTCATTTAACCGCCCTCTTAGAAATGATGAAAATATTTCTTGAAAAGAGATGTACTTGCTTAATTCAGGTGGTCGTAAGATAGGAAAGACTGAAATTGTCGAGTTAGATTACAAGTCATTAGCTCAAGCACATCGCTATGTATTACTAAACCATCACAAGATTCAACCTTTTCGTAAGTAAGTATATTTTTTTTTTTTTGCATATTATTATATTTAGTGAAGAAATTGCATTAGAAATTATAAAATCATATTTATTTCCTTTTAGTCGTTTTCTGGAGGAACAGTCTGCCCTTAAGAATACACGAATTGATTTGAGGACAGTAGAGAAACTGGTTGTTGAGGAATTTCCATGGTGGCTTCAACAAAAGGCTTCTGTTTTAGAGAACAACAATTGTGACGAATAAGTGGTGTCACTTGCTATGGGCCCAAACACGCACGCTAAGGTGTATAAAGGTTTTATCACAAATGTTTATAGATTTCTTACAAAGAGGCGTGAAGAGTTTAGGAAGACTCAAAACTTGGGAGTTATCGTGGAAGCTGAAGAAGAAACTTATTATGGCAAACTTACGAGCATTATTGAGTTGAAGTATTCTAGCAAATATAAAGTTGTTCTTTTTCGTTGTGATTGGGTTGACATTCGGCCTTCAGGAGGGTTAAAAAGAAATAAATATGGGTTTCCTCTTGTGAATTTCTCTAAGCCCTTGGTACACACGGGTGAAGTCTTGAAAGATGATCCTTTTATAATTTCCTTTCAAGCAAAACAAGTATTTTACATAGAGGATGTAAACAATGTTGGATGGTGACACGTAATTAAGACGAAGTCGCGAGATACATATGATATGGGGGCAAGCACAAGCACAAATGATGATAATGAGTATACCCAATGCATACCTTACAGTCTTCCTGTGCTTGACGATGTTAATGAGGCCCCGAGGGTTACATAGGACAACCACTGAAACAGAGGATCAAAACAGGTACACGAATCAAGTAATTTAGAATATGCTTTATTCTTTACTGATATTTAGTTACCTTCAATTTCTTTCATTTTCGTCCGTTTGCTTTTAGGCCATTTTTTCTGTTTTTACTCATTTGAATTGTTATGGATAAAATAGAGCTAGAAATAACTCGTTCATAAATAAATGATTCGAGAATGGACAAAAAGTGCTTACGGGTTCCCAACCCGGCCTGTCATTTGACCCATCCCATTTTGACTCATACATGCGTGACCCGCCCAATTTGTAAAAAGGCACAAGTAAAAGCTACGAAAACTATTCACGATGATTAAAAAGAAAGACAAACTACTGCCGTACCTCTACCGCAACTTCTTCAATTTCCCATCTGTAATCACGCAAGCAATTTCTAATAATCTATATACTTCAACATTCAACCCTGCACATTCATGGAATGTATGACTGTAAACCGACACAGTTTTTGTTATACTTTGGATCTAGAATATTAGATAGCATGATACTAATGAACACTTTTTGTTTCAGAATCAGGCAAACCATGAAATTTCAGAAAAGATTTCAGCGCTTGGTGGTTCGGAACTTGTTGATCGTGACAAACGATCGGTTATTGAAAGAGATGTTATGACAGAGCTTATGGGTCCAGCTAGTTCTGGACGAGCTCGTGGTTACGGGGCAGGAGTAACAAAATCTCAAGTAACAAATCTCAGTTACGACCTACGAAAAATGAGAGGCGAAAACTAGACAAATCAGCATAATCAAAGCGGAACACTTTTAGTGCAAGTTGAATCTCAAAGAAAGCAATTGGAATCTCAAAATAAGCTAATTGAATCTCAAAACATGCAAATAGAATCTCAAAATAAGAAAATACGCAAATCAAGAGCTTGCAGCAAACAGTTGATGACTTTCGGAGCGAATTTCGACTTTTCCGAAGTTCATTTCAAGACCACTATGATCCTCGTGTATCCAAGAAGAAGAAGTTTGAAGCCTCTCGAGACGAATTAAGTAATTTACATATTACTTTAAGCATTTGCCTTATTCTCTAGTGATCTTTACTGATCTTATTTACCTATATATACTATTTCATTTTATTTGTCGGTTTTTTCAATATTTTGTAAATGATAATTTGAAAAGTTAATAACCCAAAATGTTTGGTATTTTCCAGGAAGGGAAGATGGGAAGATGATGCGAGGATGATGAGGTAATTGGTTTCGTTATGTGATTACATGAGTTTCCCGAAGATGTTATGATTCTGAAGTTATTTGATTGTGTAATACAGTTTTCTTATGTCATTTTGTATGCACTTTGTTGCTGATCGTTAAAACTTGACAGATATTCTTAATAATTGTTGTTTTTTGTTTAAGAATCCTAAACTCTAATATTCAGTTTAGTTGTGGCATGAATTTATGTTCCTTTTGGTCTAGATTTACTTCTTGTTGTAACTAATAACAATATAGAAAGTTTATATATATATATATATATATATATATATATATATATATATATATATATATATATATATATATATATATATATATATATATAGTGTTCACATCTAAAAGCGGGAATAATTTTGTAATATGTGAATATGTTCACACATAAAAGCGTGAGCATTTGTACCAATATGCTCACATATAAAAATGTGAATAATTTAAAAATCCTTACACTTTGAATCGTGAAGATATATCCCAAAATCCTCACATTTATAAGTGTGATAAATTATCCAAAATCCCCACATTTGGAATTGTGATAAATTTATTAAAATTCTCCCCCCTTAAAGGTGTGATAAATTATTTCAAATCCTCACAGTTGAAAGTGTGAAAAATTATCTCAAAATCCTCACACTTACAACCATGAAAAATTATATCAACATAATCACACAAAAAAGTGTGGAAGATTTTGTTACACCAATATTCCTCGCGCACATATCGGACATGAACTTCTTAAATCTTCAGCTTTTAAGTGTGTAAATATATCTTAAAAAGTGTGAAAAATCAATGATTTTGTTGTAGTGATATATCCCATAAATTTTTGATTCGTTAATGTAAAACATAGTTAATTTGATAAGTTTTAGTATATTTTAAAGCATTCAACGTCTTAGAAAAACCGTACATCGTACGGATATTAGTTTAATATAAATTAGGTGTTTTTTGTTGCACTTAAAATATCTATAAAAAGGTATCATGAGATTATAATGTAATTAGGTTAAAGTTTGATTTTATCATTGTTACAAAAGATATATACGCATTAGCGTAGTATGCGGCCACTTTCGAATTAGTCGATCAATTTGAATTTAATAAACGATATTTAGAGTATAAAAACATAATCTCCTTAAACCTAGCTAGAGGTGCCAAAAACACAAAGTCTAGTATGAGAAATCAAGGTTTCCAGATCGAGTTTTGAGAAGAAACCAAAGGTAAGTATTATATCGATTTAATCATATAAATCAACTGTTGACTTGATGTAGTTTTAAAGTATTACACCGATTTGTCAAGTCATGTGAAAAGTATTTTTTTTTATACTTGTATGAAACATGTAAACCGAAGAGATTTTTCATGTTATGGTTATCCGGAGAGACTTTAACTCGAATGTATCATGTCTGCGGGCTAACTATGGTATTTCGTTACTATTATCTTGGTGATGGTTAGTATGAAGTCTTTATAAAAGTTGAGGTATGGGAAATCTTTAGTGTATCATGTTGCACGTAATTAGTTTAGGTGTTGTAAGGTTAAAATAAGAGTGAAATGTGTAAATGTATAAGAGGAGTTTGAGGACCTTTTATGTTTTATAAAATTTTCAAATAGTTGAAAATATAAATTTTCAAATTGTTTAGGTACGGCCAACAACATATATGATAATTTTAAATTTAAAGGTATTTTATGTTTTAAAACTCCTTAATATTATTATGGGTTAAAATTGTTAGAACATAACATTGTTTTTGCAAATGTGTACTTTATATGATTTCTCTTATGTATTACAGTATTTTTTTTTCTTCCGATTATTTGGAAAACCGGCTATTTAGTGTTCTTTAAATTAACACGAAGTAAACGAATTATTCAAAAATACAATGACCCAAATACATATAAAAGTAAATCGTTGAGGCAAAAAGCCGTTTTAATAAGTAGGGTGTCCTAAATAGCCATTTTTAGGAGTATATTGGCTCAAATGACCAAAAAATGTCAATGAACACAAAATAAAGATGCGAGATAAGTATATATTTAAACAACTTTAACCCTTTTTTGTATGGTAAGACTAGACTTTAGGAGAATCTAAAACAACAACATATGAATAACTACGATTCAACGGGTAAACGGTTTGAGCTTGTAAAATTACTCTTGAGTCGAGTTTGAGCTTAACACGTAAAATTTGAACATACAGATTTTGATCTAAAGTTCTCAGAACCTAAAACCGTCGAGTCTGAGCTTGAAGACAACTAGGCTTAACCAGACAAAATGTTGCCAATATTTCAAACTTTTGAAAGCTTTTGATTGTATTTTTAGGCATCCCAATTTTACTAATTTCAGAAAGCTTTTGATTGTTTATACGGATTTTGACTAATTACATGCCGACTAATGAATATGATCTTAAGACTCCTGGAAAAAAAAGATGGTAAAAGTTGCGTTGTCATTGATGAGCTGCGTGGTTATAAAAGTTTAGTTTAGTTTTTATTCATAAAAGAAGTTTGTTATTTGATTTATTTTTGGTTGAATATGGTATAAATAAAGTAAGGGAAAACTCCATAGAATACTAACCAAGTTTTACCTTTATTCCACTAAAGTCACTCTAACTTTTATTTCTCTATCAAAAACCATTCAACTTTTGATATTATTTCATTCCTATGTAATTAACCTGCTATAAGTAATCTTTAATAAAAAAAAATTTATTTATTAAAATAACTTTTAAATAATACACTCTAATAATTATTATTAGATAATAAAACTAATTCCAATTAACTTGAGGACCCCCTATTCCGTCTAAATCATTTTTTACGCACCAAATTTACATATACCACCTGCACCAAATTTACATATGCCACCTGCATATTTATGTACCTGCATATCAATTTTTTCTAACAAACAAAAAATCTCAAACATATCCATGTAGATATGTTGATTCTCTAAATAAAATATGCAGACAGTTTGGTGAAAGAAAAATTGATATGCAGGTACAAAAATATGCAGATGGTATAAGTAAATTGCGTAAAAAATGATTTAGTGGGAACAAGGGTCCTCAAGTTAATTGGAATTAGTTTTATTATCTAATAATGATTATTAGAGTGTATTATTTAAAATTTATTTTAATAAAAAATCTTTTTTATTAAAGATTACCTGCTAACCTATTATAGCAGATTAATTACATAGTAATGGAACAATATCAAAAGTTGAGTGATTTTTGATAGAGAAAAAAAGTTAGAGTGACTTTAGTGGAACAAAATGAAACTTGGTTACCATTCTATGGAGGTACGTATTTAGTGCCTTCTATGATAGTTTTAATAATATATACTAGGTGCCAATTAGTCATAGGAAAATGAAAAGGCAACGGTCTTTTAAATTTAAACTATTGCACATTCCAAGCTGTTAATTAGGGGGTGTTTGTTATAGCTTATAGAAGGGGCTTATTAGCTTATTAGCTTATGTAAGATAGATAAGCCCATTTTAAGTGTTTGTTTGAGCTTATTAGCTTAGGCTTATGAGCTTATGTAAGGGGGTTTTCATAAGCTCCTTTTGTGTGGCTTATGGGCTTATCAAACATTTTTACCTTGTCATAAGCTAATAAGCTTATAAGCTACTTCAAACACTTCATAAAAATTTAAAAGACTTATATTTCATAAGCTATAACTACTTATAAAAGCCTAAGCCCCTTAAAAAAAAAAAAAAAAATAAGCTTACACAAACACCCCCTTAAACTTCTAGTATTCTATCACCCTTCCAGATTACGATTGCTCGATCTTTGCTAAGTTGAACTATGACGGTAACGGTTGGAATTGATCTCGGAACTACGTACTCATGTGTTGCTGTTTGGAGATATAATCGTGTAGAAATCATACCAAATGAACAAGGCAACAGAACTACCCCATCTTGTGTTGCTTTCACCGACACCGAAAGATTTATTGGTGATGCTGCCAAGAATCTTATTACTGTTAATCCGATTAATACCATCTTTGGTAAGTCATAATCAACTCTATTATTTATAACCTGCTCATCTTACTTACATCTTCTTTAATTTATGACTTCATATGGATTATTAAATATGTGATGATTTCTTGATAATTTGTTTGTAAATATAGGCATTTGAAAATATGTTCAATCTAGCTACAACTTCGTACGCGTCAAAGTGTAAATATTATTTCTAGTTTTCTTCAACTTATATATAAGTATTACATAATCTTATTGTTCTTAGGTCTATATATGCTTAATCTTAGTAACCAACAACACGGAGTAGTGTCGGTAGTTCTTAAAAGATTTAGATTATAGATGATGATGTTGCTGCTTTTAACAATGTATATTTCAGATGCTAAACGGTTTATTGGAAGGAGATTCAGCGATACCATGGTGCAGGCTGACAAGGCTTTTTATCCTTTTAAGATTGTGGGAGGACTTAATGACAAGCCAATGATCTCAGTTACATACAAAGGTGAAGAAAAGCGTTTTTCAGCTGAAGAAATTTCATCCATGGTTCTGTCCAAGATGAAGGAAATATCCACAGCGTATCTTGGGATAGCTGTTAAAAATGCAGTAATAACAGTCCCGGCATATTTCAATGATTGGCAACGTCAAGCAACAAAGGATGCCGGTACTGTAGCTGGCTTGAAAGTCTTGCGTATGATTAATGAGCCTACAGCAGCTGCGATTGCGTATGGGCTAGAGAACAAGGGTGGTTTTACCAACAGTCAAATGAATGCTCTTATCTTTGATTTGGGTGGTGGTACATTTGATGTTTCTCTTGTAAATATTGATGATGGTATATTTGAAGTTAAAGGCACGGCTGGAGATAGTCGTTTAGGTGGTGAGGATTTTGATAATGCAATGGTGAACCATTTTATTCAGGAGTTTCAAAGGAAACACAAAAAGGACATGAGTCAAAACCCGAGGGCTATAGGAAGATTGAGGGTTGCTTGTGAGAGAGCAAAGAGGATTCTCTCTTCGGCTACTCAAACTTCTATTGAGATTGATTGTTTGTTTGAAGGGGTAGATTTTTCAAACTTGATCACTAGAGCGAAATTTGAAGAGCTAAACTCGGGTTATTTCAGTAAGTGCATAACGACTGTTGAAAAGTGTTTGCAAGATGCTAACATGGACAAGATCAATGTAAATGAGGTGGTTCTTGTGGGTGGATCCACTAGGATTCCCAAAGTACAACAAATGTTACAAGATTTCTTTGATGGAATGGAACTATGCAAAAGCATCAATGCAGATGAGGCTGTTGCGTACGGTGCAGCAGTTCTTGGAGCTAAGTTAAGTGGCGAGGGTGATGAAATAGTGAAAGATTTGCAGTTGTTGGATGTTACTCCTCTTTCACTTGGTATTGAAACAGCTGGTAAAATCATGACTGTTTTGATACCGAGGAACACTTCCATACCTATGATGATAGAGAAGATTTTTTCCACGTCATCTGACAATCAATCTAGCGTTTTAATCCAAGTGTATCAAGGCGAGAGGACGAAGTCTACGGACAATTTTTTATTGGGTGAATTTGAGCTTTCTGGCATACCAATGGCTCCTAGGTTTGTACCTCGTATCAACGTTCGCTTTGAGATTGATGCTAATGGTATCTTGAGTGTGTCAGCTGAAGAAATTGGAAGCGGTCAGAGAAACAGGATTGCAATAATTAATGATAACGAAAGGTTGTCAAAGGAGGACATTGAAAAGATGATGAACGATGCCGAGAATTTTCAAGCTGAAGATCAAGAGCACAAAAAGAAGGTAGACGCTTACAATGATTTGGAGAAATATGCTTACTACTTGAATGGTAAAATCAAGAACCCATCAGTTGTTTCTCGGCTGAGGGCACAAGACCTGAAGGGAATGGAGACCGAAATTAAGCAGACCATTAATTGGCTTGACACAAATCAGCACGCTGAAGTTACTGAGCTTGTGGAGAGGAAAACGACATTAGAAAGTGTATGCAACCAATTTATAGCTCAGTTATATGAGTAGTCTATGCTATCCTTTTATTTGGCTTATGGTAATCACAATAACATTATTACGTTTGTCTATTAGATTATGAATATGGTTGTTTTTGCGAGGTGACTGTAATCATCATGTTTAGTTAAAATATCACCGACCGGTTTAAACATAAAAATAACTTTCTATTATACGTAGATAGTACCAAATATATGTTGATTATGTTAATTTCGAGCATTCTTTATGCTAGGATTGTTGTTGGGATGGAGAAGCATTTTTATGCTTACCCGACCCGAAGCATTCTTTATGCTACGATCTTATGTTAGGATTGTTGGTGGGACGGAGAAGCATTCTTTATAAGAGTGCAAGAGGCAAATCTCAAAAAAATATATATTTAAAAGAGTTAATTATATAAATGTTCTATGTGTTTTGTCGGGTATTACGGATTCACTCCCTGAACTCGTCTTAACCCATATGAACCACTACAGATCAGTCTCTGTGTTGTTAATGAGTCCCTGTTGCTATATCTTCATACATAAATACCCATATGAACCACTACACATTAGATTGTTTTTCTGGATAGTCCCTCAATTGAATGAAATCCACAGTTCATAATATACTGTATGTTTTTCAAATTGTTCGGAACACGATGACTTAGACTCTACCAAATATAAATCCAAAGAGAAAGAAAGATATGTACCAAAAGATAAAAATTAGTGCTGTAGTTTAGAATCCGATAACAATAAAACCACGGAATCGATCATATAAACATGAAGATTGACACCGGTTTTGCTCCGATTTTGTAAAATGCAGTAGCAAGGGTTTTGAGGCATGAGGAAAACTCATTCTTGAATGTGATTGAGTAGTACCCCTTTTTCCCCTCCTCATGTAAACCACTGACTGGACACCCGACTTGAAGACCTTCCATATAAGCTTTACACGCCATTAGAGCACTCGGAGTGATAATGAGTGACAATGAGGTTGTGGTAGGTTGTGCGGAAAAAAGGTGATGACGTGGCAGTGAGAATGAGAGTTGTGAGTTGTTATGATAGGGAGGGTTGTGGTGGGTTGTGGTGGGTTGTGGGATTATTTTAATATTTTTTTATTTTTCTTAAAAGATTTAAATAAAATAAATAATACATTTATTAAAATAAAAATACAATATAATAATTAAAAAAAACACACAATACATTAATTAAAAAAAAATTACAATACAATAATTAAAATAAAAATACAATACAATAATTAAAAAAAAAACACAATACAATAATAAAAAAAAAAATTACAATACAATAATTAAAAAAATCTAACGTCCTCGATAGTTCTCCGGAAATGTCCAAATGTGGGCTACGAGATCCTCCCGGAGTGCGTGGTGTGTGGGCCTGTCTCTAACCTCTCGGTTAATCCGGATACGTTCGTTGATTCTATCGTTAAAAGATCTCTGATTGGGTGCCGGAGGCGCATACCATTCATCGGCATCGCATATCGACCGTCCATTGTCTTCAACGATCATGTTGTGTAATATAATAGCCCCATACATAACTCTTCTAAGTTTGTTCATCTTGTAAAATCTAGCGGCGTGTCTTATAATACCCCAACGACCTTGAAGAACACCGAATGCCCGTTCGATATCCTTTCTCGCACTCTCTTGATAACGTTTGAATTTGCGGCGAGGTTCTTCATATGGGTGCGAGTAAGCTTTAACAAATGTCGACCACTCCGGATATATACCGTCTGCAAGGTAGTATCCTTTAGTGTACTGGTTGCCGTTGACGGTGAATGTGTAGTCCGGGGATGAGTCGTTGAGCATATCATGAAACAACGGCGATTGTTTAAGCACGTTGATGTCGTTGTTCGACCCGGCGACACCGAAGTAAGCATGCCATATCCATAGATCGTACGAGGCAACGGCTTCCAACATAACCGTTGGATAAACATGGTCACCTCGTGTGTATTGCCCCTTGTATGCATTTGGACATTGATCCCATTTCCAATGCATACAGTCTATGCTACCAAGCATACCCGGAAAACCGTGAACCTCACCGTGTTTTTGATATAAACGATTAACATCGTCTTGTGTGGGGGCTCTTAGATAAACGTTTGTGTATAGATGGATTACACATTTTAAAAAATTATCTAAGGATTCGGTTGAAGTTCTTTAAGACATTTGTAAATATTCGTCGAAGGCGTCCGGAGAAATCCCGTACGCCATCATACGAATAGCCGACGTGCATTTATGCAAACAACTAAAACCCATTTTACCCGTTGCATCGGGGCGTTGTGTGAAATATTTAAAATAGTCGGGTATAGGTTCTACAGAGTAATTAGAAATACCTTCGACTATTCGGAGGAAAAGAGGCCTTCTCATACGAAACCGTCTACGGAAATATTCGTCCGGGTATACGCTTTCGCCGGAGAAGTAATGTCGTACCACGTTTTCGTTAGCTTCGGCGCGATCGCGCTTGATATATCGCCTTTTCTTTTTCACCCTACGCCGAGAACTTGTAGCCTCGTTTTCTTCCATCTCCAACATTTGTACCGACATGGCTAGAACTTGTCGGAGTCGGAAGATGATGACGAATCCGCAACATCGTGCTCGGTTGAAGAATTCGAACTCATATTTTCTAATATGGTTTAAAGGATGAATATTGAGAAAGAAAGAGATTGAGAATTGGTGTGAATTTTGGGTTAGATTATGGGGGTATTTATAGGTGAATTTGGAAAGAAAAAAAAAATAAAATAAAAAATATATATATATATATATATATATAACGGATATATATATCCGTTGGTAAAAAAACAAAAAAAAAAATCAAATATCCCGAGAATGGCCCGTTGTGGGCACAACGAGTGCCTCACAACGAGGCGAGAACGAGATGTGGCGGAGTCACAACGAGCCACAATCTCGTTGTGAGTGGAGAACGACGCGAGAATGACCCCCACTCCGAGTGCTCTTAGGATATCAGAGACACACTTGCGAAAATGCCCTATCACCAAATCCTCAAAGCCCTGCACATGCAACCAGGGGTGACCAAAAAAACTGAGAACCGGCTAGAACCGCAAAAACGGTCCGACTTTGGACCGGAACCGAACTGGACCGGCTATGGTGGTCCGGTTCTCGGTTCTCAAAAATACTCAAAAAATAAATCCGGTCCGGTCCGTGGCTAAACCGGCGGTTCACCGGTTCGAACCGAAAAGTTAACTTTTTCTTTAATAATATGCTAATACTTAATCTTATATTCATTAATATTCATTAAATAATTAAACTCGATTATGAAGATGATTTGGAAGACTTTAAAGATATTAATAAAGGTATTAACTTTTAAATTTTAATAAGAACAAAGATTTTCTTATATGTATGTATTTTTATATAATTACTAACTATTATTTGATTATTTATAGATATTTAGGAAAAAATTGTCGAGATGGAAGATGTGGAGAAGCTAGATGATTGATAATGCACATGACGAATGAATAAACAATTTACGTTTTTTGTATTTACTATTCGTATTTGGTTTCGTTTTAGTTTTTTACTATGCCTATTACGTATTTACGTTTATGATTTGTAATTCGATACGAGTACTTTTTGTGTGCTTACGTTTAACCTACTTTATTCATCTTTGCATGACTTTTTTTCTTTTTTAAATTGAATAACCTATTTTTACTATGTTGTGTATTGTGAGGTATTAAACCGATAAAAGAACGAAAAACCGGCTAGAACCGACTAGGAACCGGACCGGAATGACACGGAAAAAGCGGTCCGGTCCTCGGTCCACCGTTTCTTGATTTTTTTTGTCTCGGTCCGGTCCGGTTTTTTCCGGTTCGGTCCGGTCCGTGTCTTTTGAACACCCCTACATGCAACGTACGTCCAACAACAAGTTTCATTAATAAACAAATATAGGGGGAAGAAAATCAAATTAAAAGTTTTATAACCCTAAACTTCCATAAACTTACTTCTTTACTTGTATAAACTTAACTAACGTTTATAACTCAGATCAGAATATTCTCTCCTTAGTTAGTTATAAAAGGTTTTAATTTAATGTTACTCCCGATTTTATACTCTTCCTAGTTTATGAAAGTTGATATGAGTAAACATCAAATTCCCAATAATCTATAAACTTTTATCGACTTTCTAAAATAATGGATGGACAAACAGAAATATGTCACATTAGCCTCATGTCATCGTAAACCTTTTATAAACCTTGCATTACATCTCCAAATAGCAGGATCTAAACAACTATTAAATAGGGGTGCAAGATAGACTTGTAAAACTAGAAGGGGTTGTCATGTAAATAAGTAAAAGTTGAGTTAACTATATATATTGCTGCGTCTAGCCCAGTGCAGAAACGGGCCGACCCGTTTTAAACCCGGAAAACCGGCCCAACCCGGACCGAACCGGCCCGGCCCGACAATTATCGGTTCGGTCATCGGGTATGGATTTAGGATCATTTCGGGTATCGGTCCGGTCCGGTCCATACCCGATTATAATCGGGTATACCCGAATTGACCGAATACCTTTTTTAATATACTAAAAATATGTTTTGCAGCAGAGGGGATTCGAACCCTGGTTCCATAGGTAATAGTGTTACCACTTACCACTGCACTACCACTGAGTTTTGATAATTTCTGTAAACCTATTATATTTATTAAACATATAGGACTAAAAACTTAATATAAAAGCAGCTATATAAAAGCAACAGACACATGATTTCAAATCATATTTAGTTTTTTTTTTCTATTGTTCGCTTATCATCAGATCGATTCATAATCACCATCATCATCAAATCGAAATCTTCATCATCAAAGAGTAAATTTTAATCTTTTTATTCTATCAAATTGACCATCTTTATTCAAACTTTTAAATAAATGTATAAAATCATTGATGGTAAACAAACACGGATGTTCACTTGTGTTCAACAAACATTTCTTCTTTTCCCCAAACTAGAGATTTGCCGTGATGTAAAAATTAACATAAGAAAAGAAAAAAAAAAAAAAAAAAAAAAAAAAAAAAAACCAAAAATTCGGTCCACCCGACGGGTTTTACCCGGCCCGACCCGGTCCTACCCGGCCCGAACCGGTCCCAATCGGTCCGGTCTTCGGTCCGGTCTTCGGTCCTGGATTTTGAGGCTTATCGGTCTCGGGCCGGTCCCGGGCCGGTCCGGTCCGACCCACTATGCACAGGGCTAGCTGCGTCACTTCAACTTCCTACTTGTTATTCTCAATTAGGCGCGAAGGTTTCTTTTATCGGCCGATTCCACTGACGTAGGGCGTCCAAGAGTTCGAAACTAAGTTTTGAGCAGAAAGGTAAATATCGATTGTTTATTTATTTACTTTTTTTAATTTTTTTTTTATAATTATAGGTTTGACTGCTGTTTTGTTTTTTGAATTCAATATCTTATTGGTTTAACTTATAAGAGGTTAAATAATGTGGTTTATGACTATGATTAGCGATTGTGTTTATTAATGATAGAGATCATTACTAGCTATACTAATGCATGGAATGTCAATTTTTATAAGAAACTTGTTGTATTTGGGGATTTCGATAACGGATTATGAGAGTCGTAATACCATTTTCAGATCAAAGTATTTCGATGGTACTATCGAAATCCTTAATATGATAAAAAAAACTCAGAAATTATTTTTTATGAATGTGGTGGTTTTTGTGTGAATATGAATTCTATCACGTACCAGTATTATTAACCAACGATTAGGGGTTATAAACGGTTTATAAAACTGCTATATGCAGTTTTATTAACCATAAAACGGGTCAAAACCGTATTCAATAATTAGGGTCAAACTTGATTTTTATGACATTTTTAATACAACAATATTAATATAAAATAAAATGGCTCTGCCCCTTGGACCCTGCTATCGGGGTGTTGCCCCCGAACCCCCGTCGTTTAGGGGTTTCGCCCCTAAACAATCAAGATAAGTTCGAACAAATGTGCACTTCACACTTTCCCGAACTTGTTCGATATTTATTAAGATTACATTGGTTAAACAAATTAATCTCGTTACACTTAAATCATATTAGTGACATAAATCACCAACAAAACTTAGATTCTGGCAAATTGGCAATGGATGTTTGTTACACAAAGTTTAAAAAGCAATTTATTTAACTATCGAAGGATTTCCCATAGTGAGATGATGAAATATTTGACCAGGTTGGGGTTGGCTACGCGGAATCCCTGATTGCTCCGAGAAATCCTTTCTTTCTCGTCTTAGCTTTATTTTTATTTTTATAGTCGTTTTTAATGAATGAATTATTTAGTCTATCTCAAGTTTTCATAACATTTGTTAATTGTTTTAATGATTTGGGAAGGGGAAAAATCCCAATGGAAGAGAGACAGACGGGGATGCAAATTCATTCTGGTTCCCCGTCCCGTTGCCATTTAAAGATGAGACTAATTAATAAAGGCCATCTAATATATGCTTATTTTAGGTTCAATAAGTGGAGTTCATTTTCCAAAGAAGAATAGTTTGTTAAAAAAATGATTTAGTAGTTGAATTAGATTGATAATGAATTTTTTTAGTAAACTTAGAGTTAAGGTTAATTAGGACATGCTATAAATGAAAGAGGAAAAGCTAAGGCCATAAAAACTTATTTTGATGTACTTGTTTAATGCCTCTCAATGGTGACTTCCTCTTTCTTCTAATTCATCGGACATGTTTGGCAAGAGCTTTTGCGGAGATTTTCAAGAGTTTAAAACTTTTGCTTTTGAAAAAAAAAAACTCATTTTATAAAAGCTTTGTTTGGATGAGTCGTCTTAAACTTTTTTAATTTTTCAAAAAGCTCTTAAACAGCTCAAAAATCAAAGCTAATAGAAGAAACTCTAAGCTTTTTGAGAGTTTTCTATATTTTTCAAAATTCCAGCTTCCAACTCTAGTTTACAGTTAAGGTTAATTAGTTTCACCAAACATACCCATAATTAAACTAAATTTCATATAAGCATACTTTTTTGAACGTAAATTCTTCCACTTTGAAGAAATCTCACATATTAAAGACCATAACACTAGCATATTCGTTTCTCATTCTGACTTGTTTCACCTCAACGTCACTCTTCTTCTTTATTTCAGATTGGAAAATGAAAGGAGTGGCAATTGGTATTGATCTTGGAACAACATACTCATGTGCTGCTGTCTGGTTTGACAAAAAAAATAGAGTGGAGATCATACCGAATGAGCAAGGAAACAATATAACTCCCTCTTATGTAGCTTTCAATGACTCGGAGTTATTGGTAGGTGATAGTGTTAGTAGGGAATAGGCTCGATACATATAGCCTATAAGCCCTAAAAAGGTAACACAACGCAGTATAAAGGCTAAGTCCCTTCTACATCAAGGAAAGGATCTTAGTCCCTTCCACCTCGGCCTCCCGGCCTTCTGGCTCCCTGCCTCTCGGCTCGCGGCTTCCGGCTCCCGGCCTCCCGGCCTTCTGGCTCCCGGCCTTCTGGCTCCCTGCCTCTCGGCTCGCGGCTTCCGGCTCCCGGCTCTCGGCCTCCCGGCCTTCTGGCTCCCGGCCTTCTGGCTCCCTGCCTCTCGGCTCGCGGCCTCCGGCTCCCGGCTCTCGGCCTCCCGGCCTTCTGGCTCCCTGCCTCTCGGCTCGCGGCCTCCGGCTCCCGGCTCTCGGCCTCCCGGCCTTCCGGCTCTCAGCTCCCGCCTCCCGGCCTCCCGGCTCCCGGCCTCCAGGTTTCCGGCTCCCGGCTCCCCATATCCCGGGTCCGATCTCCTGGCTACCGGGTTCCTGGTCCTTGACTTCATTGCTGTTCCCTCTAAGCATTGTGCCAGACGGTCTTAAGCTCCTGCCTTAGGATTCAGACCGTTGGCATCATTATGATGACAATAAAGTCACAAACGTTGGAACCCCATGAATAGCATTCAAGAGCCATGATAAGCCTTTATGGCCAACCGTTTCCCATGTGTGGGATTGTTGGGTATAAATACCCTACCCTGATGCAGCTTCATCATCATCATCATTCCCATCCAACTTACACATAGTACCTGGCCGGAGTATTCATACACTTCCCGCAGTAAACATATTCCGATCATCTTCTTCAACCAACCACTTGACCACCTTAGGCTCGCCAAGAGCTTGATAGGTTTGCACTGCTAAGCAGGAGGTCAAGGGGTTGAATCCCAAACACCCAAGTTACTGAGCCTGCTACTATTTGCTCAAACATTTCCGTGGGACACGTTTTAGCAACGGTGTCTCATTTCATTTCTATCTTTTTTCATTTCATTTCTTAGTTTCACCACCATTTTTTCTTCCCCATGGAAGGAAATTCCTCATCACAAATCGGTTCACTTAAGCCAAAGACAACCACCAATACCCCATCCACCACCCACCTAATTACATATAC
>CAJVGC010000001.1:13120333-13216688 GCA_910822075.1 Senecio squalidus
GGGGAGGCTGTGACGTCCCGTCTATTTGAGGTACTTGAGTTACCGTCATTATCTATATTTTATTCGCAATTGATTTCGACCCTTGTGTTACGCTTTGTTTTGCTCGCGATTTACTGCTATTGATTATCGGGTTCTGGTATTTACTGATTTGTCCCTCGGGACGTGATAATATTATTTTATCTAAGTGCCAATTAGTTAGTATCCTCATAAATATAAGTTAGAAGGTATATGCCAAAATTGTCGGTTATCGGATCCTTTATCCGCGAGTTATCGCACTTTTACTCTTGCGTACCTTTTTACCGAAATCGTGCGAATCTCGAAATCGAAAGTGAAAATAAAATATTAAATGAACCTAATATAAAGTAAATCAAAGTATGAACTTTCCTAAGTTCAACGCAAAAAGAATCGGGAATTTTCGATGAACGAAACTCCCAAACGATCGCGGAAAACGAAAATCAGGAAATGCTGGAAATCACCCGGTGCGCAGCACCAGGTCATAGGTGCGCAGCACCTCTTTGCCAGAATTCAAATATTTTACACTTTTGGTCCTTGCCTCGTTTTTGTAATAACCCAACCAATCAATGAACGACCATGTGCTCTTTTACTGCCATTTTGCCTGCCCCAAAGTGTATCATTACAATACACCATTATCTCTTTTCATTTTCTTTTTCTTAATTCCAAAACACACACTCAAAAACACCTAGTCCCATTTTCTCTCTAGTTTTCTCTCTATCAAACCCCATTTCCAGAAGCCTATCACCATCAAAATCCATTTCTAATCCATACAAAACGTTCTAGACTTCAAGAGAAGCTAAGGGGTGTTGTTCATACCGAAATAGGACCACTTTTGCAAAGGTTTTGGAGCTTAAATCCGATCAAACTCATTATCCAAGTGTTTCCTCCGGTAGAAATCGCTTTCTTATCACTATTTACTGTTTTTATTAATTGCATGTATGATCTAAGCCTTAAAAACGAGTTTTTGTAAGGATTTATACCACTTTGTCTACAAAAACGATTTTTATATAAACACTACTTAGATCTATGTTTTTTATGGGTAAAAGTTATATAGAAACTATAAAAATGATGTTTTATGAGTTATCTACTGGTTGCATGTCGAAATCTTTGAGTTATAAAACGATTTTTGCAAGAAAAACACGAATCGGGAAAATGGCAGCAGCCAGGTGCGCAGCACCTGTGCCCAGGTGCGCAGCACCGGGCTGCTGACCTCCCGAAAATGTGTCGTTTACTCGCTTAAAACTTGTATTCACGTTCTGGTCTTTTGTCAATAATATTATGGGGCTGAGAAGAGTAAAAACAGTAATAATGGTGACATTTGGTGCATTCAAATCCTTCGTTTTACTAATCTTTGGCGTTGTTTGTGTTTCGGAGGCGGATATTCTCATCGTTGTACCACCGAAGTTGTCATTCCAATTCTGGTCAAACCAAGCGGAAGTAGCGGTATAACTTGTTACTCTTGTGAATCTTGTGATTTCATTATATGTGTATTATTCGGTTTTAGCCTTGAAAATCGGTTAGGATAAACTATTAGACCAACACTCGTGCGTTTGATCGATTTGGACAATATGTTAAAATATAAGTAACCAAAGTATTATGTAAAGCTAGATATGGTATTATGTATTGTGTATAATGGTTTAAAATGCATTGTTGATAAGCGGGAAAGTGATTGAATAAATGGACTAATATTTTATGGCGCGGAAGCGCTGCCGAAATTTCATCTCACAACTTTTTACGACTTAAAACACTTATGTAAATAAATTGTATGCCAAAGTAACATATTATACAAAAACATTGTCTTTGGACTCAAAGACACCAACGCAATCTCGAATGTCATAATATTACTTAAATGGACATTTTAAACCTTTGCGATACTTTAAACTTCGTCTCAATTTAATCATTGTTTTAAGTCATCAAAATGTGATTTTACGACAAACTTTATAAATGGTTTTGAAAGGCTTTTGCTTTAAAACATTTGGTAAGAAAAACACTCCAATTTATTCAAAGTGTCAAATTTAGGGGTGTTCACTATTCGGACAAAACCGAATTGTCCAATTGGACATTTTAGATTGGACTATATGGTTTGGATTTTTGGATTTTTGGATTGGTTTGGTCCTTAACCGAATTATTATTTTGGATTTTGGTTTGGTCTTGGTTAATATGTTAAGAACCGAACAGTCCAAAAAAACCGAATAAAAATTTAGTAGTTTTTATTTAGTAAATATATATGTAATCTAATAGCATTCTTAATAAGTTATTATATTTACCTCCTTTTATGTATGTATGGCCAGAAAGAAACTCTATTGAAAACTTCACAAATCTGTTTTATGTATGTATGGCCAGAAAGAAACTCTATGGATAAACTCGTGTACACATACGGATAGTAGTTTGTCGTTTTGTAATTACATGACCGAAGTCTAATATTATCGATGTACTTTGGCCATTCCGAAATTTTTTTATTGTTGTTTTTATACTTTTGCATGATTAAATATACCTATGTCAAAAACCGAATTGTCAAACCGAACCAACCGAATTACAATTTGGTTTGGTTTGGTTTGGTTTTTAAGGTAGTTTGGACGGTTTGGTTTTATACTTTGCAAACCGAAAACCGATTGGTTTCATCTAATTGGTTCGGTTTAAACCGAACCAACCGAACGAACACCCCTAGTCAAATTGGACTTTTAAATTGATTTTGACTTTAATAAGTCAACTTATTTGACGTTTGACTCTTATAAGTCAACATGATTGAAATTTGACTTTCATAAGTCAACATAATTGACCCTTGACTTTCATAAGTCAACATCTTTAATCCTGGTCAACTTAATGAACATTTATATTAATAACCCTTTCGACTCGGAGTTATCATTTGCTTCAAGCGGTCGCTGTTGACGAGAAAGATCGATATCTTACCGATCGGCCCTTTTCTGGCGCGGAACATCGTCTTCTTAATCCGTCATCCTTATTCGATTTATTAAGCGTTGGAATATTATATTAAACTCAATCTTAACCGACAAGGCTAAACCGGACCTAGACTTATATGGATACTGAGACTATGATGTTTATTGTTTAAGGCACTTAGGCGGTGGAGTAGTAGCTCTGTGTTTGGTGTACCCGATTTTTGTTTGCTGAAGCTTTATCAGTGAGTTATTCGTAGCCCTTGTCTTAAATATTTTTGGGCTGTAAAGCGTATTTTATAAAATTGTCTGCTTGTATGCGGGACTTTGTTGATTATCTTGTTTACCTAGTTGTATAGGTCTGCTTTAGATTAGGAGTCTTATTTGCCTTGGTGGCACCCCTAATACACTCGTTAAGCTTTATGCCCAACGGTTTCATATTTATAGCTATATGGGTTATTATACCTAACCCTCATCGCTCGGTAGGATGCTCCTATGGGTGGATGTTATGACCGGTATATTATTCGATTACCTTTGGATTGACTCACCTTAGAAGAGGGGACTTTATTGTGTGGTAAGGATCGAGGTGTATGACTAATCTAAGCATGGTATCCTCGCTAGGGTTGAAAACAAGATACAAAGATACAATACGATGATTATGTTATGATTTGAAATATGATTTTTGGAATTTACCGAAACTTGTCGATGGGTCAACTTTTACTTATAAATTGCGAATAATTCACCAACATGTTGTTGATGTCGTTTTAACGCTTTGCAGGAAATTGAGGATTTCCGTGATCATGCCATAGTTTATTTTTGGATCGCTTGCTTTGGGGAAATTTGAATTTTGAATTGTTCATTGTAATTTCCATGACGATCCTTTTGCTGATTTCTTTTGGAATTGTATTCGTACTTGGCGTCTCATCGCCTTGACTCATTGTTGTATTTTGTAACAATTGGCATGATCAATTTAATTTAATGTTTTGTTTATCGGTTATATTGTTGTAATCTTGACTTTGATATTATAACTGGAACGCCCTGCGTTTCCGCTACCAAGCGGGGTGTGACAACATGCATTCCCTATCTCAAAACATTCTGGGAACGCAGAAGTTCGTCGAAGAGGAGATCAAATCCATTCGCGAAGAGATGGAGACACTGAAACAAGAGTTGAAAAATGCTAGACGTAGCAATAACTCCAACTCCAGCGGAGGTACGAGCAACACATTTGGGCCCACCATCAAAGTACCGAGACCTGATTCGTTTAACGGTACTCGAAACGCGACTCTTGTGGAAAATTTTCTCTTTGGACTCGATCAATACTTTGATTCGATGGGTGTGATAGATGACGCTGCTAAGATCAGTCATGCACCCGCTTTCCTTAGAGACTCGGCCCAGTTATGGTGGAGAAGAAAATATTTAGAACGCGAGAAAGGTACGTGTACCATCAAAACTTGGGGAGATTTCAAATCTGAATTAAGAAAACATTTTCTACCTCGCAACGCTGATCTCGAAGCTCGAGCAAAGCTAAGGCGATTACAACAAAAAGGTACGATCTCCGACTATATCAAAGATTTCACGACAACAATGTTGGAAATCGAAGACCTTTCCGAGCGAGACGCCCTATTTTACTTCAAAGATGGGCTGCAAGAATGGGCGCAAGTCGAGCTTGATCGACGCAACGTACACACCCTCGATGACGCCATTGCAACAGCTGAGTCGCTCGCCGAGATATCCCCAAAGTTACGGGAAAACATATTCGGGATAGGTGGAGAAGAAGACGATTACCCCGAAGAAACTCAGGTACGCCAAAGCCCTTCTCCTAAACGAAGTTCCTCCCCGAGGCAAGGAAAACCCAAACCTTCCTTGCCATGCTTCATATGTAATGAAGCTCATTGGACCAGCGAGTGTCCAAAACGCAAAACAATAAATGCCATACTCGCAGAAAAAGAAAAAGAAAGAAAAACCAACGAAGAACCCGAAGCCCAAATGGGCACAATGAGGCATCTCGGAGCCTTGGTGCAATCTGCTCCGAGCAACAAGACAAAAGACAACGGACTATTGTTCGTTAACATAAAAATCAACAACAAAGAAACCAAGGCGTTGATCGATACGGGTGCCACCCACAATTTCGTCGATGTCCGAGAAGCAAAGAGGTTGGGCATGTGGTACCGACGAAGCTGCGGCACAATCAAAGCCGTAAATTCAAAAGAAAGAAATATTGTAGGGACTGCCAAAGCAAGATCGAGCATCAAAGGATGGCGGGACAATCTGAAATATACGGTCACCAGAATGGACGACTTCAAAGTAGTCTTGGGACTCGACTTTCTCCGCCAAGCTGAAGCCTTCCCGATTCCCTCGAAGAACTCCCTGGTACTTCAAAATAAGAATCGAGTTTATGTTACCAGGTTATCGGAAGAGAAGATTGGAAATCAACATATTTCCTCAAGAGAGGTCGTGACGAGGACGTCACGAAATCAAGTGGGGGAGGGTGTAACGGGGCGCACTTTCTGCTCGGAACGACCTCCCCGATGTCCAGAATATTCTAGAAGCTTCCACCGAACTCTAGGTTAACCCCTAGAGTTCTCCAGATTTTTCCTAGATATGAAGACCTTTCTAGATTACATTAGATATGTTCCAGATTATGTCCTAGATTAATCTAGTATAACTTGTAATATCTAGAAATAGTCTAGAATAGATCTAGAATGGTACTGATCTAGAACTTTCTCTAGATCACTATATATATGTAATGTAGGATCCATTTGTAAATTATCAGATTTCCTTGAATGAAATAAAGATCAAAGCTTACAACCCTCCTTGCAAGTGTTCTCGTTAGTTATTTCCAAGTCTTTCTAGCTTACTTAGTCGTTTGAAATCGTCGACCTAAGTGCTACACGGGTTCAAGAATCCAACCCCGTGACATATAGCCTACATGACAAAAAAAAATAAAAAAATTGAAGAAATAAACCCATATGTTGTTGAGTATTGTGGCCTACATGCCACCAAAAGATTACATATTGATAAGTATGAGATCGGCAATTTAGAAAAGAAAACTTTGAGTCTTCACTATTAGAATCGAGAGTTTGTGTATTTAGGGAGTAATTAATTAGGATGATTTAGAATTTTAGACAAAGGAAAAAAGTAAAAAGAATAAAAATATCTATTAAAAGTGAACATATTAAAAATGACATACATATAATGGTTCGGTTCGATTTTTTTCGGTTTGGTCTTACCCTCCGACCCAAACCGAACCGTTTTTTTTCGGTTTCTCAAAAATCGAAACCCAAACCATCGGTTTTTGTATTCGGTCCGGTTTTATGGTTCGGTTTTCATCGGTTTTTTCGGATTTTGGGTTTTCGGTACGGTTTTTGCTCACCCCTAGATTTTGAGGTTAGGGAATTTTAAAATATCATAATCAGTTAAGATGTATTTATTAAATAATGAAACCCTTAATCGGGCTTGCACTATATCTAATAATATTTAGAGTATATATGCATTACGAATTGGTTAAAGAAACAAGAAGAAAATAAAGAAAGTGAAAAAAAAATATGTAAAACCAACGTCATAGAGCTTAAAAAAATCAATTTTTGTGTCGACCATTTTATATAGATGACATTCTTCTATATGAGTTATTAGATTAGATTTTATCGTTTTAAATGGCATCTCTTTGACAAACGGTTGACATTGTGTTTTAACATCATTTGATACCATAAGTCCACAATTAATCATTTTTCATTCCTGCTTGTTATATTGGGTAAAATCACATAAGAAAACATGTTATTGACAAGTATCTAAAGTGTAAAATAGTAAAACAGTGTATAAGGAGAAAAATAAATAGGAAACCAAAAACGACTCATCTGCAAAAAATCTAAACAGCACATGCTTTATCCGATACCTTGTTCGGTCATAAAAACCATGTACATCAGGGGTTGATCGAGCGTGGGACTTGGAGACTCCAACTCGTGTATAAATTATAAAGTAGCTATATATTATTTCTTGAAGTAATTCTAGTACTCATTGTAAAACTACAAATAGGACATTTGTGCAACCAGTAAAGAATATTATACCAAATTACACATTATAATTTTGAAAAAAAAACAAGCCAGTGTAGATATATATACACGGTGGAGTACACGAGCAAACACATTTTTTTTGTTTAAAACTTTGAAGATAGTTTAGATAAAGATTGCATCAATAAACAAAAGTTATATGTATGATGAGACAGTACGTATCACCTACTCAAACACACCATTAATTAACCATTACCAAAAAAAAACTCTCTGACCATCTTCAGGTCTTGACAATCGTAATTGATTTACTCTGACCCGTGGATATTTCCTCTGCATAGACTAGAATGATCCCATTTACATCAATATTGAAGCTAACCTGTAATTGTGAATGCCCATCGGGACCTGGCTTAAGGCCACATAGGTCGAACCTGCCAAGTAAAATGTTGTCCGTAACTTTGATCCCCTCACCTTGAAACACCCTGATAACTACTGCAGTTGAATTGTGCTGTGAATAAACCATCTCTTTCTTGATTGTGGGTATGGATGTGTTCCTGGGAATAACAACAAGCATTCTATCTTTACCATCAGGATAGCTACTGTAGTCGACTGCGATTCCTAGTGAGAGGGGAGTGACATCCAATAACACAATATTCCGCTCAACATTAGCATCACGTCCGCTTAACTTTGAAGCCAAGATTGCAGCACCGAATGCAACAACCTCATCACCATTCATGTTCATGCAAAGTTTTTTCCCATCAAAGAACTCTTGAACCATTTGTTGTACCTTGGGAATCCTAGTCGAACCACCAACAAGAATCACTTCATCCACATTTTTCTTCTTCATTCCCCCATCAAACAAACATTTTTCCACTAGTTCAATGCATTTTTCAAAGTAGCTTGAATTTAGTTCCTCAAATTTGGCTCGGCTTATTTTAATCGAAAAGTCAATGCCGTCATACAAGCAATCAATTTCAATTGGAGCAAAAATGGTTGACGACAAATCCCTTTTTGCTTTCTCACAAGCAACTTTCAACCTTCCTAATGCTCTTGGACTTCCTCTTATGTCCATTATGTGTTTTTTCTTGAATTCATTCATGCAGTGATTAACGAGTGTCGTATCAAAATCCTCACCACCTAAATGAGTATCGCCCCCAACAGCTTTAACATCGATGACACTGGTATTACTGATTTTCAAAAGAGAAACATCAAAGGTTCCGCCACCAAGATCAAAGACTAACACATTTCTATCATTATGCCAACTTTTGTCGGACATATGGTCTAAACCGTACGCAATCGCAGCTGCTGTAGGTTCATTTAATAAACGCATCACATTGAGGCCCGCAATGTTTGCTGCTTGCTTTGTTGCCTCTCGTTGATTATTACTAAAATAAGCAGGAACAGTGATCACAGCATCTGTTACCTCTCTTCCAATAAACTTTTCAGCAGCCTCTTTCATCTTTTTAAGAACCATAGCAGATATTTCTTCGGGTGGAAATTTTTTCTCTTCACCCTTGAACTCAACTACAGCAGTCGGCTTCTCTTCGGGCCCATTAATGATCTTGAAAGGCCATGACTCCATGTCCTTTTGCACTTGAGGATCACAGAATCTGTTTCCAATCAAACGCTTAACATCTGAAAATTTAAATGAGTATGGTTATTGCTATAATTCTGAATTAAAGAAAAACATAGAATAAGAAATCATATATTGAAACTTGCCAAACAAAGTGTTAGTAGGGTTTTTGGCGATTTGGTTTTTTGCACCCTCGCCTACCAATAACTCCGAGTCATTGAAAGCTACATAAGAGGGAGTTATATTGTTTCCTTGCTCATTAGGTATGATCTCCACTCTATTTTTTTTGTCAAACCAGACAGCAGCACATGAGTATGTTGTTCCAAGATCAATACCAATTGCCACTCCTTTCATTTTCCAATCTGAAATAAAGAAGAAGAGTGACGTTGAGGTGAAACAAGTCAGAATGAGAAACGAATATGCTAGAGTTATGGTCTTTAATATGTGTGAGATTTCTTCAAAGTGGAAGAATTTACGTTCAAAAAAGTATGCTTTTATGGGTATGTTTGGTGAAACTAATTAACCTTAACTGTAAACTAGAGCTGGAAGCTGGAATTTTGAAAAATATAAAAAACTCTCAAAAAGCTTAAAGTTTCTTCTATTAGCTTTGATTTTTGAGCTGTTTAAGAGCTTTTTGAAAAATTAAAAAAGTTTAAGACGACTCATCCAAACAAAGCTTTTATAAAATGAGTTTTTTTTTTTTTCAAAAGCAAAAGTTTTAAACTCTTGAAAATCTCCGCAAAAGCTCTTGCTAAACATGTCCGATGAATTAGAAGAAAGAGGAAGTCACCATTGAGAGGCATTAAACAAGTACATCAAAATAAGTTTTTATGGCCTTAGCTTTTCCTCTTTCATTTATAGCATGTCCTAATTAACCTTAACTCTAAGTTTACTAAAAAAATTCATTATCAATCTAATTCAACTACTAAATCATTTTTTTAACAAACTATTCTTCTTTGGAAAATGAACTCCATTTATTGAACCTAAAATAAGCATATATTAGATGGCCTTTATTAATTAGTCTCATCTTTAAATGGCAACGGGACGGGGAACCAGAATGAATTTGCATCCCCGTCTGTCTCTCTTCCATTGGGATTTTTCCCCTTCCCAAATCATTAAAACAATTAACAAATGTTATAAAAACTTGAGATAGACTAAATATTTCATTCATTAAAAACGACTATAAAAATAAATATAAAGCTAAGACGAGAAAGAAAGGATTTCTCGGAGCAATCAGGGATTCCGCGTAGCCAACCCCAACCTGGTCAAATATTTCATCATCTCACTATGGGAAATCCTTCGATAGTTAAATGAATTGCTTTTTAAACTTTGTGTAACAAACATCCATTGCCAATTTGCCAGAATCTAAGTTTTGTTGGTGATTTATGTCACCAATATGATTTAAGTGTAACGAGATTAATTTGTTTAACCAATGTAATCTTAATAAATATCGAACAAGTTCGGAAAGTGTGAAGTGCACATTTGTTCGAACTTATCTTGATTGTTTAGGGGCGAAACCCCTAAACGATGGGGGTTCGGGGGCAACACCCCGATAGCGGGGTCCAAGGGGCACAGCCATTTTATTTTATATTAATATTGTTGTATTAAAAAATGTCATAAAAATCAAGTTTGACCCGGTTTTGACCCTAATTATTAGATACGGTTTTGACCCGTTTTATGGTTAATAAAACTGCATATAGCAGTTTTATAAACCGTTTATAACTCCTAATCGTTGGTTAATAATACTGGTACGTGATAGAATTCATATTCACACAAAAACCACCACATTCATAAAAAATAATTTCTAAGTCTTTTTTATCATATTAAGGATTTCGATAGTACCATCGAAATACTTTGATCTGAAAATGATATCACAACTCTCGGAATCCGTTATCGAAATCCCCAAATACTACAAGTTTCTTATAAAAATTGACATTCCATGCATTAGTATAGCTAGTAATGATCTCTATCATTAATAAACACAATCGCTAATCATAGTCATAAACCACATTATTTAACCTCTTATAAGTTAAACCAATAAGATATTGAACTCAAAAAACCAAACAGCAGTCAAACCTATAATTATAAAAAAAATTAAAAAAAAAAAGTAAATAAATAAACAATCGATATTTACCTCTCTGCTCAAAACTTAGTTTCGAACTCTTGGACGCCCTACGGCAGTGGAATCGGCCGATAAAAGAAACCTTCGCGCCTAATTGAGAATAACAAGTAGGAAGTTGAAGTGACGCAAGCAATATATATAGTTAACTCAACTTTGACTTATTTACATGAAAGCCCCTTCTAGTTTTACAAGTCTATCTTGCACCCCTATTTAATAATTGTTTAGATCCTATTATTTGGAGATGTAATGCAAGGTTTATAAAAGGTTTACGAAGACATGAGATTAAGGTGACATATACCTTTCTCCATTCATTATTTTAGAAAGTCCATAAAAGTTTATAGATTATCGAGAATTTGATATTTATTCATATCAACTTTCATAAACTATGTCACACCTCGCTCAGGCGGAAAACGAGGTGTGCAGTGTATTAGGTATCAGAAGACCAAGTATTATATCGAATAAGTACTATAACAATAAGATTACATTAAACGAAGTTTAGGAGTTACAATAATACAAATAAAACAATACAAAATAGTACATGGCCTAAATTAAAAGTAACTACGTCTAGCTAAATCTCTTCGAAAGTCCATACAATATCCAAAGCAAAAATAGTAACTCCATAATCGATGCAAAACTCAACATCCTGAAAAGCGTTAAAAATACGACGTCAACATAAAGTTGGTGGGTTATTCGTATTTTATAAAAAAAACATAATATTTTGAAGATTTTGACCCATTAGAAAAATGTAGTTAGAAATAAATAGTAAAATGGATAATATCTTGAATTATAACAATGTACGATATATGCATAAACCTTAGATATTCATCTACACCTGAACCTTACAACAAAGGCAACATTAAACCCTCAGTCTTAGTGTGTCAAACTAAGATAGTACAAGAAAATTAAGCGGTAATAACATCCTTTCACACAGTGAATGATGAGGGTTCGTAAAACCCATATAGATCTATATATAAATACCGGGGGCTCAACTAGAGTTAACAGGTGTTTGAGGGCCTTATACTACCACCAAGGCCGTATAAGTTCAAAGCAACACTAAATCTAAAGGCATCATAATCTAAACATGCATAATCAAGATATATAAAATTTAGTTAACGCTAATCATGCCCGAAGTAAAATTTATAAAGTAGTAAAAGGGCATCGAATAACTCACGAATCAGCGATAAGTATGTCGGGTAGACACGTCACCTCGCTACGACTTATCGCCGATGGATTCGACGACTTTAATTCCAAATATTCATTATTCGCCTAAACTCTACTAAATTCTAATATTTAATATAACGTTAATAATTATACGAGCCTAAACCTATTACATTAGAGATACTTAGACCTTTTATTTCTTATGCTAGGGCACTTAGCGGAAAATGAGGTGTGCAGTGTATTAGGTATCAGAAGACCAAGTATTACATCGAATAAGTACTATAACAATAAGATTACATTAAACGAAGTTTAGGAGTTACAATAATACAAATAAAACAATACAAAATAGTACATGGCCTAAATAGAAACTAACTACGTCTAGCTAAGTCTCTTCGAAAGTCCATACAATATCCAAAGCAAAAATAGTAACTCCATAATCGATGCAAAACTCAACATCCTGAAAAGCGTTAAAAATACGACGTCAACATAAAGTTGGTGGGTTATTCGTATTTTATAAAAAAAACATAATATTTTGAAGATTTTGACCCATTAGAAAAATGTAGTTAGAAATAAATAGTAAAATGGATAATATCTTGAATTATAACAATGTACGATATATGCATAAACCTTAGATATTCATCTACACCTGAACCTTACAACAAAGGCAACATTAAACCCTCAGTCTTAGTGTGTCAAACTAAGATAGTACAAGAAAATTAAGCGGTAATAACATCCTTTCACACAGTGAATGATGAGGGTTCGTAAAACCCATATAGATCTATATATAAATACCGGGGGCTCAACTAGAGTTAACAGGTGTTTGAGGGCCTTATACTACCACCAAGGCCGTATAAGTTCAAAGCAACACTAAATCTAAAGGCATCATAATCTAAACATGCATAATCAAGATATATAAAATTTAGTTAACGCTAATCATGCCCGAAGTAAAATTTATAAAGTAGTAAAAGGGCATCGAATAACTCACGAATCAGCGATAAGTATGTCGGGTAGACACGTCACCTCGCTACGACTTATCGCCGATGGATTCGACGACTTTAATTCCAAATATTCATTATTCGCCTAAACTCTACTAAATTCTAATATTTAATATAACGTTAATAATTATACGAGCCTAAACCTATTACATTAGAGATACTTAGACCTTTTATTTCTTATGCTAGGGCACTTAGCGGAAAATGAGGTGTGCAGTGTATTAGGTATCAGAAGACCAAGTATTACATCGAATAAGTACTATAACAATAAGATTACATTAAACGAAGTTTAGGAGTTACAATAATACAAATAAAACAATACAAAATAGTACATGGCCTAAATAGAAACTAACTACGTCTAGCTAAGTCTCTTCGAAAGTCCATACAATATCCAAAGCAAAAATAGTAACTCCATAATCGATGCAAAACTCAACCTCCTGAAAAGCGTTAAAAATACGACGTCAACATAAAGTTGGTGGGTTATTCGTATTTTATAAAAAAACATAATATTTTGAAGATTTTGACCCATTAGAAAAATGTAGTTAGAAATAAATAGTAAAATGGATAATATCTTGAATTATAACAATGTACGATATATGCATAAACCTTAGATATTCATCTACACCTGAACCTTACAACAAAGGCAACATTAAACCCTCAGTCTTAGTGTGTCAAACTAAGATAGTACAAGAAAATTAAGCGGTAATAACATCCCTTCACACAGTGAATGATGAGGGTTCGTAAAACCCATATAGATCTATATATAAATACCGAGGGCTCAACTAGAGTTAACAGGTGTTTGAGGGCCTTATACTACCACCAAGGCCGTATAAGTTCAAAGCAACACTAAATCTAAAGGCATCATAATCTAAACATGCATAATCAAGATATATAAAATTTAGTTAACGCTGGTCAAAGTCAACTAAGTCAAAGTTAACCAAAGTCAAAGTCAACCAAAGTCAAAGTCAATCATGGTCAAAGTCAACTAAGTCAAAGTTAACGCAAGTCAAAGTCAACCAAAGTCAATATCAAAGATAGTTGACTTGGTCAAAGTCAACGAAAGTCAACCGGTTTAAAAGGGAGTCAAAGTCAACGAAAGTCAATCTTTGACCAATTTGAATATTTTAAAGATATAATTTGAATATTTGAGTAAAATATGTTTAGGAATCAGTTTCGTAAAAGTTATTTAAAATTTTAAGTTTAAAATCGAAGATTTGATCGTTTTCGGAGAATAAACGTTATAACAATAAAATAGACGTTTTAATGTATATAAAGGCAAATAATATATCGTTTAAGATTGCGTTTTATGTTTTGAGTCCAAAACACATATTTAACAGTTTATAATACTTTACGTATACTAATATAGGGTTACGTATACTTAAAATTGTCCGAAAAACGCGAAAATAGCGAAACAGCAGCTAGGTGCTGCACACTGGTTAACCAGTGCTGCGCACCAGCTTGAAAATACGCCCGGTGATGCGCACCATAGGTTCAGTGCTGCGCACCGGGTGTGTGGTTTCACTTTCCGGTTTTTCGTTTAACGGCGTTTAGTACCGGTTAGTTAGTTTAAGCTTTAAGCGAATATATTTACAGGTCATTACTTGAAGTTATTTAGTCAAATAACTTATAGTTAAGACTTATATATCATATACATATATATATTTGTTTATTTACAAGATTTTACCAATTTTAATTATATTATGTTAAGTTTACATATAATACATATTATGTATAAATTACTTAGATTTAAGTCTACTAAATGAAATAAAGTGTTGGAAACATTTTCGAAAGAAATTTACTAATATTCTTATGTGATTATCCGGTTTTAAAGTTTATGTAACATTTCGGTTAAAATGTTCTAATAACTTATTACATGGCATTTTATTAGGTTTTAAGTGGTTTCATTAGATGTTTAGTTATTTTAGTCATTTTAATCATATAATCGAATTTTGTAAGATAGTTTAGGTGGTAAAATAAAGGATTAAAACGGAAAACGTAAAGGTGAGGAAGAAATGAAGATTTACCGAAAAGTCTTGAAATGGTAGCAAATCTAGAGACTTTTGCCGGAAAAGACTTCAATGGAAGTATGGAGAGTGAGAGCTCCAAACAAGAAGAAAAGAATATGTTAAAAAAATATGGATTTTTAAAGAAGAAAGAAAAATGAAGGAAAGTGTGTTGTAAGAGATTTTACTTACCACTTTCTCAAGGATGGGGAAATCTTCCACTTCAAGAACAACACGGAAAAAGCTTCCAAACAAGGAACAAATTTAGTGTTAAAAAGATGGAGTTTTTAAAGAAGGAAGTGGAAGAAAAAGTGTTTAAAGAATAGAGTTTACTTACCAAGTTTTCAAGAGTTGAAACTCTTCAAACCCAAGAATAACCGAGAAGTAAAAGGGTGAAGATTTGTTGGCTAAATCCCTTGCAAGAACATAGAAATGAGTTAGTATTCTCATAGTTTCAAAGAAAGAAAGTTAGAGTAAGTAAAAGATGAATTTTTGAAAGAAATCACTTACCGAAAGTTGTATGATGCTCAAGATGACTTCCAATGATCTTTCTCAACCCAAATACCACTCTTGAATGTGGTTTACTTCTCTAAAAGTTCCTGGAAATGAAAGGAGCTAGAGAGGGTTTGGAGTTAGAGAGAGATGCAATTTTTGTTAAATGAGATGAAAACGGTTTAAGGATAAATTTTGGTATGAGAGATGGTGCAAACATGTTTAGAGATTCACAATTGGATCTAACATACCCAAATGGGGAATTTTGCAGAAGAAATCACGTGAAAAGGAGGTTTGGAATCTCAAGAAATTGACCACAAATCGTTTTGGCATTAAACTGATTTTGAGGGTGGTGCTGCGCACCGTGCCCCTTTTTGTCACTTCCGTTATCTTTTCGTTAAAGGATCAGATTTGTAACAGATTCCGTTAGTTCTCCGTTAAAGGACTAACCTTGTAATAGATTTTTAGTTTGAGGGTAGATTTTGTAAATTTTTAAACATTAATTTTCTCGAAAAGACGAAGGCTTTAAAATACCAATATTAACCTACGAGAATACTTAATATTGCTAGGCACTTAGGTACTATAACGTTTACGTCACGAAGGACGAAAGAATGATTTAAATCCCGACTAAACAAATATCGCGTGAAACAAAATAAATACCAATAATAATAGGGTCAAAATAAAATAAATAAAAATAACGGTAGATGATAAACGCAAAAGTGTTACGAAATATGCGGTTGTCACAAACTAGGAAGAGTATAAAATCGGGAGTAACATTAAATTAAAAGCTTTTGTAACTAACTAAAGAGATAATATTCTGATATGAGTTATAAACGTTAGTCAAGTTTATACAAGTAAAGAAGTAAGATTATGGAAGTTTAGGGTTATAAAACTTTGATGTCGCATGTCATGTCTATGTTAAGGACTTGATAAAGTTCATGTATTATATTATGAATACGATAAAACCCCGCTCAAAGCGGAAACACGAGGTGTTCCAGTTTATGATATCAAAAGTTAAGGATTACAACAAACAACCGTAACAAAATACATCGAAATATAATAAATGAATCATGCCAAATGTTACAATACAAATGATATCAAAATACAAATACGGATCACTTAGGAACTAAATGATCCGTATTTGTATTTTGATGTATTTGAGACGAGATTTTGTATCAATTGTATTGTAACATTCGGCATGATTCATTTATTATATTTCGATGTATTTTTTTATGGTTGTTTGTTGTAATCATTGACTCTTGATATTATAAACTGGAACACCTCGTGTTTTCGTTTTGAGCGGGATGTGACATGTTATGTCAATGTTATGGACTTGATAAAGTTCATGTATTATATTATGGATAAGATAAAAAAAAAAAAGTTTTAAAAGTTGTGGGGTTTGTTTTGTAATGCACGAAAGATAAGAATGAACTGTGGATTTCATTCAATTGAGGGACTATTCACAAAGACAATCTAATGTGTAGTGGTTCATATGGGTATTTATGTATGAAGATATAGCAACAGGGACTCATTAACAACACAGAGACTGATCTGTAGTGGTTCATATGGGTTAAGACGAGTTCAGGGAGTGAATCCGTAATACCCGACAAAACACAGAGAACATTTATATAATTAACTCTTTTAAATATATGTTTTTTTGAGAGAACATTTATATAATTAACTCGTTTAAATATATGTTTTTTTGAGATTTGCCTCTTGCACTCTTTATAACATTATCAGTTATTAACCATGAGATTAGCATAAAGAATGCTTCTCCGTCCCACCAACAATCCTAACATAAGATCCTAGCATAAAGAATGCTTCGGGTCGGGTAAGCATAAAAATGCTTCTCCATCTTAACAACAATCCTAGCATAAAGAATGCTCGAAATTAACCTAATCAACATATATTTGGTACTATCTACGTATAATAGAAAGTTATTTTTATGTTTAAACCGGTCGGTGATATTTTAACTAAACATGATGATTACAGTCACCTCGCGAAAACAACCATATTCATAATCTAATAGACAAACGTAATAATGTTATTGTGATTACCATAAGCCAAATAAAAGGATAGCATAGACTACTCATATAACTGAGCTATAAATTGGTTGCATACACTTTCTAATGTCGTTTTCCTCTCCACAAGCTCAGTAACTTCAGCATGTTGATTTGTGTCAAGCCAATTAATGGTCTGCTTAATTTCAGTCTCCATTCTCTTCAGGTCTTGATACCTCAGCCGAGAAACAACTGATGGGTTCTTGATTTTACCATTCAAGTAGTAAGCATATTTCTCCAAATCGTTGTAAGCGTCTACCTTCTTTTTGTGCTCTTGATATTCAGCTTGAAAATTCTCGGCATCGTTCATCATCTTTTCAATGTCCTCCTTTGACAACCTTTCGTTATCATTAATTATTGCAATCCTGTTACTCTGACCGCTTCCAATTTCTTCAGCCGACACACTCAAGATACCATTAGCATCAATCTCAAAGCGAACGTTGATACGAGGTACAAACCTAGGAGCCATTGGTATGCCAGAAAGCTCAAATTCACCCAATAAAAAATTGTCCGTAGACTTAGTCCTCTCGCCTTGATACACTTGGATTAAAACGCTAGATTGGTTGTCAGATGACGTGGAAAAAATCTTCTCTATCATCATAGGTATGGAAGTGTTCCTTGGTATCAAAACAGTCATGATTTTACCAGCTGTTTCAATACCAAGTGAAAGAGGAGTAACATCCAACAACTGCAAATCTTTCACTATTTCATCACCCTCGCCACTTAACTTAGCTCCAAGAACTGCTGCACCGTACGCAACAGCCTCATCTGCATTGATGCTTTTGCATAGTTCCATTCCATCAAAGAAATCTTGTAACATTTGTTGTACTTTGGGAATTCTAGTGGATCCACCCACAAGAACCACCTCATTTACATTGGTCTTGTCCATGTTAGCATCTTGTAAACACTTTTCAACAGTCGTTATGCACTTTTTGAAATAACCCGAATTTATCTCTTCAAATTTCGCTCTAGTGATCAAGTTTGAAAAATCTACCCCTTCAAACAAACAATCAATATCAATAGAAGTTTGAGTAGCCGAAGAGAGAATCCTCTTTGCTCTCTCACAAGCAACCCTCAATCTTCCTATAGCCCTCGGGTTTTGACTCATGTCCTTTTTGTGTTTCCTTTGAAACTCATGAATAAAATGGTTCACCATTGCATTATCAAAATCCTCACCACCTAAACGACTATCTCCAGCCGTGCCTTTAACTTCAAATATACCATCATCAATATTTACAAGAGAAACATCAAATGTACCACCACCCAAATCAAAGATAAGAGCATTCATTTGACTGTTAGTAAAACCACCCTTGTTCTCTAGCCCATACGCAATTGCAGCTGCTGTAGGCTCATTAATCATACGCAAGACTTTCAAGCCAGCTACAGTACCGGCATCCTTTGTTGCTTGACGTTGCCAATCATTGAAATATGCCGGGACTGTTATTACTGCATTTTTAACAGCTATCCCAAGATACGCTGTGGATATTTCCTTCATCTTGGAGAGAACCATGGATGAAATTTCTTCAGCTGAAAAACGCTTTTCTTCACCTTTGTATGTAACTGAGATCATTGGCTTGTCATTAAGTCCTCCAAAAATCTTAAAAGGATAAAAAGCCTTGTCAGCCTGCACCATGGTATCGCTGAATCTCCTTCCGATAAACCGTTTAGCATCTGAAATATACATTGTTAAAAGCAGCAACATCATCATCTATAATCTAAATCTTTTAATAATCCATATGAGCAGGTTATAAATAAAAGTGTATCCATAAAAGAGTTGATTATGAGTTACCAAAGATGGTATTAATCGGATTAACAGTAATCAGATTCTTGGCAGCATCACCAACAAATCTTTCGGTGTCGGTGAAAGCAACACAAGATGGGGTAGTTCTGTTGCCTTGTTCATTTGGTATGATTTCTACACGATTATGTCTCCAAACAGCAACACATGAGTACGTAGTTCCGAGATCAATTCCAACCGTTACCGTCATAGTTCAACTTAGCAAAGATCGACCAATCGTAATCTGGAAGGGTGATAGAATACTACAAGTTTAATTAACAGCTTGGAATGTGCAATACTTTAAATTTAAAAGACCGTTGCCTTTTCATTTTCCTTTGTGGTTAGGGTTACGAGAAAGTTTAAAAAATTACATAACCTCATAACCCCGTTTAATAAGTCGAAATAAATACCCTAACTTTTAAAATGGCTAATTGGCACCTAGTATATATTATTAAAACTATCAAAGAAGGCACTAAATATGTACTTTACTTTATTTATACCATATTCAACCAAAAATATATCAAATAACAAACTTCTTTTATAAATAAAAACTAAACGAAACTTTTATAACCACGCAGCTCATCAATGACAACACAACTTTTACCTTCTTTTTATTCCAAGAGACTTAAGATCATATTCATTAGTCGGCATGTAATTAGTCGAAATCCGTATAAACAATCAAAAGCTTTTGTGAAATTAGTAAAATTGGGATGCCTACAATTACAATCAAAAGCTTTCAAAAGTTTGAAATATTGGCAACATTTTGTGTGGTCAAGCCTAGTTGTCCTCAAGCTCAGACTCAACGGGTTTAGGTTCTGAGAACTTTAGATCAAAATCTGCACGTTCAAATTTTACGTGTTAAGCTCAAACTCGACTCAAGAGTAATTTTACGACCTCGAACTATTTACCCGTTGAATCGTAGTAATTCATATGTTGTTTTAGATTCTTCTAAAGTCTAGTCTTACCATACAAATAAGGGTTAAAGTTGTTTAAATACACTTATCTCGCATTTTATTTTGTGTTCATTGACATTTTTTGGTCATTTGAGCCAATATACTCCTAAAAATGGCTATTTAGGACACCCTACTTATTAAAACGCCTTTTTGCCTCAACGATTTACTTTTATATGTACTTGGGTCATTGTATTTTTGAATAATTCGTTTACTTCATACAAGTATAAAAACAATACTTTTCACATGACTTGACAAATCGGTGTAATACTTTAAAACTACATCAAGTCAACAGAATATGATACTTACCTTTAGTTTCTTCTCAAAACTCGATCTGGAAACCTTGATTTCTCATACTAAACTTTGTGTTTTTGGCACCTCTAGCTAGGTTTAAGGAGATTATGTTTTTATACTATAAATGTCGTTTATTAAATTCAAATTGATCGACTAATTCGAAAGTGGCCGCATACTACGCAAATGCGTATATATCTTTTATAGCAATAAAAAAAATCAACCTTTAACCTAATTACATTATAATCCTCTGATACTTTTTTTATAAATATTTTAAGGGCAACAAAAAACATCTAATTTAGATATTAGTAATATCCGTACGATGTACGGTTTTTCTGAAACATTGAATACTTTAAAATATACTAAAAATTATCAAATTTAACTATGCTTTACGTTAATGAATCAAAAATATGTTGGATATATGCATATATTATTATTTAGCCTAAATCATTAAAAATGTCATATAAAATTGCGTATAATATACTTGTTATATAATTAGACTATTATTAATGATTCACCTCAAGATAAAAAGGAGTTTTATGAAATTGCTACTGATACTCTTTTCTATTAATTAGAAAACCTAATTAGTTATTAAATCTATTTTAAGTTGATATTATTATTATATTGATTTATTAACTTATCATATATCCATATCGATTGAAAACTTTTTTGCTTCAAGGATTTTATTTTAATTGAAAAAGGATGTCTATTGATAATTATTATAAAATAATAAAAATTGCAACTTTTTTGCTTCAAGGATTTTATTTTAATTGAAAAAGGATGTCTATGGATAATTATTATAAAATAATAAAAATTGCAATAAGTCTTATCTTATTATTATTAACTAATATTAAACCCGCGCGATGCAGTTGGAAATAAAAGTTGTATTAGGAAAAATTATGGTACCAATTTATGGTAGATTCACATTCGTCTCAAGATAATTAATAATTATGGTTCAAGTCGTTCGGACACTCGGAGCATAAAAATAATTATGTTGCAAGACTTTCTTATTTGGTCTTTCGAATCAGAAGATGAATTATACTAGATAACCGTTTATGGTGGTTGCGCCCATTTGGGCCATCATTTTATTATTTATATGCGGTAACGTTTTTTGTAAGTGTCTTGTTTCACGATTAATATTTTGAGTGTAATAGTTTATGATTTGGTCCATCAATCTTCAAACTGATTCTCTCCATATATTTCACATACATGTGGTGATGTAATAAACTCATTTGATTGTTTTAAAAAATTGTTCTTGTTCGATCGTTGGAACTATAAAATACTATTTATATACAATGTCTAATAGTTTTTTGTTTGAACCGTGTTTTATTAAAGAAATCATTGATTTGGGTCCAAACTCGAACTTCCCGTTAAAAATGAGGGGTAATATATAACTGCATGACCATAATCGTATTGTGTTTAATAGTTTTCGACTCTAGTGTTGCGACTATATTTTAAGTGTAATAGTCTTTTAGTGGCCTTTTTGACTCATATATTACGCAGTAAAAGCTTTAGGTCATCAATCCTCTCCGGGAAATAAAAACAATTATCCGATTACGGGTTTTAAATCCGGATCTTTGAACATAACAAGTTATTATATGCGAAACTTAATAAATAAAAAAATTAATCCACATTTTAGATATGGCAATTAGATGTAAAAAAACAATTGTTTGAATTTTTTTTATAAAAAATTATTAGTCAAATTAATTGTAATTTAATTTAGTAGAGATAAATAATGAAAGTAAATAAATGGGTGTTTTAGATGGTAAGAAAAGTGAGTTGAAAAGAAAGAAAAGTAAGTTGAAAAATTAAATTGAATTTAGATGGTAAATAAATGGGTGTTGTTTTAGTCTTTTCTTTCTTAAATTTAACTTTAAGATTTTGGGTCAAATGTTTATAAATAGTATAGATAATGATTAGTTATAAAATAAAAAGAAAAGTTATTTACATAATTATTTAAAACATCATTAAATTTATAAATCTTAGCTTCCTATGCTTATAAGATTCTTTTTGTTAGTAGATTTGAAAACTAATCGTGTAATATATCGAACTAGACGTATTCATGCGCGTTGCACGTTGACAATTTCTAAAGAGATTTGTCACGAACAATGATCAGAATCAGGAGTTTTGTGTCTTTAACCGCCGTCGACCTACTACTTTCTAAAATTAAAACACATGGTTTGTGTCTATTTCCTGCTACTTTCTGTTTCCCTCGAATGTATAAAACTCAACTTCCAACAATAACACATTTATTTACTCACTTTTATTTTTCTTTTTCCAATATCAAATCAGTGAATATTCATATCAAAAAAATATCAAATCAATGAATATGTGTGGAATCGTTCTCTCCGGTTAACCGCCGCCGACATTTTCTGGAGCTCCGATCTTCTCAAAACCTCCCTCTCAAAGCCTCTTCGACTCACCAGTTTGTTGGCACAACTATCAAACACCTTCTCCGTCACGGAACTGAAAATGGTAAATATTGTATCACTTGTCTCATCAACAACATGCACATGGACCTTATACCTGCAACAACGAAAACAAACATTTCAAAAGGCAGGAACTGGGTAGGTTAATACCATAGTCCCTACATAAAACAACTCAAAACAACAACCTTATCATAGGGTACTTGCAAAAGTCATCGCAAAGATCACAAAAAAACAAACCATCCTTTACAACTAACTCTTTGCTACATTCTCCACAACTCTTGTAGCACCAACCCGATTGAGTATATAGACGATCAACTGTTGATAAAAAAAAAGTGAAAACATGGTCTTGTAGGCCATCGGTCACGGCATGCCAACCAACTTGCCAGTACTAATTTGCATAGCTGCTAACGCCTGGATCATTTTGCAAGAGGTATACAAAGTCGTTATTTATAGGTCATGGGGCAACTAAAGAGTTAGGACATAGTAAAACTCTCCATTATGGTACTTAAACTCAAATATTAAAAGATGGGGCAACTAAAGAGTTAGGAGTTTAATATGGGACAACTAAAGACTTAGGACATAGTAAAACTCTCCATTATGGTAATTAAAACATATATTAAAAGATGAGTCAACTAAACAGTTAGGAGTTTAACATGGGACAACTAAAGAGTTAGGACATAGTAAAACTCTCCATTATGGTAATTAAAACATAGGGCAACTAAAGAGTTAGGAGTTTCAAATACACAACATTCCACTATTTTAAATAACTTACACCTTAGATGGTTGACAACCTTAGATTATAAGTAATAGTAGATTCGAAATATTAATTTGGGAAAATGCACTGGGTGGTCATTGTACTATGTCAAAAATTCCGTATAGGTTATTGAACAACATTTTCGTCTATCTACATCACTATACCGCATTTTACCTGTTATTTAAATCACTTTTTTCAAACTACCGGTTAAAAACCGGTGACGTCACCCCCCCCCCCCCCCCCCCCCACTAAGTATCCCTCTCTCTCTTTCATTTTTAATATACCAAATCCAATTGGGATCGTCACTTTATTATTTTATTAAACCCTAATCCCTTCCTTCGCAGAACCCTAAATTGATAAACCCTAAATCATCGATCAACGTTAAAATTGGACATCGTGGAGCATTGAAGTATGATAACGATCAACTTTCATCGTGGTGGTAGATTTGAAAAAGACCCTTTGAATTATGAGTACGATATGCTAAGTGTTTTGAAGGATGTGGACATAGATTCCATGAATTTCAGTAAGTTTAAAGCTTTTTTAGAAGAATCATCATCTGCTTTATGCAATTTTATTTTTTTTCTTGTTCCTGGTAAAGATTTAGAGACTGGTTTGAGGCATTTAAATTCTGATATCAGTTTAAGGAGTTTTATAAGATATGCTGAAGAGAATTGAAGTTTGATTAAGATTTACATTGGCCACTCAGAGTGTGAGATCACTAGGGACCTTATTAAAGATGGAAATTGTGGTGTAACCGAATCAGTAGAAAATGTTGAAGAAGAAAGTGATAATGATGATGAAGAAGAAGATATGTATGATATGTACTCGTCGGATGAAAGTGACACTGCATCTGTAGATCACCTTTCAGAAGGTGAGGATGAGGTTTTTGAAGTTAGGAATAGCAAAATGAGTCTGCCTAAACCTAAAAAGAAAGCAGTTAAAATGTTTGATCAAACATTTATGTCTAAGATTTATGGGGGTTTAGATAGGGAAAAAGTGTTTGAGAGGGAAGTATGTTTTGAAGGTGAGTTGACAGCAGATGAAAAGGATAAATTGGGGCCAGTGGATGATCCTAGCATTAAATGGAAGTTCATGAGACCACGTTTAGGTGAAAGGTATGAGGGTCCAGAGCAATTGAAAAGGTGTTTGGCTTTCTATGCTCTTGCTAATGGATACCAATTGTATTACACAATTAATGATGGTAAGAGGCTTTTAGCTAAATGTAGTAAAAATGTTGGTGATGGTCCCAAATGCACATTTAGAATGTGGGCATCTTGGATGCAGAAGGAAAAGTACTTTCAAATCAAGAGTTTACAAGATGAGCATAGATGTTCAAAGAGTTATGACTTTGGAAGCTTGATTACTTGCAACTGGATAGCTAGGAACTATGCTAAAAAAATCATGGAAAGACCTAATATCAAAATTAAGGAGATACAGCAAGCTATGTTGAAGAAGTATAAGTGTAGGGTGACTGTTGGTCAGGCTAGAAGGGGGAAGATCAAAGCATTGGAACAATAGGAGACTTGTTTAGAAGATCATTATGGGCAGTTGTGGTCATATGCAGAAGAGATTATTACATCTAACCCAGGAAGCACTTGTTTAATGAGTGTTGAACCAATGCCAGATGGAAAAAATTACTTTAAAAGCTTTTATGTTTGTTTTAAGGGACTCAAAGATGGTTGGTTGGCAGGATGTAGGAAGGTTTTAGGGATTGATGGGTGTTTTTTGAAAACTATATGCAAAGGAAGGAAGAGATGGGAATAACCAGATGTTTCCAGTGGCTTGGGCAGCTGTGAGCATTGAGAACAAAGAGAATTGGAAATGGTTTATGGAATGTTTAGTGGCAGATTTGGAGTTAAACTATGGTGAAGGTCTAACTATCATCTCAGATCAACACAAGGTAATTTTTATATCACTTCTTAGGGTATTTTTTATGTCAATTAACTTTGTAAGTATTCATTTTTAGGGTATTTTGGAAGCAGCCAAGGAGGTCATACCTTTAGCAGAATATAGACAGTATGCAAGGCACATATATGCTAACTTCAGAAAGAAGTTTACAGGTGTGTTGTTTAGAAACTTATTCTGGAAAGCATCAAAGGCCACCTTCCCTGCTAGATTTGAGAAATATATGATGGAGTTGAAAAGGACAAGCAAAGAAGCAGATAAACATCTTAGGGAAAGGCAACCAAATAGCTGGAGCAAGGCCTTTTTTACAACAGATAGGGCATGTGATGCAGTGGAAAATGTGCTTCAATTCTGTTATAGTGGATGCTAGAAGGAAACCAATTATAAACATGCTGGAGGATATAAGATTGTATATCATGTTAAGGATGCAGAAGATGAGAGAGAATCATGAATCATGGAGTCATGAGATTTGCCCAAGCATAAGGAAGAAGATTGCATTGATTCAGGACTTGCATAGGTATGATTTTCCCATTAAATTTACCTCTATTTAAATGTTTTTTGGCTAATATTTCTTATAATGTATAGGCATTGGGAGGTTTTTCCATGTGGAAACAGTTTGTATGAGGTAAGGAATGGTTATACTGCATTTAGAGTAGATGAAGTTAAGTGGACCTGTAGTTGTAGATTATGGCAGTTGTCAGGTATTCCTTGTGAACATGGGTATGCAGTTATCTTTCATTTACACAAGAATCCAAACCATTAGGTGTCAAATTACTTCATAAAACCAATGTTTGTAGCTACATATAACCATTTCATAAATCCCTTAAATGGTATTGAACAATGGCCACCATCTAATAACCAAAAACCATTACCTCCCATTGCTAGAAGAATGTCTGGTAGACCCAAACACAAAAGAAAGAGAGATGCCTTTGAGGGTGGTAATCAAGATAAGACTAAGATTAGAAGGATTGGGAGGGTAATGCATTATAAAAATTGTGGGGAAGAGGGACACAATAAGGCCACTTGCACAGTAGTTAGAGATGGTGATGCAGGGGATAGAGGTGGTGGTAAAGCTGTTAGGGGTGATGGTGAAGCTGTTAGAGGTGGTGGTAAAGCTGTTAGGGGTGATAGAGGTGGTGGCAAAGCTGTTAGGGGTGATAGAGGTGGTGGTCAAGCTGTTAGGGGTGGTGGTAGGGGTGATAGAGGTGGTGACAAAGCTGTTAGGGGTGGTGGTAGAGGGGATAGAGGTGGTGGTAAAGCTGTTAGGGGTGGTGGTAGGGGTGATAGAGGTGGTGGCAAATCTGTTAGGGGTGGTGGTAGAGGGGATAGAGGTGGTGGTAAAGCTGTTAGGGGTGGTGGTAGAGGGGATAGAGGTGGTGGTAAAGCTGTTAGGGGTGAACAATTGGAACATATTGTGGAAGAAGAACCACTTAATGAACAAGAGGGAAGTACTGAAGAGGTAAGTGTTAGAAGGAGATTATTCAAGGAGGTGGAACAGATTATGGAAGAAGAGATTACAATTAATGGGAAGGTTGTTAGAAAAATAGGGCCAAAAGATTCTTTAGATGGTAGTGCATATCCAGGTGGTATTAAACCAATTGGTTATGGCGTATCCTGGGATCCTATTGATGGTGAGCCAATGTTAGGGGTAAGTACTCTTTATTTTTCTTTTTATATATGTTTGGGCAATTGTGCATAGCTTGTAACAATTTAAATGTGTTTTGTAGAATAAGGATGGACTTCCAAGGTATGCTTGGCCACCGAGGATAATTGTAGAAGATTGCATAATAGAGGCTGGTCAAGATGTGAATGCAGTGTTGCATCACTACAAAGAACAAGAAGCTGAGGAAATCCAAATTGTGTCTCAACCTCCTTTGGCAACTCAAGAAGCTGAGGAAATTCCAGTTGTCACTCCCAAGAGGAGGTTCAAGAGGCTTCTGAAGAGGCCACCATATGTGTCTCAAGAGGAGGTTCAAGAAGCTCCTTTGGAATCACTTAATGAATAAGAGGGAAGTAATGAAGTTGCAGTCAATGTCACTCCCAAGCAAAGGAAGCAAAATGTGAAGTTGCAGGTGAAGAGGAGGCCACCTTCTGAAAGAATCAAGATTGCACATTTCAAGAAGTCATTGTCACCAGGTCCTCGTTTAACTGCTGATGACTGTATATCACTTGATTAGGAATGTTGTAGTGTTGACTGTCTTTTGGTTGTGTTGACTGTCTTTTGGTTAATTGATTAGGAACTTGTTAAGGTAGTATGCCACTTGATTAGGAATGGTTGTAGTGATTGTCTTTTGGATATAAATGTTGGATGTAACAATTACATATTACCATTCCTTTTGTTTGTTGGTAAATGTTGGTTAATGCCATTCCTTTTATTTAGTTGGTAAATGTTGGTTTTACAGCAATTGAAAATTTGGTCATTGCCATTTGGGCAAAATGTCATTAAACAGTCATAAGGATTTGGGAAAATGCCATTACACAGTCATAAGGATTTGGGAAAATTCGGTCATTGCCATTACATATAACCATTACACAGTCAACAATACAAAATGCCATTTGGGCAAAATGCAATTACATATTACCATTACAATAGAAATAGAAAACTGAGTATTAGTACAAATGCTACAACAAACAACAATCTCATATAAAACAATCGATTTGCAGCTTGCTTTTTCACCATCGCTAATTCAGCTTCCAAAATCTTCATCCTCGAGTACAATTCATACATCCTTGAATGATACCATCTGTTTGGTAGCTCCGGATCAAACCAACTAAAAAAGTTGCAATTTTTTGTTGGATCCTATTAAAGAGATATCTATTAATAACCTAGAAATCGAGATGAACAAAAACAAAGGAAATTTGGGACTTACAAGATAGTTTGGACAATCTAGAAATCGTCTTCCTGGATTGATAGATGTCCACGACGTCCAACATCTAGCAGTCACTCCACAATTACAATTTTGTAAATCCATCTTCTAAATTCCCCAATTGAATGTAACCTGCAAATTTCCCAATTGATTTCAACTTAAAATTCTTGTTTATAACGTTGGGAATATAACGTTAGAGAAAGGATTACGTGCCGGTTACCAACAGGTTTCAAGTCACCAAACTTATCTATTATAAACGGTTTTTTAAAGTTAAGGTTATAATTTAAAAGGTAAAATGCGGTATAGTGATGTAGATAGACGAAAATTTTGTTCAATGACCTATACGGAATTTTTGACATAGTACAATGATCACCTAATGCATTTTCCCTATTAATTTTCACATGTCAAACTAAAAGAACTGTTGTCATATGTCAATGCAAATTGATTTATGATTTTATATAAATATACCCTATATTTATTACGGATTAAAAGAGTAGTACAATATCAAATTATCCATCCATTACATTTTCCTGAGGATATATTTACCAAAATTAAAATACATGGTACAAAAAAGGCGAAAAGCACCATATATATATAGACCAAATTAGGGTGAGGTAATGATGAGTTTCCTACCACTATATATGTGATAGACGTGCGACTGTTGATAGCGGCAGCAGCCACTAGGAAAGAGGTGGAGCTAGATGATGGTTATTGAGCCGGAGTCATTATCATTAATTAAATGCATGTAAGTTTTGTGACGGCTTCAAAATGACGTAATTCACTTATTCTTTTTCGTATCTCATCTATTGATTATTACATTTGTCCACGCTATATTTTTAAATCAAATTTTAGACTAATAATTTAAGAAAATATATCATTACTCGCTCAAAATATGTAATCATTTAGTACAAATCCATAAGCATTTAATTACCATGCATTGGTTAACTCATTAACCTAACTTTTTTAATTAAAATTAAACTAGATAGTAAATTTCAATCACTTATTAGAGTTGTTACTTTGGATTTTTAAAAGAATAATTTTTTACATTTAATGATAGTTAATTAATTTTGTATGTTACTCTGAAATATAACTACACATTCAATGTTATCATAATTAAATAAAAATACCTAATAGATATAAACATTCCATTTTTATGAAAAATATTACTAAAGATATAAGCATCGTTATATTCTCCTAACTCATTCTCTTAAACATTCGAAAACACTACATTTGTAATTTACTAACTTTATCTCATCTGATCAATTGATCTTTCTAAATATCATGTCTATATGATTAGAAGGATAAGTAGAGATACAAATTATGAGAATATATCATCTTTGTAAAGTTATACGGAGTACTACTTTTTTAGGCTCGACAAAACTCATTAGTTATAGATCAAAGACTTAGAATTAGATTCGTAAGATGTCATTTTCTAGTATTTCTAGATTTACATATCTTAATAACTTTGAATAAAATTAATTTGGAATTAACATAATGATGAAGTGTGAATGTGTGATGATGAGTTAATTGGAACTTGTTATTATGTTCCATCCTAATAATAATTATTAGTACAACTTTCAATATATATTAGATGGATATACACGTAACTGTCATAACCGTTGTCACATATCCCATTAATCCCTTCTTAATCTTAACTTACTATATAATCAACATTCTTAATTAACTATGCACTAAGATCAAATGGATCCTCATGCAAATTACCTTCAAAACCTCACTACCGATATCGATTTTCTTCACTACTTTGATCTTGTTGATCAACTTCCATTTGGGTACATATTATACTTTACCGGCTCAAAATAAGTTTCATTTGAACTTTGTTCGATATTACTCATTTTACATTGTGACATACAACGTAGTATCTTTTTTTTTCTTTTTACCTTTTTTTCAAGTCCTTGAGTACTTATTTTTGTTTTCGTTATGTAGGTATTACACACTCGAGTTCCAGCATACGAACAAAGTTTCGTTAACTGAACAAGATCAAAACTATGTTTCTGAATTAGCATTTCCATATATTAGAAGTACTAGTGATTGTAATGCGGTCAATAATCAGAGCGGTCCCGATAAGAAGAAGAGGTCGAGACCGCTAGAGTTGGAAGAAATCAAGAAGTATTTTGAGATGCCGATAGCTATGGCAGCTAAGGAACTCAATGTAGGGTTAACTATGTTGAAGAAAAGATGCAGAGAGCTTAATATCAAAAAATGGCCTCATAGAAAACTCAAGAGTCTCAAATCACTCATTCATAATGCCAAGGTAAATTACTATTTTATCCTTATCATGTACACTTTCTTCATGCATGCAGTTTTATATAGTTTTAGATTCTGTCTTCAAAATGCAATAGTCTTTTTAATATGAAATCACTAATAATCTATAAATGATGTGATAAACTAGGAGTTCGGTTTCGAGGAAGAAATCGAGATGCTTGAAGAGCAAAAGAAGATGATTAAGAAGGTGCCAGAGACGAAGCTCAATCGAAGAACTGTGAAGGTAAGACAAGTTTGCTTCAAGGCTACCTACAAGAAGAGAAGACTAATTCCCCTTACTACTCTTTAGACTTGGAACTATCTTATGTCTCTAATCAAGGGGTACTTGAATCTTCATTGTATATCTTTGTTAAGTTTGTAATTAACTAAGGGGCAGTTTAGTCATTTTGCATGATGTAAAACTCAATTGTTTTGTATTAGTGCAGTTGAATGGGCATTGTAATTTTAATTGTTTCTGAGCTGTTTTGGGGTAAGATAACCATGAATTTAACAAGTTCGTGACACAAATTAGTCGCGGCTGTTTAACAATGAAACTTTCGAAGCAAAAGGGGTCGTTTTCAATATACGAAGTTGTTAGAATTCGTAAATACTAAGCACATATTATTATACATAAAGCGTATACATCGTACATAAGCAATCCTCATCTTTTGTGGCTAAGTCAAGCAATTCTTAGTTATTATGATCAAGATGAACAAATCTTTTATTGTAAGTAAAATACGATCCAACACACGCATAAAAAGTTTCAGCAAATTTCTCCACCGAAGAGAAGAGATTCTAACCAAAAGAATTATGTGATGCTGGAATTAAAGGCGAGCTGCAAAAAGCTATACTCCATGGAAATATATCGTCTTGGGAATGAAACGAATACCTATCTTTGGGAAGGAGAATGCTTTGAATGTAATTTTCGGCGTCTAGTATCTCTGGAGATGCATCGTGATCAATAAGCATGATCTTAGCCCTTTTTGCAGCTCGAGACTCTTGGTTAGACCTTATTTGGCACATGTCTACTTCAGAATCAGAATCGAAATCCTTGGTGATGGACTCGGATTCGTCATAAAGGGAAGGTAAGGATTCAAGAGAGATTGCTTTGTTGGTATTTGCAAAGGTTTGCCTTGTTTTGTAATCGTGTGCAATTCTCTCTAAAAACCTTGATTGTGCTTCCATTTTCACCTTCAAATTCTTTTGCACCTATTATACAAGATTTTGTCACGACAAATTGATAAAAATATACGTGATACCGTAGTACATATGCGTGTTGGACTACATCTATATTTACCTCTAGTTGATCATTCAAGCGTCTTTCGACTTCCATTTGCATTTGTAAGGCATCATTTAGTTGAATACCCCTAAAATATGAACACAGTGTTTGTAAATGTGTATTATAATTTTGATTATATAAAATTTCCTCTTAACATACATATAGAAAGCAAGTGAGTAGGATAACTCACGATGTTTTGCTGAAGTTTGGAAACATTTCTGATATGCGTTTCTTTTCAAATTTATTGCCGGCATTTATATTGTCTACAACATATTGGCAAGCCGAGCATGAAGGACATTCGTTGAATCATATTATTATATTTATACGTATATATGTATCCTTCTCTTTAACTTACCTTGTGTTGATTCGGGGATGAATTTAGACATCCTATACTTCTGCAAAACAAACAAAGATAGCATTAATGATTCGATAAATGTATTGAACTTTTATCTAGCTATATATGTTTGAATGAGTAGATACTTTCAAAATACATAACAAGAGTCACTAGAAGCATAAAAAATAACAGTCGGTGGCACACGAAAGTGTCTCTAGAAGAAACAAATGAGTCACTTAAAGTAAAGATATCAGTCACCAAAGAAATCGAAGTGCTTTACCAACTCGCAAGAAAAAAAATGTGGGAAATGGGTCGAGGATAAAACATTTGAGTTTTTGCTACTCTTTTCAAATGTTTCACTAACATCCAGATATAGTTACAATGTATTTAACTAATAGGTCTCTCTCTAATAAATTTGTAATTAGTAGACTAAAAATCGCAACCTACAAACATATGTTAGCATGTTAGTGACGGAATCCTATCATAAACATCGCAACCTATATACGTTCACATGTATATAGAAATAGGAGGAGATATGACCTGTAAATGGCTTTTGACATGGTAGATTGTGAGTCCTGTGACACCCATTGTCTTTAAAATGCCCTTTGGTGTTGCCCCTATAATTAAAACAAAATTGACCCGATATTAGCAATATATCAGCAACGGAAATCCTATCATAACATGAATTAAAAGGCAAACTTAGCGATAGAGCTAGATTTGCGTTGCTAATAAACTTCCTTTCAGAAAAAAGGTACATTTCCTAAAGCGGAAAGTAGGAAAAAGTAACTCGTTATATTTATGTAAATTTTCTATACTCCGTCAAATATTGAACCCGAGTCTTTACTTTTCTTCTTAAAATTCTTAATACTTACTATTAGGTCCACCAAGCTGAGTAACAGCCTTTTCAAACAAATCATGAAGTTCTTGTGTCCATTTCAATCGTTCTTTCCCCAAGCCATCAGAGCGATTCGTACCCATCTCTCAGACAATACGTTCCCCCGGCCTTGAGCGAACCCGTTTCAGGGATTGCACAAAAGCGAAAGACAAACATTTGAAGGGTTAATAAAAGGACCAAGTAACCACACAAAAAACAAAAACAGTACAAGAGATGTTTCCAAGGAAAAACAACAAGAAACAGGCGATGTTGTCTAAAAGAGGAAAGCAAGAGGGGAGTTCGATATAACGTTTACTTTGTTCGGTATAAACCAGGTATAGATTTGTGTCTCTTTCTACAATTTAACAAATAATTATCTTATACAGCCAACTTAATTCATAATAGCTGACCTCATTCTGTTTACACCAATAAAAGAGATTACGTGGTGTAATAAGTAAATTTGATGGTGTACAAATCATCTCCCATGGAAAGAGGTTGGTAAAATCCAACCCGATAAGAACAAGAATTAAAAGCTATAGAATAGAACGATGGAATTAAAACGATTCTTATAATAATATAAGTAGCATAAAGAACAAAGGATCCAAGAAGGTGAAAGATGTTCATTTTCGACCCTCTTTGAGCATAATCTGTTATGAATAGTCATTAACAAAAAACAAAAAAAAAAAATAAAAAAAAAAATACATATTACAGACATTTTTTTAAAGGTAATATGGCATGAACTGTTAATGTTTTTCCTCGAATTTGTTTCGGTTGTTGTGAGTGTACTATGGCCTAGCTCGTTTCATGGTGCAAGATGGGCATTTGTACTGTTTTATACTCTCTGCTTTTGCTGGTGTGATTTTTACGCATTTGCCATGATACCATCTTTCGCAAATGTCACAGCCGATCCAGAATTCGTCAGCGTTGTAATTTCCACCACAGGTACCACACTGTGTGTCACCATGTTCATCCTCTTCTTCTTCGTAGCTTTCTTCTGCTGGTGCTGGTGGCTTTTGGACGCTTTTCACCTGTCCATCACTTGATCTCTGTACACAAAGAAGTTATGGTTATGTTTGATTATGGTTAGATTATGAGCTAACATACATAATTAACTAATAAATCGCACCTTTGTGCTGGCCTTTGCTTTGCTTCCACTTTCTGCAGCACCAGACTTGTCTTTTACTGGTTTCCTTTCTGATACGACTTCAAAGACAGTTGGCATTTCGTTGATCATGCTAAACAAACGCTTTCTGTCAAAAATACAACGTGGTAACGTAAGTTTTTGAAATTCAAAAGTTAGCCACAATCCGCAAGTATAGTATGTTAAGTTCAAACGTTAAAATATATTCCAAAAGCGGGGGGGACGGGGGGGGACGTTTGAAAAACGCTGGATTTTGTGAGACAGGAGAGCAGCAAAACCGATAATAAAGGTTTCCCAAATCAACTAGCCAATGTGTATGTATGAGTTTTGCAGCTCCCCTATCTCAAAAAATCCAACGTTTTTCTAATATAACACGGATGAGGTATAACACAACTTTGGACTATTGACTACCTAGTAAACCACACACTCACACTTTGACTTCTATGGAATCGTTTTGAAACAGAGAAAATTGCTACAAAACCGTAAGAAATTTTAAATTCATTATAACTTTCATCTACTAAATTAATATTTAAATTTTTCAAATTTAAATCTGTTCGTAAACAATGAAAGCAAAGCAAAGTCTTGTAAGATACGTAAAATGCAAGAAAATAGAATGCAATAGTAAACATAAAACCATCAAATAAATGTTCATTACAGACGAATAACCAATATTCGCCTCACACAAAATTTGGAAAATTAGCATATGTGGTCGATTGTCCACCAAGCAGGTCACAGTAGCACCTTTTGTGAGAAAGATATTGTCCATAACTTAAAATCCTCTACAATCACATTCTTAATGAATATGATACCTACTTGCATTTGCTATTTATTTCTTCGGTATTTACATACAACTTCAGACCGATTCACAAACTTACAAAAGACTAACATATATAAGAAATTCATCAGCAAGTACTTAATATTTAGATGCTGATATAGTAGCAAAAATAATGAGTTCAAATCAGGCCAAATAACTTCCCATAAAAAAAGTAAAAACCGATGTGAACCGCAACAACACGATAGATAGATTGACAAAAAACATATCGTTTCATAACACATCAAGCAAATTAAGCTGCAAAACACCAATTTACATCAAAGCTAAATATCAAAAGTACCTTTCATTACGATTTAAGCGAGCTCCAAGATAGAAAGCAACAGACAGCAACCAACAATCACTGTGAACTGCAACAAGTGACAACCAATCTTTGCGATTCATTCCATCTCTGGCAAAGTTTATACCGAGAGCTGGTTCAGGAAGCTCAGGAGGAACTTCTTCTGCTGGTAAAGTCACTTCCCAACTTTCATTCGCGTGTCCATAAAGACACAAATTCTCCTTCTCTATAACCACCATACCACAAAAAAACATATCAAAAAGCTTTAATTTTATTTCAAGATTCGAACTTTATCGTTTTTACGTTTCATTAACTAACAAAAACTGATAAATTTAGTTTACCCAAATTTTAATTGTTTAAAAAAACCATAAATTCATCAAATTAACAAATTTTACCCTTTTAACCTTTTTACCATACAAATTACATTAACAAACATATAAACAAAAATTAACCCAATATTTTTTTATTATAAAGATAATAAATTTAATATACCCAAATCCCAATTGTTAATAAAAATCATTAATTTAATCAAATTAAGCTTAGAATTAAAACAAAACCCTAACTAAAATTCAATTTACAATGTAGTAAAAACTCAATTAACAGATCTATAACCAAAATATAAAATTACCCGGGTCACAAATTCCATAAAATTCATCAACATCTGCAAAATTAAATCAAATTAAGAAAAAAGTTAGCAACTTTAATAATAAAAAATTAAAAAAAAAAGATTGGAAATTAAAATTAGGGTTTATAAAAATTGAATTACCATAAGTCAAAGCACGAACTATTCCGGTACGGCGAGCGTTGTAATCTTTAAAGATCTCTTCAACAGAACGAGGGTTTGCCATTTCCATAAAAAAAAATTAATAAAAAAAATATAAAAAAATTGGATTCAAATTGAAGTCTGTAATATATTTGACTATATATGTATATGGTGGTTTTTGCACAGATCCGGGCTATAGATATATAAATATATATCTATAATTTTTTTAAATCTGATGAGAGAGAGAGAGAAAGGTATAAAAAAAATAAAGATGAAAAGAGGGTATAAATTGCTATGAGCACTCTTTCCTTTTTGTAAGAAAAATACTTGAAATGGGCTTTTCGTTTGGGCTTTGGGTTGTGTTTTCGTTTAAAAGGTTTTTCTTGTTCGGGTTATTTATGAAAGATCAGGTATTTTGACTAAGATGTATCATGTATGCTAGGAGGTTGCATACGCGGTGATTTTTTTTATTTTTTTTAACTTGTTTAGCGGTCATCTAAAGATGTTAACGTACAGAGGTTCGAACCCGAACGCTGGTCACTATCGTGGTTAGTGGTCACATTGGATTAGTTAAAGTACAAGGACTTGACGAAATCTCTCAAATGAGCGACGGCATTCTTGAAGGACCAAGACTATAACAAAACATTGACATACTATGTATTTAATTCATAATGCAACTTGAAAGATGACATACCAACATTGTAGTGTTACCAAAACTATATGATTGTTTAGTTTAACGAAATAGTTGAGCATAAGTCTTTAAGTTAACTACCGTTATATGCACTCGTATAGCAAACATTTGGTTCAATAAAGAGTATAGATCAACATGTCCATTTTCTTAAACACCCTTTGACCGGGTTAGTCCCAATACCATTCACAACTTAAAATTAATACAAAAAGTTTTGAGCAGAATACACAACCAAAATCTAGTCAAAAGAAAATTGATGACCACAAGACAGAAGATTCCTTTAATAAAATAAATATCTAATTCAAAGCAAAAGCAGCATTTTTTTTCTCATCTTAAGCAACTATAGAAGTGACGACAGAACCTTAGGAAGATGTCAACAACATTTTGATACCCTTTTTCTGATCCGAAGTCAGTCTTGTAGGAAACTTGATATCGAATTTGATCCTTAAATTCCCTTTTTTGGTTGGTTCTTTGGGAATAGGCATTCCTTCACCTTTAACGACTTCTTCATACGTTGGACTAATTACGTTGTTGATTGGGATGGTTAAGTTTCGTCCATCAAGGGTTGAGATTTGGGCTGTGTAACCCGTGAGAGCTTCGGGTAGGGTTATCTTTTGGGTCATAACAAGATCGTTACCATCTCTTTTGAAAACGGGATGGGGTTTCTCGTCGATGATGAATACCAGGTCAGAAGGAATTACACCTCGTGTCTCGTTTCCTTTTTCTGGGAAGGTTATTTTGGTGCCCTTTTTCCAGCCTGGTCTTATCTCTATAGCGAGAATTTCCTCCACTGTGGTGGATCTCCTGTAATTAAAGGCAGAAAGTTATATATAAGAAAATTTGCGAAAGGATAATGAACTACGATTTCAACCCAATAAGAAAATTGGGTTATATTTTATTCTTAGTGGATCACACGTAAAAGTTAGGATAATTAGCACATAATCATGTGTCTCCAACCTTTTAAATTTCTTGGTTATAAAAGAGTATCAACAGAAATACGTACTAAGAAATTACTCGTTTTGACTCAAACTATAAGCCCCACCAGTCCATTAAACGACATGTACGATTCAATGAGAAATTCGCAAAGCTTTAGGATTACAACTACTGCAAGCCAGTCAGAAAACCTCTTAGTTTCACTACATTGACATATATAGTAAACCAGACAAAAATGACCCTGAACAAGAGCAAGTACTCGGACTTGGAACATAAAACGTGGTTTTTGCAAAAGAGGACAATGCACACAATAGCAACAAAGTTTATATTTTATACCTATTTCCATTTTAGTTGATGAACTTTTTGGTCCATTTAAAGCAACGTCAATTTCTGAAACAATGAAAGCTAAGCTATGTTACTATTTTGCGTATAGAAAAATAGTTTCCTAGAAAGAATATTAGACAAAAGGGTTTTCCTATATCGTGTGCATTTAACCCTAAAATTTATCAGCGGTCTCAATAATCATCAAACAAAAACTATTAAAACCTGTATAGTATTCTAATTCATGTATGTCGGCAGGTACCTACCTCCGAAAGTAGTGTCGAAAAGCAATATACAGGATTGTTGATCAAATTTTTAGCATTATTATAATAAGAACTATCTATAAACTGTATTATAACCATGTAAGTGAATTAGTAAGATGCCTAATAGGAATTCAGATAACTTCTACATTTGGCCATTTTATCGATACATACTCACAACTTATTTAAGTCAAATTTATCCTTATCGGCAATGCTGAAGAAAAAGATGCTATATTTTGTAACAGGACATATGAAAAACAAATCAAACATTAAAACCTTTCTGCTAGATTATTTGCACAATGGTGTTTCACCTTCATCGTCACCAATAAGAAACAAACCTATAAAATTGTTCTATTTCTAGGTGTGCAACGAATGTTGGTCATACCTTTAACAACTCGTATATTTTTCTTTGTCAATTTGTCACAAGCATGGTTAATTCATAAGAAAAACAACCGTCAAGACATAAAGAAAAATAAACGATTGTTTTTCAAATCAAAATAGACTAAAGTTATTACATGTCATGAGAAACATGTTTATTACTTTATTGATGTATATACATGCACATGCATGTCATAGATACTAAGAAATACTGAATCTGCATATCTTAAGGGCTCACTTACTCCTTAGAGCTCAAAGTGTTCTAAACTTAGGACTAGGACAATTTTACCAATGAAAAATAGCAAAAAATGGAAATGTACTTTCACTTTGGTTGCTCGACTTTCAAAATTATCACAAAACCATCCAACTTCCAAAACTAAAAACTCTTAATCAAAACCGTTCAACTCCCAAAAAATGCGATAAAAACTATTTAGGTTTGGTAAACCATCATAAAATCAATTGATCTTTCAGAAACCGTAATAAGACCATTCCACTTTTAAAAACTAGTACAAAAACGATTTAACTCTGGGAAAAAGTCGTATAAACATTCAACTTTCAAAAATAGTTATAAAACTGTTCAACTTCAAAAACCGTAGCAAAAAACATCCAACTTTCAAGCACCATTAAAAAATTCATTCAAGACATCATCATCTAAAAAGGTTTAGCGCGATAACCAATTTTGAAAAGTTCACTGGTTTTAGTGAAGATTTGGAAGTCTGGTAACCAAAAGGAAATGAGGTGAAGTGCAGTGCTACGTATAACAACTTCTGTTTCTAATCGCCATCTAAGTTGGAATATTTAAATTTACTTCTTGCGTACATGCTTTAAGATTTCCCAAATATGGAAGATATACATAATAATATACAAGTGAAGTTGGAAACCACTAGCAGTTACTGCGATATTCGGTCGCAATTACTCACATAGTGCATGCTTAATGCACCATCCAGGTGTTGGTTTTATCGAACATTGAAAGTTATAAACCTTTTTAGGCATGTGAACTAACCATTGGTAAGTATTTCATAAACTCATGGGTGACGGATATCAAATAGTGGCGAAATAATAACTTCACGGTTATGACGTATAAAGAAATACTTAATTAACTTCAATCAACAGGAATCAAGTTTCTTGCAAATTAAGAAACCTCAAATTTTATGGAGAGAAAGAAAACGCTTACCCGGTACCATCGGAGACATCCCTAGAAATCTTCATCTTCTTTGTAGTCCCCTTAAACAAATCCTCCAAGCTACAGGGCAAATTACGCTCAATCATAGCCCCTTTCCTAGGCGGCATACTCACAGATCCTTCACCGCCACCAGCTCCACCAGTTGCCGCCCTAAACTGAGAAAAAATATCATCACTAAATCCTCCCCTCTGAAACGGACCCCCTCCATGAGGCCCACCCATACCTCCCATTCCTCCAAACGGACTCGAAAACCCGAAAAACTCAGAGAATATATCATCTGCATTCCGAGGATTAAACCTATACGATGCAGAACCACCATCATGTGACATACCCGAAAAACCACCAGCACCAGGAGGTGGCACCTGCCCCTTCAAACCCTCCTCACCATACTGATCGTAAATCGCTCGCTTCTGCTGATCACTCAAAACCTGTTTCAAGATTTCAACAAATTCAACAAATTTATACAAAACCCAGCTCAAAACTTATAAAATTCAGCAAATTTATTCAATTAAACTAATAAAGTAACAAACTTTACAATTCAAAACAAAACCCTAACATAAAATTAACAACTGAAAATTGAATTGGGGAAATTGATAAAGATACATCATAAGCTTCGGAAATAGTTTTGAATTTGGCTTCAGCTTCTTTTTTGTTGTTAGGGTTTTTGTCAGGATGCCACTTCATAGCGAGTTTTCGATAAGCTTTCTTCAAATCATCGTCTTTGGCGTTGCGATCTACTTGAAGAACCTTGTAGTAATCGACACCCATGATTGTGGATTTGATTGATTGATTTCGAATTGTGTATAGATATAGATATAGATATAGATATAGATATAGATATAGGTTTGTGTGTATGTATAGGTTTTTTGTTTTAGGGTTTGGAAGAATTAGTTGAGTGTCAAAATAAGGATGTCAAAAGTATTTGTTGTTTATAGTTCCATATAAATACACATTGTGTATAAATTATAAGGAGCTGATTTGGCTAATTGAATTGGAATTAGACTGAAAATCGGTTCGAATCGATGATAAACGGTTTGGATTATGATATATATAATTTTGAAATTTTGGTTTTTTGTTTTTGGTTTGGTTCGATTCAAAATCGGTTACTATCTGTCCAGTTTTTTGTCTTACTTTTCATGTATTTTTGGTTTTGGTCATGTATGGTTTGGACCGATTCGGTCTGATTTTTGACACATACACATAACAAGTTGAGCTAAAATCGGTTTAACTAGTGAATTGAACTGGAACCGGACTAAAAACGGCTTTAACCGATGAAAATTGGTTTAGTCTACAGTTTATGAAATTCGAAAATACAATTTCCAATTTTGTCAAGTCCAAAACCAATTACTGGCGGTCCGGTTTTCGGTCTTACTCTTTATGAATTTCGGTTTTTGAACCGTGCACATACATAACGGATTTAGTCTCTCAGTTTTTAGACCGTACATATACCCATAATAAGATTACATGAGATATTGAATCCGAAATCTATACTATTATATAAAGCATTTGATACTTTTACTTAAAGTTAAAAGTTTAAGAAAAGTTAAATTATTAATTTACCCTTTTATCAATAACTTCAAATTTGAAACCAACTTTTATGTAAATTAACTTTTAATGCTTAAATAAATGACAGTCAAACATTATTCTAAAAGATATTTTTAGTAAAGACTATTATAGCATATGTAAATTAATTTGAACTATATTATAGAATCTACTCATACTCTTAATCCCTTAAAATTTAAGTAATTGAAACATTTATTAAATTCAAACAAATAAAAATTATAATTAGGTTCAATTACTTATTTACTTTTTCCTCATCAAATTCGATATCTTTATGATTTATTTCATACTAATGCATTTAAGGTTTTTTTAATTTCTATGTTTTAAGTAAGTTAACTTTTAGAGAAAATATATTTAAAATATTCAATTTTTAAAATAAAAAAATAGTTAATATTTGAATCCATAATTAATTTTTGGTATTTGATTTCCCCAAGAAGTAAAAAGAGAGATTGTTTTAACAGTTTATATTTTCAGATAATTGTATTAAAATTCGAATAACTACTAATAATATTATTGCCACATTATTTCAAAGATAAATTGTTTATAATTTGTAGTATTTGCAAGATTTGTTATATATATTTTGCTAGAAATTGTTATGATGGTTGTTTATGTTGCTTTTGTAGACAAATTATGTTTAAATGTTTGTTAAGAGATGTTAAACAAGTTTTCGGGTTTTTTTAAGTTTTTATTCTTTAATAAATATTAGTGTTAATTATACGGTTTAGTTGATAATCATCTGTGATAATTATATAGTTTTTTTGTGAAAAATTTAAAAGATAGATAAATAATACAAATAAAATACAATTCAAATTAAAACAATAGAATGATAACAATATCTTTATTTTTTATTTATGTTGTATAGTAAAGTATTTATAAATATTTAACATTTATGTCTCAAACTCCCAATAAACTTATATTATAAAACGATTTTTGTATTATGCTTGATATGTATTAAAAAAATGCATAGATAAATAGACATCTCAATAATCTTTATAAAACATATAACAATTCAAAACCCGTCAATCTTAAATAAAAATTTGAGATAATGAATATATAACGTGAACACTTGAATACAAGCATAGAAAAATGGTCATTTGATATAACTAACTAAAATAAGTTAATCCTAATGAACTAAAAGATTGTGACTGTATAATGTTTATAAATAAATAGTATGTGGTGTACTTTCAAAATCAAAATGATTAAACATGTTCTATTTGTCAAATCGTAAGAAACATATTTGTAATTATCTATACTTTATATTTTGTTATACATATATGATTTTACCAAATGGGCTAATAGCGTAGAATAAGTTTAATTAACCAAATAGGTTGAATGACTAAAGATAAAAATTTCTAAATGGTCGAAGGATAAACTAATAGAAGGTGTAATTTTATTAAAAGGTCAGAATAGATAATGTTACCCATATTGCCAAACTTTAGTAGAGAAAATGGTTGAATGAGAAACAATTATAGCAACTCTTTTTATGCCTCAAATTGTCAAACTTAGAATTGTTACCTTAAAATTCATATTATAACACGAACGACCAAATAAGAAAGTATTATACTTAATATAAACCGGAAGTAACGAATAAGAAACTATCGAAACTCAGTGTTATATCAATAATTCTTTTCTATCCCGTAAGGTGAGCCGAAAATCATTACCACATAATTTGTTTTGGCTCAAAAGACCACCCCATAAATCATTACTCACACGACATAAATCACGACACGAATTGAAAACTACAAGAAAATCATTATCGCACTACAACTTTTCGTCGCCGCTGCATCACGCGGGTTCTATACTAGTTGATTATAACATGTCTCTCAAAATTAAAAAAAATTACATTATTTGATATTTGTGTTTCTTAAGTTATTAGCATAACTCACCTTAAAAACTTAGTTGTAGATGATTATAATTAAAACTAACATATAAAATAAATATAAGCTACTTTTCAATATGTTAAAATAACGATTATGATCCCTTAACGTATAGTGGTTTTTATGAGAAACATGGTCCGAAAAGAAAACACACTTATTATAATTCATAAAAAATAAACCTATATTATTTTAAAGGGATATAAACTTTGTTTTAAACTTAAAACACTATTTAAACAATAAACAGTTAAATAACTTTAGTTATGTAATAAACAAGAATATAAACTACAGACAATAGAATAAATTTAAATGGCTGAATGTTATAGTCGAAAGGCAAGTTAAATAAGAAACTATTAGCCCTAATATATAACATTGACTTTTAACGATAAATTGGAGTTTTAAACAAGAAACAATTGTCTTTCATAATATAAATTGGGTTTTTAAAGACAAGTTCAATAATTTTTTTTATGGAAAACCCAAGTTAAATTGTATATTGATTCGGTTCAAAATGATATAAGACAACTCCCAACAAGGAGCTTCGATTATCATCGGTTCACCAAAACCATGGCACCACCAACTTCGGTCGGTGTCGGTTGGCTTCATTTCGATTTGCCGAAGTTGAAGTGAAAATATGTGTGTCCAATTTTTATTTTTATTTTTTCTTTGGTTTTAGCTATTGAAAAATTTCATAAAATGTTTCATATGAGTCAAATAGACGTATTATAAACTTTTACTACATAAATCTTTTTAGACCATGAAAGTCGGAACAAAAACTATTACACTTAACTCTTTTTCCAGCGTAGCATCGCGCGAGTTTCATACTAGTATAACAATAGAGACATTAACCAAAATTGGGTTTCATACTAGTATAACAACAGAGACATTAACCAAAAGTAAGTCACGTCTTGAAAATATTATATAGTAACTTATCAAATCATGTAAAAGATATTAACCAAAGTTAAGTCTCGTATTGAAAATTTTATATAGGTGAAGAATTTTCAAGAGATGTCGAGAATAAAATGAATAATCATGGAGCTTCTTTCTAGATCTAATAGAATGTATAAAACTTTCCTTGTTAATATAAAAAATAAGATTTCCGTTATTGAGAATCACAAGAAGAGGAGTTATAGAAAACCAAACACACAATATTATTTTATTTTGACACATTCGAAAGCGAACACATAACCTTAAAATTAAGTTCACCGTGACAATATCTTTTAGCAAAATTAGCATGACATTTATTCTAAGACTTCTACGATGTGTCACACCGATATTAACAATTTCGTACCTTTCACCATTAGATCTCTATTTCTTTTAGAAGTACTAATATGCTAAACTTAATATTCCCGAGGTTCAAATGTTAGTTCATTTTCTCGCCGGACACATTGCATACACATGGTTTGTTATGATACAACCAAACCTCTTTCTATGAAATGTAAGAGGTTTTCAAGAATCAAGTGATGAGTTTTAAATTGCAAGAAAAGAAAAGAAGGATACAAAAACACCGAAAGAGAAATAAATAATGTAATCTTTAATATATAATAAAAGAGAGGGCTTTAAATGTCACATGACAAAGTAAGGTCCATTGGATGGGTTAACTTCTTTGATGTCAGCCGTTAGATCAGATTGATGATGTCATCAAATATTAATTTCATTTTATACCCTACAGTACATAATTACATTATCTCTTTAATTCCATCTCTACTAAAATAAAAAAACATAATTATAATTTATTTATAGAATCGTTTAATTTGGACTATGATTTACCTTATTATTATTCTAAAATCTCCTAATACAAAAATCAAAACATATGTATAAAAGTAAATATGTTATATGCTATTATAATTATAAATCACATGTGTATAAACGTAAATATATATATGTATTATACGTATAACATTATTTTCTCATAATAAATTAAAATCTACCCTATTATTTTTCTATAATCTCCTAATACAAAATATCAAAACATGTGTATAAAAGTAAATATGTTATATGTTATTATAATTATAAATCACATTTGTATAAACTAAAAAAGATATATGTATTACGTATAACATTTTTTTCTCATAATAAATTAAATCAACGTAAACATAAAATTTATGATTCAATTTTTATTTTTTTCCGCGCTATCGCGGGACAATAATCTAGTTAATTCAACATACAACGAAATTAAATGTTGGTCTGCTAATTATACACTATCTAATGCATATAATAATACATTAATAATAACCTTAAGATTATTATTATCAAAACTCATTCTATATATCTTAATTCAATGTTCAATATTACGAATTGTTTTTGTGTTCCATTTACAAATAAAAATAACCAGTTTTGCATTCTAAACGTTGTTGCATTAATCAAATAATGATTAAATCCGCTCGAAAAAACCAAATCTAACTCATACATAATGTCGTCAACTATCAAACAAGGAATTCCATTTCACATACTCTATGATAGATATAGATTATGAACACGATGATAAAAGTACAAAACAAATTAACATAATGACACAAATCTCTTTTGTTTCGCTTTTATCTTTCAGTAATCACATTCCACGTATTAAATATTTCACTCAACGACATAACAAGACATTAGTAATATTGTTTTTTGTAATAACCCGTGTTTATGAAAGTTAAGTCATGATTCCGAGATGTTTACATGGTGAAAAGTGTTGTAAAAGATCGTGAGAAAAGGATGGATGGATGGGTCTTTAAACATCGCTCTAGTTATAGTCTTGAAGTGTGTAGAACCTTATTTATATGTATAACTAGAATAAGAGACTTCAAAGAGTAGTGTCCACGATATTTGATGTAAATTTAATAGCAGATATGGTATTGATAAGTTTTACCCCGCAACTTATGTATATACTAAAGATGGTTAGTAATAGAGAAATTTGATTCTACACTTGATTACAAGGATCGATATATCTTCAACATTCAACCAAATTGACGACTATCCAAACAAAGTACAACACATAAATGGCATATGGTATCAAACTACGAATTAACTATGTTTCAAGACTTCACAAAGTTTCCTTTTATACAAAGTCAAAATTACATACTTGTGTGTCATTATGAATAAACTGATAATACCGATTGGATCTTACATATTCTAGTATTAAATGTTGAAGTTTGTTACTGATGGATACCAATTTAGGTGGTACTTGATTCTTTCACTTCCTCAGCAGCAGAAGGTACCTCTTTCACAGAAGTGGCCGTATCTCCTGTTTGTGACTGAGCTTGAGACTGCGACTGTGTTTGTGACTGAGCTTGAGACTGTGTTTGCGATTTAGCCTGAGACTGAGACACTGCTTGTGACTGAGCCTGAGACTCAGACACTGCCTGTGAATGAGCCTGAGACTCAGACACTGCCTGTGAATGAGCCTGAGACTGCGTTTGCGTTTGCGACTGAGCCTGAGACTGAGACACTGCTTGTGAATGAGCCTGTGACTGCGTTTGCGACTGAGCCTGAGACTGTGCTTGTGAATGAGCCTGAGACTGTGCCTGAGAATGAGCCTGTGACTGTATGGTTTGCCCCTGCCTTACAATGTGTGATTCCTGTGCGATTCCAAGAACCACCAGTATTGACCTGAAAAAGGCGTTTTTAGCACAATAAGGCAGAAGAAACTGAAACATGACATTTTTTGTCGGAAATTTGTTAGTATTTTATAAATAACTAAATTGTCAATTATGGTTACCAAAACAAAATTAGTTTTATAAACTATTGTTTCAATTAAAGTAAAGTAAATTAATTAATAAAATGACTTAGTAGGTTTTATGGATTTGAATATACACTTTGGGAAAATTTCAACCCTTTTTCTCTTGAGCTAGTTTTTTACCCACTAGATATATAAAACGAAAATCAACCCATTCGGAAGTAAATGGGTTGAAATTGCCACCTCTAGACGACATCAAACATGGTAAGAAAACCTGGGAAGTGAAGATCGAATGTCTGGTTGGCTTGCGTATGTTACCAAGGGACCTTTAAGCACAGGCTGTTTATTCATGGCAATTTCCAGCTGTGCAGGAGGAAGCTAAAGAGAAACAGTCAAAGAAATAACACCGTGACACAATTAATCATGTCAATTTATATGTTACCGTATGTATGAATGTAGAGAAATATGTAAGAGAATTACAATAGGCAAGTGATATTGAATTAGTAATGAAATCGAGCAATTTCAAAGATATATGTCAAGTGTAATATCAAAAGTTACAGGGCACAGAAAACAATATTTCTATAACTATTAGTAGGGCGCACCTGAAGTAGCACACCGAAAGATTGTGGCTTTGTTAGCTGAGCACATTTCAAGAATCCTACCCAGAGCTTTTGGTTTTTCCAAATCTAAACAAAATTTAGAATTTTCAACATATAACTTGCGTAAGATATCTATGTACGAACGCATGGATCAAGCGGATTGGGTAGCATATCATATCAAACGGGAAACTCTTGGTACGGGTAGGGTCGGGTTTACCTAACACACTTTTGTCCAATTAGCTTCAACTATTTATAAAAAAAATTTAGTATCTCAAATATAATTAAAACTTAATATTATTGTAATAATAATTTTACTTTTTTAATTTTTTGGGGGGAGGTTTATGCTTTAAAAATACACTTTGGATATCACTTTGCCCGTTTGACCCGTTAGAGATATGATATAATCAACTATTGATAACTAAATACATGATCATAAGAACATTTCTCACCTGCTTGCTTACAAGACGAGATAGAATCTCCATTATAAAATCCGCCTGTATAATATCTTCGGCGTGAATTTTCCAATTATAGAAATAAAAGAATGAGAACATATATATTTTAGTACATAATGTAACAGAAACAAAAGATGTCTCACGATTAAATATACCCGCAAACACCCCCACAATACTCCTTTAACAGCTGCAACTATCTTATAAGAATCAAAAACTTACATATGATAAAGAGAGTGTAACTGCAGATCATCTTACCAGGGCGGGAAATGCACCAATTGTTTGTATTACTGTCCGCATGAACAGCATTGGAAGAGGAATCTGCTCAACCTGAACGATAATGTTACTCTTTATTTGGCATTTTAGTGAGTTAAAGTATATGTTTGCGCATAAAATCGATAGAGACTGTTTAATTATGATTTTAAATTATTTGTAGACTAGAAAATGACAGTTATTTTCAGCTTAAAGTTCTGGACGAACAAAAAGCGCTTAACAAAGGAAGATAGAAAGAGATGAGTCATTACACTCCTTGAAACTTGCAAAAATATTTACTCTCTAACCGTACCGGTTATTAGCAGCAAGACCAAAATGGATGCCAATATATTGTGAAATGTAGGTTGTATTTATAAACGTAATGGGTGAACTTGGGTTACTTTCTCATGAAATTCGAAAACTGGACAGAAAGTGTTAGTGGGTCAATTTAAACAGATCTGAGCCATCTAAAATTTAACTCTTTTTAAACCATTACCCAACCCAGATATTTTACTACTTAGTTGAAGGTTGAACATACCAGTTGATTTAACACTTTTGCTAGAACTTGTTGGGTAAATATCTGTCGTTGCTGAAAGCAAGTGTTGCATGCATCTGTAATCTGTTAAAAAACATAAAACAAATTATTTAGTTGCAAAGTAATGAACGGAAAAGAAAGAAGAAAAAAAAGAGTATAAAAATAACATGCCTTCTTCAGGGGAATCCCATCTTTCTCAGGATCAATATTGTGAATACCAATCAGCACTTCAGCTGGTGTAAGAACTGAGCCGCCCTGAGATGATTCCTGCATTACAATGTTCAAGCAGTTCATCTCGGTATATGTTAGTTTTAATGATAGTATGATTTAGGAGGTTGTATGCATTGTAACAAGCGTTGGGTGAAAACCGTTTAAGATTAAACACAACTCGGAGTCAATATTACCTGTAAGGTACGGGTAAGTGCAGCCTGGAATTTATCGGAAGGAAGATTCACAAATCGGGGGAATATCTGAAGAAGCTGGGAAAACAAATACCAATAAATGTTAACGATATTATCACAAAAAACATGCATAAAAAGGAGAGCAATGAAAAAATACCTCGTCTTTTTGTAGGAAGGGTAGTATCGGAATAAGGATCTCCGCGTCCTTCAATTTTGTGTCATGTAACTTTTTAATGGTGGCTATTAATTCAGTGGAAGGAATTGCACCATCTGTTAGTGTTTGCACAACCTGTTAAAAAAAGAAAATATTAAATAAAAAAAATTGGAAAATAATACTAATAAATTAATTAGAAGCATTAGATACCTGCATGAGAAGATTCTCACTCCCAGCAGGTGGATCTGCAATAATTTCGAGAAGCTGAGATGATGCCCCTATTGTGCGAACCAATTTGGGAATTTGGACACTGATTGCCTGAAAAAATAAGGATACCAAACTTAATACTAAAAGACGGGCATTAGTGTGTTACCTAAAAAAAAATTAGAAAATTTGAATACCGCAAACTACTTAACCTGTTTTGCTGCTTTTGACATGTTCTTGTAGACTATTAACAGTTGCCGGAAAAGAGAATGTTTCTGTAACTCATAAAGATATTGTCAGATATATGAATTTAATGTAAAAAATTAGAATGTGTACAGATTCATATGGTGATTTACCTTCGTACAGAGGGCAAAATACAGTGACATGCATCGTTGTGCATCGGTTATTGAAGCGGATGGAATGTTTTCTGATACACATGGTTGACCAGCCTCAGAGGAACTATCCTTGGAGATGGCACTTACTGATTCAGTCAAAGGTTTTTCCATCTCAGTGTCCTACATATATGAAATGTGTAAGTTTCGATATTAAAGCACCGCGTAATTAAATTTCATCTAATACTGATTTCATCAGTATATCAGAACCACACCTTTGCTGATTCAGCATTAGATCCATCACTATCATTCATTGTAGATAATAGCATTTCTTTTGCAAAATCTTCAATTTGCTGAGAAATTGAGGGTATAGGATAAAGCCTGTTTGCCACCTGAAGATTGGACACTGAATCAAAATCTGAAAAATAGATTTAAAAAATACGAAACCTTATATTTGTGAAGATAATAATTAGCAACTCAGGATATACCAGACGTATTGCCTTCGTTTGCACTTCCTCCAAGTGGTGCACTGCACTCTATTCAAATGGCCCGGTATGGTTAACAGTCAAAAATTCAGATACATACTTGTAATAAACAAATTGTTGAAGATAATAAACAAACAAACCTGTAACGTAATTTTTAAGCAGACATCTCTAGTGGGTGGCCTAAGTAGAATTAAGCTCCAAACAATGCTGAGACCTTGATGCACTCTTTCCCCACTATGCAACTCTTCATCTTTATCACTGTTACCAGGAACACACAAACACTCTAGCATTTTGAGAACAGATTTCGGCAGGTAAGGAACTTCACTTAGCAATATACTCAGAGATTTATCAGAGGCCGGAAAAGAATCTCTGAGTGTTTCTGCCTGCAATGAGTGCGAATGTAATTTATACTTTGCCTGCTAGAAAATTATCAAAGAAAAATGGAGATTAGTACGAACCACTTTCAGAAGAAACATTTCATATACGGAAGTTGCTGTTGTTGAAGAAAAGAAGTCATGGTCTGCTTCTGCCTCTCCAAATAATCTATAGAGGACACGCAACGTTAACTCGTGGCCCTGAAAGTATAGTTCACTGTCGTCATTTTATAAATTTTGAATTCATAAGTATTATAGGAAATTTAACGATCTTAGACTTTTGAAATGAATGCTAGATCAGTTACACATGTACTTGTTGAAATTACCTCATGACCTGTGTAATCGGATAGTATGTGTGTTTGCAAAAGTTTCCAAGGGTCCAACTCCAAAGGAAACTGCCACAACATGCAAGTAGTCACAACCATAAGATAAAAGATTATTAGAGGTTAGATCTTGTAAGCAAATCATTAAGATTATTACCTCAACTCCTAAATAGGAGAGTAAAGAAAACCGAAGTTGTGAACCTCCAGAAACTGCTATATGCTTATAAGCTTCAATGATGCGTATAAAAGCCGATTTTTGTATGTGATCCTTCTGCTCATCGGTGAGGCTAATAACAGGTGCAGACATCTTTGGTAAGACTATTTTAGAAGTTAACTGAACAGAAGTTGCGGTTGAGGAGTTGATGCTGTTTGTTTCTGGGCTTTCCGTCATGGAAACTTTTTGACTAAGTTCCTCAGACTTTTCTGTAGATACTGAAGGAGCTATATCCAGTGAAGACGTTTCCATTTTGGTAATTTGTTCTTGACTGTTTTCCCCCATGTCAACAGAATTCAGTGACGGTTCAACGTGGATCTCAGGCAGATCGTCATTCCTGGATAAGGAGTCTAGACCAGGTTCAACGTGGATTTCAGGCAGGCCGTCATTCCTGGATGACGAGTCTAGACCAGGTATGCCGTTCTCAAGTTCCTCCATATCAGTATCTTCAGATGGGATAGCTAAACTAATACTAGAAACCGGTAGGACAGAAGGCACCAAATCTTCCTCCATAGATCTTATATCTGAAAAAACTGGTGGAGTCGAAGCCAAATCTTCCTCCATGGCGGAAACCGTCACATCACTATCTTTTTCTGCAAGCTGTTCACCTTCCACTTCAGGCTTCTGTAGAATGCCAGAGAGTACATTACGAAAAAGGAATGAAATTATTTTCAAATGTTATAAGAAAAAAATAAGATATGATAGGAAATTGTAAGAGTATACCACATCAATGTGTGTGTCCGATGCAGAATGTGTAAGTTGAGAAGTGGTGGAGCGTGATAATAGGTCTGTCAAATATGCCGACACATTATTAGCTTCTCGAGAAGGGTGGGACCCAGTGCTTTCACCCTCCTCTTTAGGGGGGATTGAAGGAAGATTTGGCATATTGGCCATTACTACTTGAGCTAGTAAATCGGCAGAAATACTACTAATAAGAATTTGTAACATTGCAGCAGACTGTTCACCCTGTGCAACTAATGAACTAAACATAGAAACAAGCTGTTGCACCGGTCCATTCTCAACTTTTGGTTTTGATTTGATTGAAGAATTTTCATCATTGTTATTCATATTAGGTGTTTGTTTGGCCCGCTTTTCAGGTACCTCATCGTCTTTATTCAGATCACTTATATCCTCTACTTCCGGCCTTTTTCTAACCGCAGGGGGGTGTATTAAGGGTTTAACATCCTGCAAAAAATATAACAGACAAAAAGGGTAACTTTTATGGGTTAAAACGAGTTGAGTGCAAAAATAATGTAGTAAGGGCCAAGACTGTTCAATTTTTGGATTTTATGAATAATGTATTAAATATGAGTGCAAAAACTACACAAGTAAATTGATAATCTAATGTCTTTAAAGATGTAGGAGATAGTAAGCATCTAAATACTCCTTGGGCGACCTTAGACCCACTCAATATGAGCTAAGTATTAAATTTTGGCCCAATGAAGATAAGATAAAACCCAAAACAACCCATAATAAGAAGGAAAAAAACTTATGTCAATGACGTCGACTACCTGTGCCATTGACGAATGACCCTTAGAAATTAATTGAAGGGCTTCTTCAGCCAATCCTCCAGCTTTCATTTCTCTAAGTGATCCGACTAGACGATCCCGCCACTACAGATGAAAAAAGAAGAGCATAATTCAAGGACAGTACGAAAACAACAGTCAAAAGAGTCAAAGCTAGATATACCACATCCCCGTGTTTTTATCTATAATATCAGTCAATTGAATCAAGTTCATATGCCAAAGAACAAAAAGAACGATAAATGTACACTAGACTAAGATTATCTTACATAACATATTAATTATTTGACCGATTACCAGTAAAACAAGATCAGAAACTGTAGAAACAAGGGGGGTAACGCAAATCCTCACTCAAACAGGAATGTACACTGTTTTAACAAAACTTCTTATGTATATATATATATATAGAATACAACCACATGAAACAAATCAAGAATGTTACCGGTACAGCACCAGGATGTGTGCATTTTAAGCAGGAAAGGAAAGCATTCTTCAAAGCATGATGCACCCCAGAAACATGACCCACTTTCACGGCAGAGTTTGATGGATCCAAACCAAGTAAAACTGGAAGAATCCGGCCATAAAATGCAGGCCTTTCCTTTGCAATTGCAGAAAGACTGTAACGAATAACATTTAAATAAACACTCACGGAAAGCAACATAGCAAATGCATGTACGGAGAATATCAAATACCTCTTAATTAGCACGATAACAACCATATTGCTGAGTGATTTGACAGTTGGATATCTTAATTGATCAAGCAATAAACCAAGATTCTTACTAGCTTCAACTGATAAATCACCAACATTAAGTATAGGATGGCCTCCACGAAGCCATGCTATGTTAAATTCGTCTGTCACCCAACATAATACGTCAATAAAAATACCCGTATCTAAAGGCATATGCATACAAGTGGAGAAAAAAAATCAAGATATACCTCCAGAAGTTTGATCTTCAGGTGGTTCAGAAGATGCGCTAGGATCAGCTGTATATAAAAGAGTTACTGTTTCGATGAATTTCAGTGCAAGCAACTTTCTACCATCTTTTTCCGGCTGGCAAAACATTTGGTTACAGAGAATTAGAATGCATACGTTTTGCAAAATGTTGTGACAAAGCTTTGAGGACAGTGCTTACCTGGTATGCCATCGAATAAATTTCATCTTTAAGCTTCAACATCCATGCCCATGATGACTCGAGAGAATCATCCAACTCACTTGAATAAAGACCCTGACAGCTACAACTATGAGTATCCATAATACCATATATTTTGAAGGGCTATTTTATACTTTCATTTTAGCATAACTTTTAACTTTAAACGCTAAGTAGCTAACTATATATGGGTCTGAATTTACCTGAATTGCGATTTTTATAAGAGCGCGACGGAATAAACTGATGCCACAGGTGATGGCTTGTCTAGCAACTGCAGGTGTACCATCTCTTAAGAGTGTTATCATTAAAGGTACTATATCAGGCAATAAATCCGTATAGTTCAACCCAACATCACCAGCGATCCTACATATCATAAATCAACCAATCAACAAGCTAGTTAACTTTCTGATAGAAAACAACTACATAACACGAATATTCCGCATCACAAAAGCAACTCCACCTATACACTCTTAAATAGCATGTAATGCAAAATCCCCAAAATAACTAACGTGGATTACTTAAACAAGTTCAACCGAAACTGAAACAATTCAAATGGTTCTTAACTTTAGTTATCATATTTAATAAATTGACTATTAATAAACTTCATAAAATGTTGTACGGGCAGAACAACACTCGTTTTGACCCTTTATCCAACCCGCACAATTAGTCCATTTCCAATATAAACCCTAATATGATGAAGCTAAAAAGTAATGAAATTTAATAAAATAAGAGCATAATTAACAGATAATTAAAGTAAATGAGGGTTACTCTGCAACGAATCGACGAACCGGACTGCAGTGATCGGTGTAAAGATCAATAAGTTGAGGAAGAAGGTCTGTAACTAATTGAGGGTCTTGTGTGCGAGTAAATTCATGTTTTAGTTTTTGTAAATTGTCGAGTTTTGAAGGAATATCAGTCGAGAATTTGGTGGAGTGAATTAATCCGGCAAATGATTCTGTTGCCATCATTCCCACCATTATTACCTCAATTCCTATTTCATGAACCCTAATATGTGTTTTGTACGTGTTTTGCAGGAATGTTTGTCACTAGTCACAAACTTTGAATCTTGGATTTTATTTTCCAGTGGGGTCGATCTTGACTCGAGTTCGAGCTCTACTCGACTCAGTTAGTAAGTTTGAGCTTGACTACTAGCTTTACTAGTCATATATAAAGTTTTAGTTTAGTTAAGTCGAGTAGATTTCAAATATTTATCGAATTAAATTGAGTAGGGTGGAGTCGGTATAAGGTGAAATCGACATAAATGAAGGATAAATGTACAAAATAACACAATTTTGATAAGACGTGTAACCTTTAGAGCACACAGATAATAACATAGATGACTTAAGTTATCTATATCACGACAATAACATAACCATAACTCAACACTTAGGGGGTGTTTGGTTAGGGGTAATGGGGGTAATGGGGGTAATGATAATGATTGTTGGTGGTTGGTTTGTTGTATTCTAGTTAATCATTGCATAATAATTGGTAATACTCCATTATAGTATTGGGGTTATTTATTAACCCCTCATTCCATTCCATTGTATTCCTTTTCCCATTAACCGCTCATTGAACCAAGCACCCCGTTAGTATAATAACACCAATCATTCAGAAAATACGTCTTATATAATTATTATCTTTTAATCTTTATTGTTTTATAAATAAAAAAAAAAAAATTGTAATAACATATGTTTAAAAAGTTAACATAATAAAGTAAAACATAGTAGCTCCTTATACTCCAATTCAAACGGAGCTCGATTCGATACAAGTCGATCTCGAGCCGATCCCATGTTCAAACGAAAGGTTTCAAATAGAATAAAAAAGGTTCCAGTCCACCTTTTTCCAGGCTGTTCCACTCCTTGACACCGTAATCACCGAAATCCCATTTCAAACCCTGAATCCCTTCCACCAAGGACAAACTCGTCATTTCCAAGCCCCAGATCTAATTCAAAATCACAATCACACACAGTAAAAACACACACACAGAAAACCCTAGAAAATGGGGGATTTCAATCTAGCACTAGTAATCGTAGCAATAGTTGTATGTATACTCGTATTCATCTTCAATCTGTATCTGTTAATCAACTACCAGCATCCCGATGACAAAAACCAAGCTTATTTCCCCAAATTCGTCGTCGTTTTGGGCCTTTCTGTTTCAGCTATTTCTATACTTATGCTTCCTGCTGACGTTGCGAACCGGCAAGCTTGTGAACACGCTATTTATAACGGCGCGTGTAATCTCACGCTCCCGATGAAAGATTTGTGGATTGTTATTTATATTGTTGATGCTATACTTGTGTTTTTTGTTATTCCGTTTGCTATGTTTTATTACGAAGGCGATCAGGATAAGTTAGTATTCTAATGATTTTAAACCGATTTTCGATGAGTTTTTGGTGTTTATTGTGGTTTGAATTTGTGTTTGTGTGTAGGAGTATTGGGAAGAGGATTAAAAGTGCCGCGATTTGGGTCGTAACTACGGCTATTGTTTGTGGTTTGGTGCTCGGTATTTTATACGGTATGCATTTTTCGTTATGATTAATTACAAATAAGAGTAGAAGCTAGGTGTTATAGGATTGGCGAATGATACGTTTGTATGTGGTTTCTGTTGTGCTGATACTGGACGATAAATGAATGTTATGTATATATAGGAGTAAAATTGTTATGATCTCGAAAGACTTTGAGGAATGCATAATGTATTTGGTTCTTGTTACACGATTATTAGATACTGAGTGTATATGATATACATTAGAGTCGGCTTCTTTTGGTGTTTGACTCGGTAACTTTTGATGTTACGTGTCTTTATATGAAGTTGTAAATGCCTTGAATAGGTCCTTGTTGCCTAGGATTTCAAGCACCTGGACGTTGCGACGTTGCTTTGATTTACGTTGAGTATACTGTTTTTTTTTGTCATTATTCTGTTTTGCTGATATGAGATATGAAGCCACTAATTAATCGAGTTTGTACTCTTGTTGAATGTTTGATGCTGAGTAGTTCAATATTTATGTGCTAGGTGTTATTGGGAAAGTTGATTTCACTGTTAGACACTTGTCTTCTTCGACAATGCAATTCCCAAGTACCTTTCAGATAACTAGTGGTCAACCATGTGTTGGTAACGGTGCACGCCAGGTGAACAAACAAAATCTCTTTTGTTTTTATATCTGTTTTGTTTTGTGTTTTTATCACATCTTGTTCTTATTTCTCTTTTTTTTTTTACGAATGACAGTGTTCTGCCTATGATGCTAGTCCTTCATCAGAGACAACATGGACCATGCGCTCAACTTTCCCAGAATATGTTGTTGCGCTTGCCACAATTGTTGGCTCTGTGCTTTTCTCCGTAAGTTCATTTTTTTACTTGTGACTGAATTCACGTAGCATGAAGAGTATTGATAGCTCTTACTATTTCTATTTCATTGCATGGTTATTCTGTATCATTCTAAAGCGTTTCCTTTTATTAGATATTTGGCGGTGTTGGCATTGCTTGCCTCCCCTTAGGTCTTATATTTTCATTCATAAGGAGGCCAAAGGCAGTGATTACTAGATCACAGTATATTAAGGTACTGCTTTTATTCATCTGTTTTTGAATCATATGGCCGTGTAAATGATTTTCAGAATTTGATGTTTTGGTTGGTTTTCTTAACTGTTCAGGAAGCAACTGAACTTGGTAAAAAAGCAAGAGAATTGAAAAAGGCGGCTGATGCTCTTCATCAGGAAGAAAGAAGCGGTTCAAAAGGAAGGAAATGGCGTAAAAACATGAAGGCCGTCGAAAAGGTATGTCTTCTTAAAAAGTTCTATGTACTATTTTACTTTAAGAAGTTAAGTGCATTATAGGTTTTATGCTCTGTTTTAGATTGTGTTAGATATTAGTGTTTTTAGCCTCTCAAAATTCTGTAAGTACTGTGAGCCTGTTATATACATGCAATTCACTTTTCAATATTTGTGCAATATTATGTTACTAGCCTTGAAAGCATGACCTCATTATAAAAGTCACCTTTCATGCATACGTTGGAAACACAATTTGATAATTATAGAATTGCTAAATTAATTTTATAGAATATATAGATGCTGTAGTCGACATTGGGCTGTCAAAATATTTATAACATAAAGACAAAGGAAGACAGACAAAATGCTGAAACTATGCCTTGATTATATAACTTCGGAGGTTTATAAAAGTATTGTAATCTGAAACCCATATTAGTTGTGGAGCTTTTATGAAATATTTGATTGTATGATGCTGTTTAATGTGCTCCATATAAAAAAGATATAATTAGTTGATATTAAAAGTTACCTATCCTTTTATTTCAGGAGGTGCATCTTTTGGAGGAGGATGTGAACGCTTTAGAAGAGATGTACCCTCAAGGCGAAAAGGTGATAAACGTGTAACATGTGTTCTGAATTACTTCGCTTGATGTTGATGTTTTTCTATGTTACCCACTCTATAATGTTTTTGACTATTCAGGCAGAGACAACTTGGGCTATGACTGTTCTAGGCTATCTAGCAAAGCTTATACTCGGAATCTTTGGGTATGTGATCCAAATACTGGGCATGCATTGTGTCATGTTTACTATTGTGAATAATCAGCTGAACATGTTATTGTCGCTGTATTTGTTTAAATGAAAACTTCATTTGTTTAAATTTTTGTTTACACCTTTGGCTTCCCTTTTAAGTTTAAACTGTGTAAATGTTTTTTCAGCCTTATCCTATATTTATTGGTATGCGTCCTGACCATGTTTCCTCTTTTTAGGTTGATTGTCTCAATTGCTTGGATTGCACATATCATTATATATTTGTTGATTGACCCTCCACTTTCTCCGTTCTTAAATGAGGTTTTCATTAAGTTGGATGACATTTGGGGTAATTTTTTTTCTTCTATCTGCATTTTGATTAATATGCACGCAACATTCGTCTTACGTTAACCAAATTTTACTTCACCAGGTCTTTTGGGTACTGCGGCCTTTGCATTCTTCTGCTTCTACCTTCTGCTTGCAGTAATTGCTGGGGCAATGATGCTTGGTCTGAGACTAGTATTTATCACCATCCATCCAATGAAGTAATAACCTTTTCCATTCAAATAGTATTTCTGTTATTTGGCCCGGTTGAATAGCGTGTGGTTTTTAACCTGTGAAGCTGCGTTACAGGTGGGGCGGTACTCTCATGAACTCGTTCTTATTCAATGTGGCTCTCATTCTTCTTTGCTCCATTAGGTAGGCTTAATTTGTTTCCTTTATATTTTTTGGTTTTACCAACCAGAATAGTTAATGTAACGAAAGCTACGGGTCAGGGAATTTGTACGTCTTTTTCTCTTTATTCCAGTACTCAAATTTGGTTATGACCATCTTGTTTTGATGGTTTTAGTGTGATTCAATTCTGCTCTACTGCATTCGCATACTACGCTCAAGCTACAGCTGCCCAGGAAATATTTGGTCATACATTGCAATCTCTTCGTGGAATCAAATACTTATACAAGTCAGTTGCAATTAGTTCTTACTTTTTTTTTTTAATTATTGTGTTTCTCTGTACTTACTTCTGGTTACCCCATTGACAGGTATAACGTATTCCAAATCGCATTTGTTGCTCTAGCTGGCCTAACCTTTGTGTATTATGCCGCCTTTGTAAGTTTCACTTTGCCTAATATCGCATGTTTTATAAAGTTAATTTTGAAAAAAAAACTTACCAAATGTTAGCTAATCAAATGGGTTGAAGGAGTTGAAATCGGCCATACTCTATGTATAACACGTACAGCCTAAATTAACACGAAAGTGTTTTAACTTGTATTAAAATTGATCCGTTACTCAACTTGATCATCTATAATCAGGGATGGAGAAGAAAGAAGCCAAGTGGCAGGTTCCAACTATCGTCTTAAAGTGTGTACAACCCTTAAAAACACGAATCGTAACTAGTCAGATCCAGGGGAAATATTCAGTTGAATTGATTTATTCCGAGTGCCTCTTAGTGGATGTATACGGCTGTATCTTACATTTAAGAGTTATATCATTCGATTAGATGTGTTGAATTTGTGAAGGTTGATTGGTGCTTTCTTTTTGTCTGATTTCAACACCATTTGTATGTAAGTGTCTTGTAATTTCATGGGATTTACTAATGAGAACTTGATGTAATATACCTAAAAACGGTACACGATTCATCTTATGTGTGATATTCATTTGTTATTTGATCGTTATGGTGGTTATTACAAGCATTCATTTGTTATTGGTACACGATTCATCTTGTTTGTGTTGTGTTTAATTTGCAAAAATGAACAAAACATGTACATCCTCAAAATGTAAAGTTCGAGCTCGGCTTGTTTTACATAATTTTTTAAAATAAATATTAATCAAATACTATATACGTTATTAGAAGGTTCGTTTAGACTCAAACTCGGTGTTTGAAGTTTCCGTCACATCAATCAGTGTTTGGATGATGCCCCGCTTGAATTATCTGCATTCGTGTGGTTATTGTTCACTTTAATCGACTTGTCGTGATCGAACATCTTAACAACAACAAATCGACATAGCCTAACATAAAATCATACATCAATAATGTACATATGAATCCAAACATAAATAACTAAATTAAATTTGATTTCGTAAAGTTATAGTGAGTTGTTAAGTGGGGTGTGTGCACGTGCACAAGTTGTTGTCAGAAAACCAAATCCATTGCTTCTTTGTTTGACCCAATCCATTCGTGTACCCATCCAAACACAATGTTGTAATTTATTACAATACAACCGCTCTCACGGTTAATATATAGCAGAGGTAAATCACGTAACAAAATATTATGCATGGATTGAACATTTTATCTTCCAAGTACTAACTTATCATCGTAAGGACATATAGATTGCGTGACATGCTGAAATCGATGATTAATGTATAGAATTTTGGGACTACTATGGTAGTCTATTTTTACGTTGATATTTTAGGCATTTATGTTCATTTAATCTAATTATATGTATGAAAATGAGAGAAATTGATTGATTAAATAAGAAAATTAGAGTGAAAAAACTATTTAAAATAGTACATTTTACCAACTCTCTAAAAATCCATACCTTCAATTATTATAAAACGTCATTTCAATTATCTAAAATAGTGATATTGTACCATATGTATTTGTATTCACGCTAGCTAGCTACCTTCAAATTACATTATTTGATTACCAAAAAGAAATTTTTTTAGCTTATTTAAAGCAATCCATATATGATTTTGGTAAGTCTCATACGTACGATCACATATAACTTTCAATTTTTAAGGATTTTTAAATTTTGAAAATCCTTACTATAGCTTTAACTCCAAATTGAAATATTCATTATAATTATTTATTCTCTTACTAATAAGACCTAAGAAGAATAATGTTAAATGATTGACTCCAAATCATATTAAAAGTGTAAAAACTATTGGTTATCAACTTTTGAAAATGTATGAAGCTTTACTTCGAGTGAGGACTAAAATGTCTTAAACTTAAGTTGTTGAAGTCATATTTGTGGTCCACACAATTATAAGAGAGATTTAACCGATAGCAATGATAGTAACTGAAAACAATTTAGAAGGAATTGAATAAAATATTTGTTCAACAATGTCGATTTAAAAGTTTAAATAATTGTTTTGTATTGGCAAGGAGAAATTGATTCATGGACTTGAAATGTTATGACACCGTAGTTTTGTGTAATGACTACGTGATTCTTCTATATACATTTATGTTTTTCGCTTTCTGGGGGCTATATTTTGATATTACATAGGATCTTCAAAGTTCATTTGTCGGACGTGACCAAATGTACCCTAAATGGTATCGGAAATATCTACAATTTAACAAGACCTGTAAATTAACATAAATCGAAAATAATCTACGTCCTTACAAAACTTCAATATTACGTCAATATCCTTTTAAAAATCAAAATTACGTTAATATCCTTCCAAAATATGAAAAATTCTCATATATATCCAAATTAATAAATTAAAAATATTTAAATGATTTTAATATTTAAATTATTCATCTAAATATTAATTAAATGATTTTAATATATTAAATTATTGAATAAATCAATAAAACTAATCCAAATACTTATTTAAACAAATATGTCAATGAAGAACCAAATATCGAATGAAGTGAATAGATTAGTTTAATGAATAAATTGTTTTAAACATATATTACAAAACATTAATCAATCAAGACGAGAAGTTTTGCAACCTTTTTATTCCGATTAATGCTTAAAATTATAGAAATTAATATTTTTTAAATCTATATTGCGAGTATATGAAATTAAGATACATTGGTTAATATTTGATTAAACCTAACATACTTGAGTAAAAAGTTTAATTAATATTTAGATGAGTAATTTAAATATTAAATTCATTTAAATATTATTAATTTATTATTTTGGATATATATATGAGAATTTTTTATGTTTTGGAATGATATTAACGTAATTTTGATTTTTACAAGGACGTTGACGTAATATTGAAATTTTGTAAGGACGTAGATGTAAATCTCCCAAAACCAAAAGGTAGATAAATGCTTAAAAGAGATGATATGAAGTTAATTAAAAAGTAAAAGTGTAAAAAGTAAAATACCATTTTGTAATTCAGAATCATGAGAAATAATGGTAAACATATGACCGCGTGTGCCTTTAATTTGAACCAGGGCCAATTATAATCATAATGTATATTTTAGACTATAGTATGATTTGATAGAATATACTAATCACTTGTATGCTTATACTACGTTTGATTATCAACTAATTGTTAAATGTTATGATAACCGGTGACAAGTTTATTATATTTTCATGCATTTCGACAATAAAAAACACAGGTTAAACGAGTATTTTCGAAGTTAATAAGTATAATGAAATTTAAGATAGATTTTAACTAAAATCATCATTTTGATTAGTTAATGACCTTGACTTATGGAAGTGAATAATGAAAAAGGAAAAAGTAGTTTTATCTTTTAGTGATTACTCTAACATCTTCATTCATTTTTAACTTTGTTATAATGACCATTAATTCATTATTCACCATCATATACTACACCAAATTATTCATAATATCACCATTCATGGTATATACCCATCATTTCCTTTTCATTTACAAGTATTCTAAATACACAACTAATCAAATACGAAGATAAATATTTGTTAATCATAAAAAACACATCAACCGGCTTTTGGTCTAGCGATATGGTTCATGAGTAGAGATTATGGGTTTAACTTCTAATTAGATCAAATTTATATATTTTCATTGAATTTACTTTCTTATAAAAAAAAAGTTGTAGAAAACACAAGAACATTACATGGAGTAAAAGGGAAAGCAACAAGTAGGGTCAAATGTTTATCCACCAATGATAAAATTAATTTATGGATCATAACAAATAATTTGGTCACCATAATTATGAAATATGATTTATTTATTTTTCCAAAATCCATAAACAATATCATAGAATTTTTTTAAATAATTAGTTAATTTATTATTATGATTAGATACACAATTTCATACAAAAACAATAACAAATAAATTTTGATCAAATTCTATTTGTATAGAACTAAAACACAAATAATCTAAAAGCCATATATAAATAAAATATTATAAGAAAAAACATGTAATTAAATTAATTACAAATATGTCATTTAATTACACTATATAAGAATTCACCTTAGATGACCAAAAAACAAATACTAAGTAAACAAGTGATGAAGTTGTTTATGGAAGTCTCCAGTTCTGAAGTCCGATGTCGTTGTGTTTCCTAGAAGGACCAGATGTCGGAAGTGGTGTTTGTCTTTTCGGTAGGTACCCGAAGAAGTTGCCCGAAAAGCGAGTTTTATTCGGATCGTTTACTCGAAACACATGATCGTTGAACCTACTTCTTGAACACTCAGTTTGAGTAACAAAGAAGATCAAGAAGATGATGAAGACTGATCTCCATGGATGTAGATTCATTAGAGCTCTTTTGTATTGCCTCATTTTCTGCAAAATCTAGCTACAATATGTGTGTATGTGTGTGTGTTTGTGTTTGTTTATGAGAGAGAAGGAAAGAGAGGGTGTGTTATATAATTTATGGTTTCTTCTTACTTTTTAATGTTATATATACTATTAAATAGATAATAATAAGTTAATCTTTAATATATAACAAAAGAGTGATTTAAATGAAACATGACAAATTAAGGTTTATTGGATGAGTTAACTTCTTTGATGACAGCCGTTAGATCAGATTGATGATGTCATCAAAGATTATTTTCATTTTACACTCTCTTATAATACATAATTACATTCTCTCTTTCTTTCTATATTTATAAAAATAAAAACATAACTATAATTTACTTAAAGAAATCATTCAATTTGGACTATGATTTAACTTATTATAATTCTAAAATCTTCTAATACAAAATATCAAAACATATGTATAAACGTAAAAGTGTATATGTTATTATAACTATAAACAATATGAGTATAAACGTAAAACTATATATATTATTATACATATAATATTATTTTTAATAAATTAAAATCTACATAAAAATAAAATTTACGAGTCAATTTTTATTTTTCTTCGTATCATCGTGGGACAATAATCTAGTATTTAAATAAACAAGTAAATTATAAATTAAACAAATTATCTATATGATTATACTCAAATAATATAAGTCATATGACATTTAAAAAACGTAATATCAATAGTCAACCCATGAAATTACTAAAATATATTTTTGAAGCAAAGAAAATGAATAAAAATAATACTAAATGCTTAACATGGTACGAAGACTATTGATATTATCATAATTAATGTAAACTAGTACACAATCATGCGTTGCACGAGTTCGGAGGTTTATGTTCCAGCTTGTACTTTCACTATTAAACAATGTAAATTTACATTCGCAAGCCAAGAAAAATGCATCGTCTTCGTGGAATTATTTGATTCGGAAACTATATTTTTTATTTGATACTAATCTAAAAAAAAAAAAAAAAAAAAAAATGAAAGTCCAACACCAACCAAAACCCAACACCGGCCCATATTTAAACACAAACTTTTCATTATACTCAATTTTATATGTTTATTATATTCAAACTATATATTAATCGTTTAATAATATATAGTATAGTTAGTACTATATTTAATACCTAAACTCTACTTTTGTATATAATAATAATATAATTGATTATTATGATTATTTGATAATTAATAAGGTTTTATTAATGGCAAAATGAAGAAATTCCAAACACTTCATCAATTTATATACAGTTTTGTACTTAATTAAAATGTCCAAATAACAATATGCTACATAAAACACTGCTATATAATGCATTAGACAAATAATTATGTTTTCAAACTATATATTAATCATTTAATAATATATAGTATATTTATTACTATCTGTAATACCTAAACTCTACTTTTGTATGTATTATAATAATATAATTGATTATTTAATAATGTTCTATTAATGGCAAAATAAAGAAATTTCAAGCACTTCATCAATTTATATACTGTTTTGTAGTTAATTAAAATAAAATACTGATATATAATGTATTAGAAGAATAACACCTAGGTTTATTAAACTTTAGAAATTAATTAGATATTTTATAATTTTTTTATTTATTAACCAATTAGTCATTTTTACTTTTTTATTTATTAATCAATTAGACATTTCTTTCATATTTTTATTTATTAACCAATTAGACATTTATTTATTTATTAACCAATTAGACATATTTTTATATAAAACATTATACATATAAAAATACAAATGTTGGGATATCTTACCACTCCGGCAACCAAATCTTTTGTAAATATAACGATACCAATTGTATTTAAACATAAACTTTTTATTATAATAATATAAAAGGCACAATTTAATACGCAATGATGGATTTTAATTAGAAGAGTAATAATATACTTTTAGAGTTTTAGTTATATATTGGGATGATGAATGGGGAAAGGTTTAGCAGGAAACATGGGCAATTGATCTCCTATGATTTACACTCTTCAAATTATACGATATTTTATTTCTATGGTTTTATTTAATTATATTCTACTTTTTCTTTTTTGTTTATTGTATTAGTTAATGAGCAATTTTTAAATTCAACATTAATTTAGGGACATAGTCTAAAAGATTTTCTAGTACAAAAAAAAGTATTGAGAAGCCTATTATTAAGTTATATTTTTGCCTGAAAAGGGAATTTGATTTCATTTTCAATGAGGTTGACATTTGCACGAAGCATCGATCGATCAAGTATGTGTTGTCAATATATACTTAAAGTGTGGAGACAAATCGAAATATGTACATAAATGGTTGTCTAAGTTATCGGGGTGATTGCCCTATTAATAATAAAGATGTATAATGTATGTGTATATGTATATATGTATAGTTGTAGTAAATTGATAAATGATAATGTAAAGTTAGGGTTGTACAAATAAAGAAAGGGTGGTCGAAGAAGATGGGGTCCCGAGGAAGCGGAAAGTGTTTCTATTCTTGACTCTTTGTAGGGTTCACTTCATGGCCCCTACCAACCTTTCATCACTCTACTTTTTCTTTCTTAATTTCATTTTCTTTTGAATCATGCTTTTTTTTTTAATTTTTTTTTTATAGCAAGAGATGTATAACTTATTAGTATAATATTTGCGTGATACAGTGACGGTGAAAAAAATTATATTTAGTAATTTATAATGGAGTAAAGATTTATGGAAGTTTATCATCTGTCTTGTTATATATATGTAGAGTGTACTAGCTTAAAGTTTGACCATTTGGGCAATATAAAATAATCTTGTGGTAACAGTTTATAATTCGACCATTAAACGATAAGACTATTATGCCGTATAACCTAATTTGTCAATTCTTCCCGCTATGGAATCTCAATTTTGTAAATAAAGAAAATTTTAGATTTCAACGGATTTAAATTACGTCATAAACTTCAACCAAATACGTTATGGAAAAGGAATTCATCTAATTTCGTCCGATTCCTTCAAAATCCGTGAAACAAACACCCGCGTAGTTTATTGTTTGACCATTTATACATAAAAACAATATTTCTCGTTCGGATCATTCAACCCATTTGGGTAATTCGACTCATTCGAAGATTAATGTCATTTGGGAACATAACTGAAGTCTAATAGTTTCTAATTCGTCATTCCGGGTCATACTTTTTTTAATAGGTGGCTTATAATAGTTTCACGTTCAGTCCAAAAGAGAATTAAATAAATGTTTCATGAATAGTGTTCCCGTATAAACCCATGTTTCCACAGCAAAACCTAATTTTCCTACGATGTTGCAATGACAATTTAATACTCCCTTCGGACACTACGCTTTCTAGTCGTTTATCGTTCGGCCTTTCAAGCCGTAAAAAAATATTTTTCTTCAAGACATTTGAAATAAGTCTGTTGTCATGAGCACATTAGACAAGACATGCCTCCGAATGTTGTAATGAAAAATAACCATCTCTATAGAATTATAGAGTAACACGAACCAAAACTCTATCAACTAATTTTATGAAAATATATATTATAGATATCAAATATTTTAAAAATTCATTTAGTCAAATTTTACTTAAAGTTAGTAAACAATGGTTAAATGACTACATATTTAATATGTTGGAGCATAAACGTTTATGTTTGTAGTTTGTATTGTACTTAGGATGTGTCGTGAAGTCCTAATTGTAGATAGATCGAGTTGTAAAGCGAAAAACGTGTATTTAGGGCTTGTTACGCAACTGTTGCGCATGCAACACGTTTGTTGCGCAACAACAGTGGCGCAACAAGGTGTTGCGGTAGCGTAACAAGGGGTTGTGGGTATAAATACCACACCTAACCGTCATAAATGCAACAGATTCTAGAGAGAGAAAAAGTAGCGTAACAACATCCCGAGTGGTCCAAACGTATTTGATATTATTCGTATTGTTTATCATTATGTTAGCTTAATAATATCAATCTTTTGGTTAAATCGTGAGTTTCACCTTTACATATTCTCTATTATTTATTCCGCATCTAAATAGAGTTTGAGTTCAAATCGAGGTTCGGGAAAGACGACTAACATAATATCAATTAATTTGCATTGATTATCATTTTATTTGAGTATTTTTTTTTTATGAAAGTAGTTGTCTAATTAATTAGAGAGAAAAATTAAGATTTACTTTATATTTACTATTTGTTAAGTAAGAGGTATTAGTATTTATATTTTAGTTGAAAATGTAACATTTAAGTAATGGGAAAATGTTTTATATATTAGTAAAGATTATAACACCTTACGGTAACGTTTTCCCGTGTTAGAAAAAGTTGAGTTAATTACATGGTTCGTCCCTATGGTTTGCACCATTTTCACCCGTCATCCCTAATAGTTTTTTATTACACCACTGGTACCTAAGTTTGAAATTCGTTGCCTCTAGAGTCCCTAAAATGGACGTGACGTTAAAAAGGCCGTTAAGTGTCCTCACGTGTGTCACACGTGAGGGGTAATTTCGTCAATTCAACGTGTTCATCCCCAAAATCCACAAAACCCTAAATTAATTTCTCCAAAATTCATACAAATCAACACAAACACACTTCACCTTTATCAAATCAACATCAAAAACCTAAATTTATCAAATCAAATCAAAAGCCTAAATTTATCAAATTCAAAACCAAAATCCATATATTATAATCTTTACCATTATTCAAATCCAAAACCAAAATCCACAACCGGAAGCAGCAACGACTTCCTTTCAACCACTACTCCTCCACTAAACTCAGAACTTTCAATTCGAGTAACCGGTATAATCGACGGCTCTTCGGGTATTCGGTTAGCCACAATAATAAAAACTTACAGTGTGAAGCTGCTAGTGGTCGAGTGTTTGAGTGAGCAGAGAGACTCGGTGTAATTCCCGAAGACGAAAGATGAAACGACGCCATTTTCACCCCTCAACACAGCTCAGCTCACTGTTTAGATATGGAATCAATTCATGGATATGATAACATGCCACGTGGACTATTTTGTACCGTTAATCTACTTGCTATTCCCGCCACTCTCAACATAACCATTTTCTTTATATCACCTACTTTCAAGATTTTTTTTATTTCACCCTTTACTCTCTGTATAAATTTCATTTGTATTCCAATTTCATTGTGCTTTATTTGGTTTATAGTTTAGGATTGAATCTGGTTTTAATTATGATTTGAGATTTGGATTTTGATTGTGTGTTTTTATTTAGTTTAGGATTAAATCTAGGTTTTAATTGTGATTTGAGATTTGGATTTTGATTGTGTTTTTTATTTAGTTTAGGATTGAATATGGGGTTTCAATGGGAGAGAGAAAGGTAAAAAGACGAAAATACCCTCATGTTCCCACTTAACGACACATTTAACGGTACGTCTAAAATAGGGACCCTGTACGCAACAAAATTCAAACTTAGGTACTAGTGGGGTAATAAAAAAGTTATAGGGACGACCGATAAAAATGGTGCAAACCTTAGGGACGATCCATGTAATTAACTCGAAAAAGTTCATAGGCACAAGTTCATTTATTGTCACAAATATGTCATGGTGAGACGGTAAAGAGACGGGGTAGTGTGCATTTTACTTTTATTCTGGATCCATCACTGATTTATATTCTAAATAAAACAAAATGGTGGTTTATAATGCTTGATAATATGTTTATACCTTTATAAAAAGAATAGCTATATAGAGACAACTTATTACATTGACAAAATCTAATTTATAAAATGTTATAAGATACTCTTTTAATGGAATTAACACATAGTTAATCTATTCAAATGACTTTCATTTATAGTTCTTGAATGATTTTTTTCAGTAAAAGTTGGTGAAATGAAATCCAATTATTTATGATCATGTTGAACTTTAAAAACATGCATGGTTGTATTTGCACTTATGACATATACATAGAACACACCCTTTTATAATACGAACTTACAAATACATTCACGAATGATTAGACCTACATAGTGTAACATAGATACCCTATTTCCGTTTGGTTCGCGATAAGAACATCTCCAACACCATGAGTGTACCCTTTTTTCGTGTCACTTTATGTCATAAAATTTATAATGTAACATCACAACCTTTATAAGGAATGTAACTTGGCAACCTTTTTTTCTCCAATAATCTTGCTTCGTCCTAAACGAATAAAAAACATCATATTTTCTAAATGTCGAATCCTATACACATAGAGCATTAAACTTTTTTGCTTATTAATCCACACGATTCGAGTTGTCACGCATAATAACATCGATGAGCTTAGACCGAAAATTTAATTCAAAAATAAAAATAGAGAGATGAATTAATAGAATTACTTGAAAGATTCATAGAATGTGACATGGATAAAAGTGGGATGTAGGGTTTTGAGATGTTGATTGTTTCATGACTTTATAGGTAACTAGTTAATGTCATGGTCCCTTGATTGTTTCATTGGTTAACTAGACACGCTAAAAATATATGGTTTCGTTTACTTAAATATATGGTTTTCTGGTGACGAATTTAAAATTAAAATAACTCATATTAATGATAAGAGACCTAATGTTCGATTTTCATTAAGTATTTTCCTAGAAAAATATTTATCGGTTCAAAATAAGTATCTAATATAATTTTCTTTTTACTCGAATCTTAAAATTGTTTTATAAAATAATTGAATTGGATTGGGCCTGTTTTTTTTTTTAAAAGAATCAGTAAGTCTTACTTTTTATTGGGCTGTTTTTCATGGATTGGGCTAAAATAGTAAAAAAATATTTTGTATATATTTTAGTTTTAAAACAAATAATTAAATAAAATTTGGCGGTATATGTAACTAACAAACCTTGGTATAAGAAGGCAAAATAATATTTTTTCTTTCTGGGGTTTTATCTTATCTTCTTTTTCTTCAATGTCAAAACCCCAGAACTCAAAGTTAGTTTGGAAGGAAATTCCTGGACTACAACCGATGCCGCGTGGACGACGTCTACATGGCGTTGGTTTTGCAACTGTTTCGATAGAAGCTACGTCGTTACAGTTTGAACCTACTGTTGCACAGTTGTTGAAACATCCTCTAGCTATTGTTTCTTTGGTTCCTAAAGATGCTGCTGTGTTTGCTGCGGGTGCGGTTTCTGGTGCTGCTGCGAAAACGGTTACTGCTCCTCTTGACAGGATTAAACTCATAATGCAGGTCAATTTTCTTACCTAATTTCCAAAATTATATTCTATTTTAACAACATTGAATATTGAGTTACATTTTTATTAATTTTTTGTTTATTTAAATGTTAGTGGTTGTGAAGAATAAGATGCTCAATTTTTTTTAAGATTTTAATGGCATGTTTAATTCAATAGTTAATATAATATCTAGAGTAAATTATGCTAATGCTCCCTGTGGCGTGAACAAAATTTCTCGTAGTCAGGGGTATTTTAGTCATTTCACTTCGTACATTAACAATCGACGTTACATGTAAAAGTTAGGAATAAGAATACTTTTAGATTGGCAATATGTGAATATGTTGTTTTAAATTAGTTATAAGCTTATTATTTGCAGACTCATGGTTTAAGAGTGGGACAAGAAAGTGCGAAGAAAGCGATTGGATTTGTACAGGTATATGTTTATTATATTCATTTCATTATATGTATTGATTCGAAGACCTTAAAGTACTGGATATGTTTAGTGTTAAAATTTGGAAATCGATTGCAGGCGTTTGTATCTGTAGGGAAGCAAGAAGGTATTAAAGGATACTGGAAGGGTAACTTTGCTCAGGTGCTTAAAACTTTCAATTCCTAGTCTTCGTTATTTTTCATGTGTAAAGGCGATTTTTGACATTTTAGTCCTCACTTCTATAGGTAGTACGTGTTCTTCCCTATAGCGCAGTCCAGCTATTTGCTTACGACACCTACAAGGTATAAAAAACTGAGTCATTGTAACTGTTTTATGTATATTCAAATGTTGAAATTATACGCAATTAAACTTAGTGTATGCGTGCAGAAAATATTTAGGGGAACAGATGCCGAGCTTTCTCTTATGGGTAGATTAGCAGCAGGTGCTTGTGCTGGCATGACTTCAACTTTCGTAAGATTAGATCCAACGTTTTTTTCTATTTCATGCTTTATATGTTTATATACTAGTTTAAACTTTAAACACTGGAGGATTATTTCAGGTGACGTATCCACTAGACGTCCTTCGATTGCGATTAGCAGTTGATCCTGGGTACCAAACAATGACAGATGTAAGCTTGATGGTGTTATAATTTACTCATGTCAAAACCTCAAAGGGTTTCGATTTTGAAGTTGGATTTTATTTTAATTTCAGGTTTTTGTAAAGATGCTAAAAGAGGAAGGAGTAGGATCTTTCTATAGGGGTCTTGGACCTTCTCTTATCGGAATAGCCCCATACGTTGCTGTCAACTTTTGCGTTTTTGACTTGTGAGCTTATTTTCCTTTTCATTAAACACTTTTAAACATTGTCCTGTTTGACCAATAAAGTCAATATTTGATGTATCAGAGTGAAGAAGTCTTTGCCAGAAAAGTTCCGAGACAAGCCTGAAGCATCAGTAGTAACCGCCATCGTGGCAGCTGGCATTGCCACACTTACGTGCTACCCATTAGACACTGTTAGAAGACAAATGCAAATGCGCGGTACACCTTACAAGACTATATTAGATGCTTTTCCTGGTAATTAATCCATTTTCTTCCTTTGATTTAATCATATGTAGTCTACTACATTACAAATTTATATGTACAATCTTGTGTAGGTATTATCGCTCGTGATGGTGTAGCTGGTTTATACAGAGGTTTTGTGCCAAATGCTTTAAAAACCTTACCAAACAGCAGGTTCACTCTTAGTAGTATTTTATATCCATTTGCAAAACTAAATTGTTTAACGAAATATTCTTCATTCTTGCAGCATTAAGCTTACCACATTCGATGCTATCAAGCGTTTGATCTCAGCTAGTGAAATAGAGTTCCAAAGAATCTCAGAAGAAAACCGCAATGAACAAAAGCAAAGTCTCACTACTTCCGGTTTTTAGAGTCCCCAAGCTATCTTATGATAAGAGACTTCGAATTTTGTTGCCGGCATCATTTGTATGATTTGTAATAGTCTCTTCATTGTTGTCTAGTTACCATTTTCTTTATTATTGAAAGGCATTTTTGACATTCACTAGCATTCAGATACTTCTTTCTTACAATGGTATAATATTTTGAGTATATTGCGCCTAGAAAAACTAATTACATTTTTCGTCTCTAAATTCTAATAGACATCTTTCTAAACCATGAAATGTGTTAACTATAACGGAAATCCATTTTAGTTACGAAAAGCAGAATTATATTCCAGGTGTCAACGAGTGATGTTTTTTAAACTTGACGACAAAATTCGTTATTTGAGATAAATCATAGGGGCGATTTGGTAAAAAATTATTATGGCTTATAAATAAGCCCAATACATTTTCCAGGCAAGCGACTGAACCGAATAATTGACGGTGACAAGGTATAATCTCCCCCTAAGAAAATGATTATACGTTTTTTCTTAGCTAAATGTGTTTAATCTATGTTTATGTATTGTTGTTTCACTTTCGATCCGATATAGTCCTTAGTTTTGTTATGTTTGTAATAGTATTGTATGCCCACCAACTGTTTGATTGTTTGTCTGTACCGCGCTTTTATAAATGTTGCGATTATTTATAAGTATATTAGTTGTTGTTGTTATTGTAGTAGAGATGGGGTTAAAAGGTATAGTGTGCGACGCAGCTGTTAAAAGTGTAATGGTGGCACGAGCAAAGATACTTGCTCATGTACTTAACTCAACTGCTCAAAGATCCGCTCACAAGGCTTTACGTAAACCGTTTATCTATGGCAAACTTGCATCAGCCTGGTATCCAACGGATAAGTTGGAAGACCCTATTGTTGTTGCACGTAGAGAACAAGAGTAATTAGTCTCTCTAACCATTTCTCATATATCATTGGGCTTACATTCGCCTTTCATTTAGTTATTTTAATTTGATTATAATTCGACATAAATGATGTAACTGACATGTGTTGTAACTTGTAATGTTGCAGAAGTATAACAAAACTTGCGTTTAAGAAGCTTCGTGGCAAAAAAGGGAGACGTTAAGCGGCTATAAACTAAATAATTGTTATGATCTACTTTAGTAGAGACATATTGTTTTTCCTATTTCAATAATTTTCTCTCGAGAATTCTGAATTCGAAACCTTTTTAGTTATATCTACTATCGTGTCTGTTAAGTAAACGTACTTGAAGCTATCGAATGCATTCCTTGAATAGAATTGCATAATTTTCATTCTTGTCTAGTCTATATTTTGTATTAGGGATGGCAACCAACAACCACAAATAAATAAGTTTTTATTATTTTCTTCGTCGCAAAATGAAAAGGTGGACAATTATCGGCTCAAAATAAGTCCGCTTTTTATAAAGTTGAAGATAATTGAAATTAAAGAAAATAAAGAAGCTTAAAGTTGGTTATGTAGTGGTATAGTGACTGTATAGTTAGGAAATGATATCTAGTTAAAAAAACAAAATCAGTTACAAAACAAACACAGACACAAATGGAGTCGGAGCTGAGCAGAGATGGCGGTGCCGGAGATGTACCGGTGACGGTGAAATCGATATTTATATATCCAATAAAATCATGCAAAGCTATTTCTGTTTCACAAGCACCACTTTCTTCTACTGGTATATCTTCCATTTTTAATGAATTATTTGGTAGTATGATCATACTCTTTAAGAAAGTTATCCGCTTTCAGTGGCGAATTTGAAATTGGATAAACTCTTACCAAAAAGAAAATGATACTAGAGTAACAAAAGTATTAATTATCTGGTGGCGAAAAATTACTTGTTTCTTGGAAACAGGGTTCGTTTGGGATCGACAGTGGGTGGTTATTAACTCGAAAGGAAGAATGCTCTCACAAAGGGTCGAGCCAAAGCTTGCTCTCGTTCAAGTGGAAATGCCCCTAGAAGCTTTTTCTCTCCATTGGGTGCCCAATACGTCTTCTTACTTGGGTATATGTCCCTTTCAAATTGTTAAAAACCCAGTTTTTGGGATAAACATTGTCGTTGAATTCACCTGATCTTGTTATGCCAGTCGTACGTGCTCCAGGGATGGACGAGTTGAAGGTTCCATTGACTAAACCATCTGTAAGTTCTGATGGAGTCTCAGTTTGGGAATGGTCAGGCTCGGCTTTGGATGAGGGAGACCAGGCTGCAAAATGGTTTACGGATTTTCTTGGAAAACCTACCCGATTGGTGCGCTTTAATGAAGGTGAAATTCATCACATTTCTATGATATGCTATGTTTTTTCATTCATATATTTATACCGCAAGAAAACTTAATATTCTTTTTCTGACCTTATATATATAGAAACAGAGACTAGACCCGTTGACCCTCACTATGCTACTGGATTTAATGTTAAATTTCCGGATGCTTTCCAATTCCTTTTAATCTCCCAGGTTAGCCTTAATCTATCTTCTTTACCAAATTCTAAAGGTGGCAATTCCGATCCATTTATTTTTGAATGAGTTGATTCTAGTATGTTTTTTTAAGACGTCAACAAGTCAAAAGTTGTCCGAAGTGTATTTGTAATGCATGAACGATAAAAATCCGCAAACCTATTTTATCAAAAAATTAGATTACTATTAAAAAATAAGTTTTTTGGAAGCATATTTGATACACTACCTTTTTAAAATAAAATTAAAAGTTTTCGGGAAAAAACGACCCAACCCGTGCCAAAAGTTACCCAATTTGACTAACTACCCAACCCGCCCAAACTGTCCATATAGTACATTCTCTAGGTACCATTACTGTTATCATTATATTTACCATTTTCTCGGGTTTTAGTAGACAAGGGAGAGATAAATTCTATTACATTGAGTTAGGTGGGTGTGTTTTACTGTATTTAACTTCTACCGATTTGAATAGAGTTTGCAAGTTAAGACAAATCGTCTGAATTCTGAAAGCTGAACCATTTAGACTCTTTAAAAAGTGTGTTTGGTTGTAAACTTGTTCAATAAATCTTCTGAGTTCTGCAGGCTTCTTTGGATGCGGTGAATGAACAACTTAAAGAACCGGTCAAAATAAACCGATTTAGACCCAAGTATGTCTTTTAGTACATTACTTTTAGAGGTGGTAATTTCGACAAAAGTACCTAAAGTTATGTCTATTTTGGACTTGTGCAGCATATTTGTCCATGGTTGTGAATCATTTGCAGAGGACCTCTGGAAACAAATCAAAATTAACGACTTAAATTTTCAAGGCATTATGCTTTGCCCCCGTTGTAAGGTATTTGCAATGATAATTTTTGTCACATAGTTGAGTCTGTTTTATTTTAATAAACCTCTATTTTATTAAGCGTTTATCACATTTATAGTAATCGTCTTCTCAGGTACCTACTATTAATCAAGAGGACGCAACACAAGGAACTGAACCAACTGAAACCATGATGAAGTTCCGATCTGCTAAAGCCTTGGAAGTGAACACATCGACCTCACAATATAAGGGACGGGTGAGTGCCAAATTGGCAATTTCGACCCATTTACCTGTAAATGGGTCGATTAGGCAGGAAACAAGTCAAACGGGTCAAAAGTCAATCAAAGTGTAACTTTTTATTTGTGAATCAAACTTTGTAGGTTTACATTGGACAAATGCTGGTGCACAAGGATAACGGTAGCAGTTTGAAAAAAAAGATTGTCAGTGTTGGAGACGCTAAATATGTCGAAGAGTTATTCCCTTCATATGCAGATGTTGCAGTTTGAAGTCCTCCTTAAATACTTACAACTTTAGTAATATGTAAAATGTATAAATAAGATTGGTCGTTATAAAATAAGAGTGCGCTTCAGCTCTATCGTAATGTACCATTCTATTACATCTTTTAACTATTATGTTTTCATTTCTATCACAAAATAAAGCTAAATCATTGTTTGCAAGCAAAAGTTTCCAGAAATATTATAATGTTGAGAACGAACCCGTCAAGTGATCTTATGTTATATTTAATGTGGACACTTAAATTGTAACTGAAAACGGAATTAATTTATAAAATTTGAAAATAAAAAGAGACCCCACAAAGTAAAACTGTATATGTCACAAGATTGACACATACACACACACATGCAGAAAGAGTGATAGACAGATGGCGGAGATGGTGATAAGAAACGGACTGTCAGCTGCAGCCGGAGACGGTGACGGTGCCGGAAAAGTCCCACTGGCGACGGTGAAATCAATATTCATATATCCAATAAAATCATGCAAGCCCATTTCTGTTTCACATGCACCACTTTCCCCTACTGGTATAATGTTACTACTATCGGGTTGTTGTTATCGAAACTCGTTCAATAATAATATTGCTTGCTATCGATCAACAGGGTTTATGTGGGATCGTCAATGGGTGGTTGTGAACTCGAAAGGAAGAGGATGCACACAACGAGTCGAACCAAAGCTTGCTATGGTTCAAGTTGAGTTGCCCATGGAGGCTTTTTCTTTGGGTTGGGAGAATAAAAAGTCTTCTTACATGGGTATGCTATATAGGTGGCAAATAGTTTATTATAAAAGTTGGCGTATAAGGAATATGGTCGAGTCAAACGGGTAGAAACTTGTCGAAAATGAATTCACATATAATATATTGTTTCAACAAAACAGTTTTTGTGATAATATATGATGTATTCTTAATGTATAAACTCAAATAAGTACATGTTTTGACCTGTTACATAACCTATGAAAATGACTTGTTGTGGCAGTGGTTCGTGCTCCTGGGATGGCTGAGCTCAAGGTCTCATTGACCAAACCATCTTTACGGTCTGATGGGGTCTCGCTCTGGGACTGGTCAGGCTCTGCCTTGGATGAGGGAGACGAAGCGGCAAAATGGTTTACGAAGTTTCTTGGGAAACCTAGCCGCTTGGTGCGGTTTAATGAAGGTACAATCGAATCATTACTATATTAAAGAAATTGTATAAACATATGATACAAGAATGATTGGTTTGTTTAATTTTTTTTTTTATATATAGAGTCGGAGACAAGACCTGTTGACTCTCAGTATGCTACTGGATTTAATGTGAAATTTTCAGATTGTTTCCCGTTCCTTTTGATCTCCCAGGTTAGCTCTAATATGTTTAGAGTAACTCATTAAACGTGCAATTCCGATCCATCTACATCTACTTATGAATGTGTTGAATCATTGATAATGGTTATATTTTTTTTGTAACGGGTCAAACGGGTAAAATAGCAAAAGAACAACTGAAAAGTAACAATGTTAATCGGGTTGAAGTCATCCATAGAGTCTTTATAATGCTATACATCGTAAGAGCTTCTAAACCAGTTTATTTAAAATAGTTTGATCATGATTAGAATAATGAAAAATTTGGACACATACTTTACATGCTACTTTTTGATGAATAATTTAGAGTTTTTGGGCAAAAACATTTTTGAATCGACTCAGCCCGTAACTAAAGTTACCCGTTTTGACCCGCTTCTCAACGCGTCCAAACGGCCAGTATGTTACGACCTTTAATGTCCAAATGCTGAACTCTTTAGACTACTTGATATGTCTGATTAGTCGTAAACTTGATTGGTAAATCTCCTGGTTCTTGCAGGCTTCTTTGGATGCAGTAAATGAACAACTAAAGGAACCGGTCAAAATAAACCGATTTAGACCCAAGTATGTCCTTTAGTACATCGATTTTAGAGGTGGTATTTTTGTTAAAATCACCTAAAAGTATTTCTATTTTGAACTTGTGTAGCATATTTGTCCATGGTTGTGAATCATTTGCAGAGGACCTCTGGAAACAAATCAAAATTAACGGTTCGACTTTTCAAGGTGTCATGCTTTGTCCCCGTTGTAAGGTATTGCAATAGTCTGTTTTTTTTTTTTTTTAACTTGAACTTAAATAAATGCTTATTACATTCATTATCATTCTTTTCTCAGGTAACCACAGTCAATCAAGAGGATGCAACACGAGGAAGTGAACCAATCCAAACCATGATGAAATTCCGATCAGAAAAAGTCTTGGAAGTAGACACGTCGACTGCAAAATGGAAAGGATCTGTGAGTGCCAAAATTTGTGAAACCATATATAATGTTAGCTCTAGAGAATGCAAGTAATGGTATCAGATGCTAACTAACTCTACATTTGTTGAACAAAATTTTGTAGCCTTACCTTGGGCAGATGCTGGTGTGTGAGGATAACGGTATCAGTTGGAGGAAAAAGATTATAAGTGTTGGAGACGTTATTCATGTCGAAAAGGTATTCCCTTCATATGCAGATGTTCCAGTTTGAACTCTCTTTCAATAGTTACAATAATATTCGACCCCGCCATTACGACTGTAATTAAATAAGGTTGTGTTTTGTAATCTTTTGTTAGTTAATTCAGATAACTCTGCATAATACAATATTTTGTTCTTTTTTATATGTTTCAATGGGTATGCTTGGTGCGAAGCTTTTCAGACCCATGCCCGATCCTGATATTTCAGAGACCTTGTAAATAAAAGAGGCTTTATAAAATTTATAATAAATACTTTTTATTATAATAAACACGAGTTACATTATTATTTTCTAAACATCGATCTTCTAGTGACTGCAACAATTACATTAAGCCAGTTGGAGGAGACGATTCCTGATATCACTCCCATTGATCTGCATCATTTGAATTTACATTATTACCTGAAAATAGCAAGAGTTGTGTCACTACCGCTCCAACTGTCCCACCACTCCCGGTCATTCCTGATATCACTCCCATTGATCTGCATCAACAAAATTTTAATTTAAGGTCTCCAAAGTATGCAAAATTATAAATCATCTATTCAAACATTACTTAGTTGGTTGTGTAATATGTCAATATAAATGATCATCTCAAAATTCATCAAACCATGTTAAAGACGGGTTGAAATAAGAATAACGAACCACTTGATCAACCGACACAAGTGTACGTCATTTGTTTAATTCTACTTTCGTCAACATACCTTTGATTTAGCGGTATTTACATGTTTTGGAAAATAAAAAATATTATTTTGACAATATTAAACATAAATAATAATCAAATACGAACCTGAAAATGAAAGTATGTGGTGTGATTTTTTCAAAGGCATATGTAGGTTAATTTATAGATATCTAATCAATTAATCATTTTCTTCTTCCACCGATGTGGAACAAAAGTAAAAACTAAACTCTTCTTTCTCTGGTCACTCAAATGTGAGACAAACATAATTTATAAGCTTGTACCAAAAAAGGAAAAGAAAAAAACAATTTCTTTTCTTAAATCGGAGGCCCCTACGACCAGCACACCCCAAGACCGCCACTGTTCGGACATAAAGCGTTTTGATGTGTGAAGCTTGAGCTTTTTAAAAGGTCCAAAATAAAACGCTATTAGAATTATCAGAAAAAAAAACTTTAGCTTCAACAAGTATCTCCAACCATAGATACAGCTAGTTGTACAAAAAATAACCATTTATATTAATTTTAAATAAGTCCACCCACCAAATTTTCCATGCCACATATGTAGCATGACCACCGTCCACGCCTTATCTTATATATATATAAAATATAGGCGATAATATAAAACCGAAAAAGTACCTGACAAAGATTAGCAAAAATGAGGATTCAAGTTTCATTGGGGATTCTGTTTGTACCCATTTCCTCGCTCTTTTTTGCTTTACATACTTCACCTGTATCGGGTCGATGTGTTAGTGATCAAAAAACGTTACTTCTAGCGTTCAAAGACGAGCTAAGTTATGATTCTTTACTCTCAGTCAAGATTTCCGGGTGGAACCATAGTGTGGACGATTGTTGTGATTGGGGCGGTGTGACATGTGATAAAGATGGTCGTGTTATCGGACTTGATCTTAATAACGAGACTTTAAATGGCGGGATAAATGATTCATCTAGTCTTTTTGGTCTTACGTTTCTTCAGTCACTTAACCTGGGGTACAACAGTTTCGAACCTGGTTCATTGCCTACCGGATTCGGAAAGCTTACTCGAATGAGCTATCTTAATTTGTCAAATGCAAACTTTGAAGGTCAGGTTCCTTGTGAATTTTCGCTCATGACTAGATTAGTTACTCTTGATCTCTCTTCTGGTTTCACATATAGACTTTATCTCGAAAAACCAGATCTTAGAATGCTAATTCAGAATCTTACAGAATTAAGAGAACTCCATCTTAACTATATGAGCATTCCGACTAGTAATTGGTCCGGGATTATATCTTATCTCCTGCCAAAATTGGAAGTTTTAAGCTTAAAGGGTTGTAGTCTTTCAGGTCCTCTAGATTCTTCGCTTTCTAAGCTTCAATACCTTTCGGTAATTTTTCTAGATGAAAACACATTTTCTTCTGAAGTCCCTGAGTCGTTTGCGGACCTTAACAACTTGACGATTTTGAGCCTTTATTCATGTAATCTTAGTGGACTGCTTCCAAAGAAAATATTCCAGGTACCTACTTTGAAAACAATAAATCTTTCGAGTAATGTAAGGCTTAAAGGTCCTTTTCCCGAGTTTCCTGAAAACGGGTCTCTTGAGACACTGGTACTTAGTTTCACAGAGATTGGGGGGACACTACCAGATTCTATTGGTAGTCTTAGAATGTTATCTAGGGTAGAATTTAAACGTTGTGAATTCAGTGGGAAAATTCCAGATTCCATGCAAGACCTTACCCGTCTTGAGTATCTTGATTTAGCAAGTAACCGTTTGATTGGTTCAATTCCATCTTTTCGGTTTTCTAAGAATCTAGTGAGGGTGGATCTACAACAAAATAATCTAACTGGCGCGGTTCCTTCTTCTTACTGGGAGGGTCTTAATAAGCTCGAGTATCTAAATTTGGCAAGCAATTCCTTAAGTGGGAGTTTTCCAGAGTCTCTGTTATCGTTAACATCTCTTCAAGATATAAACCTTTCCAACAACTCGTTTTCTGGTCAAATTAGCAAATCAATAAATGTTTCTTGTTTTCAGCTGTATTCAATAGATCTTACTAGCAACGAATTTCAAGGTACTATACCTGGAGTCATCTTTGAACTTCCACTCATTTCGACTCTCATGCTTTCTGCAAATAACTTTAGTGGAAGTATAGATTTGGACATGTTTGGAAAATTTAAGGAGCTTTACGCACTTGAACTTTCCTATAATGATCTTACAGTCAGAGTAAATGCAAACACGTCAACCTTTTCGTCACTCTATAGACTCAACACACTGAAGTTAGCTTCATGCAAAATGAAACAGCTTCCTGATTTGAAGAACCAATCAAACCTGATGATGCTAGATCTTTCAGTTAACGAATTAAGTGGTGAAATTCCCAACTGGATATGGGAAGTTGGTAATGGATATCTTCGATTTCTGAATTTGTCACATAATATGTTTTCAAGTCTTCAGAAGCCGTACACTTTTCCTTTTTTACTTGATGTTCTTGACCTTCATTCTAATAACCTGACAGGAGATATTCCGATTCCACCAAGGCGAGTTTATATTCTGGATTATTCCAACAACAACTTTCAATCTTCTATACCTGTTGACTTTGGAAATGTTCTCAGGTCAACTTTATTCTTTTCAATTTCCAACAATAAACTGATTGGAGTCATTCCTGAGTCGATATGCAATGCAAGTAGCCTCTCTGTTCTTGATTTATCTAATAACAGTTTGAGTGGCACAATACCTTCATGTTTGGCGGAAATCAAGACTCTTCGAGTACTTGATCTACGAAGAAACAACCTTACCGGAAATGTTTTGGATGTATTTCCAGAAAGTTGTAATCTGCAAACTTTAGTTCTTAACGGGAATCATCTTCAGGGACGTTTTCCTCAATCTCTGATGAACTGCAAAAATCTCGAGGTTTTAGATCTTGGTGATAATATGATAAAGGATACGTTTCCTTGTTGGGTGAGTAATCTGTCCAACTTACATGTTTTTGTCATACGGTCCAACAGCTTTTATGGGAACATTACCTGTCTTGAATCCAATGGTAACTGGCCAAATCTACAAATCATGGACATTGCTTCCAACGGGTTTTCAGGCTTTCTACCTCCAAAGTTGTTCGCAAGTTTTTATGCAATCATGGACAAGTTCGATAGCCATTCAAAGCTTAGCCATCTCGGTTTCGTTCATCCTGCTACTAGTGCAATATATTATCAGGATTCAACGACTGTTGTTCTCAAGGGACAAACCACGGAGCTAGTAAAAATTCTCAACATATTCACTTCTATCGATTTCTCAAACAACAGTTTCCAAGGGAGCATTCCAGTCACAGTTGGCGATCTCAAATTACTGAAACTTCTCAACTTGTCCCACAATGCACTCATTGGTCAAGTTCCGATGTCAACTGGAAAATTGGCAAACGTTGAATCACTAGACCTCTCGGTAAACAAGCTAAGTGGTAATATTCCAACACAGCTTGCAACTATTTCTTCTCTTTCATTGTTAAATCTGTCATATAATCAGTTTTCTGGACGTATCCCACATGGCTCACAATTTCAAACATTTACGGAGCTTTCATTTAAGGGTAACAAAGGGTTATGTGGTATGCCCTTAAACAATTCTTGTGATGATACAACTTTGGAAATTCCTACGATTTCACAAGAAACTGATGATGATGCTTATGAGGGAACCGACCTGTATGCTAGTATCGGATTTGGATTTCTTGTCGGGTTTGTGATCATTGTTGGTCCACTTGCCTTTTTGAAAAGATGGAGGACATGGTACAACAGTTATGTTGATAGAATCCTTTTATGGATAACCAAAACCAAGGATAAACAGACACGGGTGATTGGTAAGAACATACACGAGGAGAGCACATTTTATTGATATTCAAAAACTACTGCTTTTCATAGCTAGATGTAAATATGTGTCGTGAAATGTGTTGAAGTATAGCATATATATGCTACATATAAAAACATTTTGATTTATATTTTGCGTCGATGCTTCAAAGTACTTATCCAAAGTTATGTTGGGGCTAGTAGGGAATTAAGGTGTTCGGCTATCCCTAAAGCTCAATCAATTACTATTAGAATCGAAAAATCTTATTTATTCTTATGAAGATATCAGTACATATATAGGAATAGTAAATAACATTCCTTAAAAGACTATTCCTTAAATCAAGGAATTGATAACAATGAATCAACTATTATTCCTTAAAACAAATAATTGATAACAATGAATCAATTACGATATCTTATATTCCCCCTCAAGATGTAGCATGTAAATTTGCAATGCTAATCTTGCTTAAAAGAAATCGAAGTTGATGAGCAGTGAGACCCTTGGTCAATAGATCTGCGACTTGCATTTGACTGCTAATTTGCATAGGTATAATCTGTTTAGATTCGATGCGTTCACGAACGAAGTAGCAATCCATCTCTACATGTTTAGTTCGTTCATGAAAAACCGGATTGTTTGCGATATGACGAGCCGCTTGATTGTCACAGAACAAGGAAGTTGGCGAACAAACATCGATCTTCAACTCACTAAGTAGCCATCGAACCCAAACAATTTCACTAACCGTGGAAGCCATAGCGCGATACTCCGCTTCAGCTGAAGATCGTGACACCACGGATTGTTTTTTAGTCTTCCAAGAGATGGGAGAACCACCAAGCAATAAGAAATAGCCGGTATGCGAACGTCTTGTAAAAGAACAGCCTAGCCAATCGGCATCACAATAAGCTTCTAACACAGGCGTGCCGGTGCGAGAAAATAATATTCCTTGTCCAGGTGTACCTTTTAAATAACGGAGAACACGATTTACTGCTTCTAAGTGGTTGCTTCTTGGATCTTCCACAAACTGGCTCAAGACATTTACTATTATAAGTAATATCCGGTCGAGTAGCTTGAAGATATAACAAACGCCCAATTAATCTTCGATACTGACTTGCATCAATTTTGGTTTCATTTTCTCCTTTGTCAAGTTTCAGGCCATGTTCAAAAGGAAATGAACTTGGTCTACAATCCAACATACCACAATCCTTAAGTATATCCATTGTGTATTTCCGCTGACTAAGAACTAAACCATCACTAGTCTTAGCAACCTCTATCCCGAGAAAGTACTTCAATGGCCCAAGGTCTTTGACGCTAAATTCCTTATCAAGCTTTTCTTTTACCTCTTGAATTTTATCTAAACAATTTCCGGTAATAATGACGTCGTCCACATAAATTAGTGCAATGACTATCACGTCTTTTGCTTCATAAATGAATAACGAGTGATCGGCTTTGGATTGCTTAAAATTTAGACTTAAGAGAAAACTAGTAAACTTGTGATACCAATTCCGAGAAGCTTGTTTCAGTCCATACAAGGATTTTCGCAAACGGCAAACACGAGTCTCTCCTTCTTTAGAAAAACCTTGTGGAATCTTCATGTAAATTTCTTCATTCAAGTCGCCATGCAAGAATGCATTATTCACGTCGAGTTGGTGAATAATCCAATTTCTTTTAACCGCCACGGCTAACAATGTTCGAACTGTGACTAGTTTGGCTACTGGTGCAAACGTATCGTGATAGTCCACTCCTTCCATTTGTGTAAAACCTTTTGCAACTAAGCGAGCTTTGTATCTTTCAATCTCCCCATTTGGCTTGAATTTGATTTTATAGACCCATTTGGAATCTATAGCTCGTTTGTTTGGCGGCAGAACTTCCAACGTCCAAGTTCCATTCTTTTCTAATGCTTTGATTTCGGTTTTCATCGCATCACACCAACGCGGATCCTGGGCAGCTTGTTTGAAATATTTTGGCTCATCATTATTGGTGATGGCCGACAAAAATGCCTTATGGTTAGTAGAAAAATTATCATAAGTGACAAAGTTTGAGATGGGGTGACGTACCGTTGAGGAAACATGATTGGACGTGGAATCTGGGTGCCTTACCGAAGGAGGAATTTGTACCACAAAATCTTTAAATCTCGATGGTTGTGTTCTTGTTCGAGTAGGCCTGATTTCGGACTGAGTTTCTACAACCTGTTCACGTTTATTGGTATCCAAATTGTTGACATTGGGCTCATTTTCACCTAAGGCTTGATCCATACCAACAACTATATTTGGGCTATTTTGTTCACTGTCATGTTCATCATGGACTTGAACATTTTGTTCAATAAATTGTTTTTCCTTTACTAATGAAACATTCTCATCACAATGACAATCATGGTGTATTTTCGGCTCAACATCATCCATTTCACGGTTTTCTTGGATATCTTTAAATGAGAACTTCTCTTCACAAAAATTGACATCTCGACTAATTATTATCTTTCTAGTTTCAATGTCATATATTTTGTACCCCTTTGTTTGGGAATGGTATCCAAGGAAAACCCCCGACTTCCCCCTTTCAACAAATTTATCCCCCTTCGTATCCGTGTTCTTGAAATAAACTAAACACCCAAAAACTTTTAGCAAATTATAGTCTGGTTGTTTGTTCCAAATTAATTCAAAAGGAGATTTATTTTTAATGACCTTTGAAGGAAGACGGTTAATAATATAAGCCGCAGTTAAAATACATTCTCCCCAAAACATTTTTGGTAGGTTCGCATCAATTCTTAAGGCTCGGGCAGTCTCAACCAAGTGTCTATGCTTTCTTTCAACGACCCCATTTTGTTGAGGTGTATGAGGACACGAGGTTTCAAGTAAAATTCCCATATCATTATAAAATCGTGTCATATTAATGGATGTGAATTCCCCACCATTATCACACCTAATTCTCTTTAATTTCTTTTCAAACTGTACTTCTATCATTTTATGAAAATCCTTAAGACATTGACTTGCTTCATTTTTGTGTTTGAGAAGGTATACCCAAACCGCTCTACTAAAATCATCTACTATGGTAAGAAAGTAATTGGCCTTAGTGTAAGACGGGACACGATATCCACCCCAAATATCACAATGAATTAAATCAAATGGTGCATTTGTTTTTATAAAACTAGTAGGAAAAGGTAATCTCGTAAGTTTTGCCTTAATACAAGGGTCACAAAAATTACCTAAATTATTAATACTAGTCTTGAGAAAATCTACTTTTGCAAGTTTTCCTTTTGACGCATGTCCAAGTCTCTTGTGCCATGTCTCAACGGTGACCGCCATGGCTCATCTTTCTTGAATCATCTTCATCCGGTACAATCCTCCTCGGCATTTCCCCGTACCAATCAAGTTCCTCTTCAGTAGCCCCTGCATAACACAAAATTCAGGAAAGAAAGTTACAGAACATTGCAAATCGCGGCAAAGTCGGCTAACCGAAAGTAAATTGCATTTAAAATTTGGAATGTAGAGGACTCCATTTAATTTGGTTCCTCCTGGGAGAATTGTGTCACCCTTTCCTTCAACTGAAATAGTATCCCCATTTGGAATGAGAACAGGAGGCTCAAGATTGGTTGTTTCTTTGTTAACAAGGACATTTGATAAGTAAGTAATGTAATCGGTGCAACCCGAGTCCACGATCCACTCACCTGTTTCGTTTTGTTTGTATGTCATATTAGCCGTAGGTTTTGTACCTTCGCCATTACCTGCTCCAGAAAAGTGTTTTAAGAAAAGTTGATAATCTTCATTTGTCAAACCTGGTATTGGACTCGTCTCGACACATGCCGCCTTGCCCTTTGTTCTTTCTCCTTTCTTTCCAGGCCACCATTCGGGATATCCAATAATTCTGAAACAACCTTCGCGTGTGTGCCCATCTTTATTACACTCGATGCAATGCTCTCCCTCCTTTATACTTCTTGTGACGTTCTTTTCTTTGCTTTGGCCCGGATAGGTGTTACGTTTTTGGAAGGTTTTGAAGGCGGCTGATTCGGGCTGTTTAGAGTTCTCATTCGAGACGGTTCTTTGTCTCTCATCCTCGGCAACCATGTGATACGCCGTTCCAAGGGATGGTGTTGGTTTAGTTGCCAGAATTTGAGTTCGGATCACCGAAAACTCACTGTCCAATCCCATCAGAAACTCATAAAGTCGTTCCTTTTCTTGATGTTCGTTTAGCTTTTTACCAACATCACATTCACACTTCTTGCAAGTACAGCGGGGAAAAGGGTAGATTGATTGAGTTTCGTCCCATATAGATCTTAATTGCGTGAAGTATGTAGAAACAGAAACGTTACCTTGCCGAGTAGAGGCAATTTTCTGTTTTAATTCGTACGCTCTAGGAGCACTCTCCTTCCCAAAACGTTCATTCAAATCTGTCCATATCTCCAATGCAGTCTCGGCGTATTTAACGCTGTTTCGTATACTTTTCTCCATTGCGGTAGTCAACCAACCCTTTAGCATGGCATCTACACGCATCCAGGGCATATAGTCCTTCGTTCCTTTTTCTGGTTTTTGAATGGTCCCGTCAACAAATTCGATCTTGTTTTTGGCAAACAAGAAATTAGTCATCTCTTGACTCCAATCCGCGAAATTGTTGTCGTTGAGAATTTCGTTTACATGCAACTGTTTTGGATAATCGGATGGATGAAGGTAGTAGGGCGATTCGTATGAGAGCCCGTTGTTAGACCCTTCTCCATCCTTGTTCTTGTTCGTATTATCGTTTCCTGCCATATCTCCGATCGAGAGCAAGGTTTAAGAAACCTGCTCTGATACCATATTAGAATCGAAAAATCTTATTTATTCTTATGAAGATATCAGTACATATATAGGAATAGTAAATAACATTCCTTAAAAGACTATTCCTTAAATCAAGGAATTAATAACAATGAATCAACTATTATTCCTTAAAACAAGTAATTGATAACAATGAATCAATTACGATATCTTATAATTACTAGATATACATGCCTTTTATATACAAAATTACCAACAAACTCTTCAAAAACCGAACAAAGGCAATTTACGAGCCATTTCTTTTTAACAAATTGCGGTGTGGATAAAAAACACTTCTAGTACTTATCTGCCCCCTGATACATATGGATCAACACCCTTGACGTAGAAATTTAGCTCCGCCCCTATTAAAAAAGGAAGGCTATCGTCAAATATTTAAAAAAAACACAACATAGCTCATCGGATGATGAAAGATGCGTGTCTTAAGAGTGATCATGTTAAAGGATATATAAGCTATTGAAAATGAGGTCATTTTAGTTTGTTGCAACCGAATAATGAAAACCGAAGTCTCACTTATCAGATAACGAGTTCTAGAATGCAAATCCACAGACGTTAGTCTTGTCGTCCGAAAACTAACTCAAAGTCGAATCCACATATAAGATTAAACGAAAACGATTCTTGTCAAGGAAGTTAACTTGAGATAAACTTCTTTGACTTTTAAAAGTCAACTATGGATTCTTATTTTCTTGCACTAAAAGAAAGTTGTTCAAATTTGCATATACAACATGGAAAAACATGGAAATAGGTTCGTTTTAATGACTATTATCCAAAATCAACATAAACTTATTATTATAGTATTATAGTAGATTTTTAACTTGCGTACTACATATAAACGGTAAATAAAAGTTAAAGTTGAAATTATGAATACACAAATATAATTTTTTAACATTATATTAGTAGAAGGAAAATAGTTTTTAAATTTTAAAATCTATTTTGTCAACTTTGACATTAAAATATATAATTGTATTCGGTTTTAAATATTTTTGTTATAATAACTTTTATCAAATATTATATAACACAAAAATAAATATTTAAAATTAAAATTGATAAAAAAATAAATTAGAATTAAAAACTGAACAACTGAAGTGGACGGAAATAGTATAATTTTTGCCATTCAGAATAGAAACGATAAAATCATTAAAAAAACATTGAACCATGTGAAAAAGGTGTTCATCTTTATTTAATTTAATTCTATATATTATCTATATACTCATTCTCAAAGTAAAGCCATATTCAGCAATAATAATTTTTTAATTAATATAATAACATTATTTAAAGGAATATAGCTAAATGCAAACCACTGTTCCAGTGATAAAGTATCATCCTCTAATCCCAAGAGTCTTGAGTATTGTTCGATCAAAGATTCTCAAACACAAAAATTAGGTGATGTCAACTTTTGATCTCCTGTGATGATCACAATGCAAATCCAACAAGTTCTTGACGAACCTAGGGTGATCAAGGTTGAGGATGAGAGTGAGAGTATATGAACTCTGCGTTTAAGGTTTTGTGAGTATGTGTTGAGATGAGATGAAAAAGTCAGATCGATAATGATTTGGACCATGTATTTATATGACCAGTGTCAAGTATATGGAACGTTGTCCATTAATGATGATCATGAATACTTGAACGGTCTTAATCATTAATCACCAGTATGTAACGCCTTACTATTATGACAACAATAAAGCAGTCACAGACGCTGACAACTTGGACAGGCGGTGACAGCTTGACAACAGGCGCCCTCAAATGACAAGCGTTGACAACTTGACAGGCGCTGACAACCTGGACAGGCGCTGACGACCTGGACAGGCGCTGACGACCTGGACAGTCGTTGACAACTGGATAATCATTGACAACTTTGACAGGCGCTGACGACCTGGACAGGCGCTGACGACCTGGACAGGCGCTGACGACCTGGACAGGTGCTGACGACCTGGACAGGCGCTGACGACCTGGACAGGCGCTGACGACCTGGACAAACGCTGACGACCTGGACAGGCGTTGACAACTTTGACAGGCGTTGACAACTTGACATATACATAGGTAGTCCTTAGTAACCTCATCATGCCCCCCGAGTTAGGATTTGCCAAAACAACGGTTTGCAAGTCGTAACTATCATCACTCGTTACCCGTTAGTTTTTTTTTTTTTTTCTTTTTTTTAGGCCGACCGATAGCCAAGCCATGGACCGGCGGTAGCCAACCATGGACCGGCGGTAGCCTTGCTTTGTGTGACATTGTCTAGCTTTGAAAAATAATGTTTTATTGGATGATCAAGCCAATAACACATTTTTGTTTTTTATCTTTTTACTATGGATGTTGTGTCCATGACAACGTCTTGGGTGTGCATGACAGTGTGTATATATGGTTGTGCGTATGCCACTTTCTTGAGGGCACATGGTTCGTTTGTATGCCAATGACATAGGTAGAGTTGGGTATGCTTCATATTGTGCCTGTGACACTGTGCCAATGGCACTTTTGTTGGTTAACATTTACTTTGTTTACTCGCGAGGATTCTCGCTTCCTAGTGAGAAGTGCTTATCTTTTATCAAGTAGATTAAAAGACGAATATGATTGTATGTTATTTGGCCAGACAAGGTTGTCTTTCTTGGCTTCATACATGTTGTATTGAACTATGTTCTTAGTTGTGTACGTGCGCATACGTGTTCAAGTTGTAACATTGTACGTAATGAAAGTGCATGGTTGGCTTTAGACTGAGATGTCTATTGTGGCCTTATGCTTTTTGTATTGAATCCTTACTTCAATATTTATTTGTTTCCATAGAAAAATGATACTTGATAGGGCAGCTCAAATTGGCTCCCTCATGTATCGTGAAGATATGGCCATCAGGTGGTCCAGGGTGTTCTGTGTCCTCCCCCTTCTTTTGCCAGGGTGTTCTGTGTCATCACCGTTTCCGGTGCAGTGGTAGTCATGGTAGTGGTTATTTCTGGCGCTGAAGAAATGACCTTAGATAAATTTGTTACCTCCATGAAAACGGTTGATTACGGAGAAAAAAAAATAATTGGGAAAAGTGAAACGCCGTTAAAAAACGAGTCCCACGGATGGCGCCAATGTTCGATCAAAGATTGTCAAACACAAAGATTAGGTGATGTCAACCTTGGATCTCCTGTGATGATCACAGTGCAAACCCAACAAGTTCTTGACGAACCTAGGGTGATCCAGGTTGAGGATGAGAGTGAGAGTATATAAACTCTGCGTTTAAGGTTTTGTGAGTATGTGTTGAGATGAGATGAAAAAGTCAGATCGATAATGATTTGGACCATGTATTTATATGGCCAGTGTCAAGTATATGGAACGTTGTCCATTAATGATGATCATGAATACTTGAACGGTCTTAATCATTAATCACCAGTATGTAACGCCTTACTATTATGACGACAATAAAGCAGTCACAGACGCTGACAACTTGGACAGGCGGTGACAGCTTGACAACAGGCGCCCTCAAATGACAAGCGTTGACAACTTGACAGGCGCTGACAACCTCGACAGGCCGCTGACGACCTGGAAAGGCGCTGACAACTGGATAATCGTTGACGACCTGGACAGGCGCTGACGACCTGGACAGGTGCTGACGACCTGGACAGGCGCTGACGACCTGGACAGACGCTGACGACCTGGACAGGCCGCTGACAACTTTGACAGGCGTTGACAACTTGACATATATATAGGTAGTCCTTGCTAACCTCATCAAGTATCCACAAATGGTACAAATTATTTATCTTATATTTTATAATCAATAAATAATTACTAATTCATCTTTTAAGTTACTATTATTTAAATTGTAAATTTATTAATATTACAGATTAACATTTATAATACATGATATTGATTAATTTGTGTTAAATTAATTACATAACTTATATTAGAGAAAGAAAATATCCAAAAAAATGATCATAAAAAAATCTTATAGATACGTACACAAACATTAATGAAGGGTCATTGGTTCAAACCCTTACTTAATTTTTTTTTCCATCCAATATGTTAACTATTACGATTATAGTTTAAACTTCAAATTATTTTCAATAACATTATTACTATTATTATCTATACTATATTATAATGAATCTCCCCTTAGAGTCTTAATCCCTTAATTTTAAGTAATTGAAATTACCTTAATACCCTTAATGTATATTTATTATTATTTAACTCAAACAACACTCTCTCTCCTAATTAATCTAAAAAAAAATTTAACATCTAACAAAGTAAATTATAATTCCTATGTAATTAAAAAAAAATTAAAATACTTTCTATTTGATTTAAAAACTTTCAAAATTATAAATTTTATTTTATAACCCCATAAACTTAAAATAATTAAAATATTATGCATTTTTCTACTAAAATACGTATACTAAATCTACACTATAATATAATCTATTTCTACTATATTATAAAACATTTCACACATAGTCTTAATTCTCTAAAACCTTAGTAATTGAAATTACTTAACTACGGTTTTTATATCTCTCACCACATATCATTATTCAAAATAACTTATAATTAAATAATGTTGGTTAATAAAGTTTTAGCCTTGTAGAGTAAATGAACGGAAAGATACTTTAAACATGTAGACTTAGAAGTGTTTATTTACCATAATAGCAATAACCAATTTCGTTTATATTGATTAAAGAATTTATGATTGGAAACCAAAACCGACATGTAAGTCCATACCGTAATTAACGGTATTTATTTGTTAACAAATGGGTCAAATTCATAAAAAAGTTCGATTACAAACCATGCAAAAATTGATGGAGAATAGGAAGTCGAAAGAGGTTCATCTTAAAAATGATTCCTAAGTTTGTTTTGTAATTTGTTTGATGTAGAATGGGAAGTCGGGTCAACACATACACACTTATGTCACACATGTTGGTCCTAATTGTACTTGATGAGGTTTCATATGCTAAAAATGTTTATTTATTTATGTTTAAGTGTAGGGCTGAAAAAAATAACTGAACTATCTGAGATCATACCTTAAGAAAGGTTGGGTATTCTCTCAAGAAGAAACCATCATTATGGATATACATGCTCAAATAAGTTTTTACTCATTTTCTTTAAAAAATATGAGACCATTTTATACTATCTTTATCTTTTAAAAGCTCTTACTTCTAGGTAGGTTTATTTGTCATTACAATGTTATGTTTTAGATGGTCAACAATTGCAAGAAGCTTACCAAGAAGAACCGATAACGAGATATAAAACTATTAGAGAACTCGATTCAAGAAAAAAAAAAGAGTGTAAAGTGAGTTTGAAACAAACAAGAAATAGAAAAAAACGACTATTGATGGGCAAATGTTTTAACAAGTACAAGGACAACAAAAATTGCAACACACTATATTTTCTATCTTTTAAAAGTTCGTATCTATACGTATCTTCACGTTTTACATTATGATTGGAGTTTAAATACATTTTATGTTTTTATCTTTTTGCGTATTTAATTTCCGTTGTTAAATATTCGTAATATAATTATATCAAATAGTTTATTATCCCCGCTGCACCGTGCGGGTACTATACTAGTTATTTATTTAATAAAAGGTCATGGCTTCAAACCCATTTACTCAATTTGTTTTTTTTATCCAATATCTTAACTATTACTATTTTATTTTTATTATTTGTTAGCTAAAAACTAGTGAATAATAACTTTCTATTTTATATTATACAGTTTGTGTTATTATTATTATTATTATTATTATTATTATTATTATTATTATTATTATTATTATTATTATTATTATTATTATTATTATTATTATTATTATTATTATTATTATTATCATTATCATTATTTGGTTAACTAATCTTTTTATTACTTACATTTATAATAAAATTAAATTTGTAGATTGAATAATTATCTTATAAAAAATAATATTTTGTTAATATTTCTGTTGAATATTGTATATATATATAAACGTATTTAATACTATTCATAAGTGTCATTTTCAAAATTATATATATAAAATTTGGACAAAATTAAAAAAAAAATTAACATTTTAATCACTTATTAAAATGAGATAAGAAAGTAATATATCTATCAATATTATACCGAGTATATACTTATTATATTATATGGGTTGAGATGATTAAATATCATTAATAATTATGACACCAAAAGACTCAATTATAACGCTTCATTTTAAAAACACACCTAAAATTTAATTTTGTTTAAAAATTAAATATCTGAAAAACTGTAAATATATTAAACGAATAAATTACACCAATGTAACGAGCATTAAATTACCTTTCCATAGAGTACCCACTCGATATACTTTTGACGAAAATTTTTTTCGGGTTTTTTTTATGGGTTTTGAAATTTTATATTATAAAATCATGATTTTATCTAATGTGATTTTAGTAGGCTGACATATTTTTTTTTCGTTTTTCTTTTTTATTCTAGTTGAATGTATATAATATAACAAATATATGTTTTGAAATTCATATTTAGTGTTCAAATCATATGTGATTGTACTTTACGAATATTAACATTTGTCCGAAAACGGAAAAATAAAAAATTCGTCAATTTTTGATTTCTTTTTTCCGAGTCTATATAGATTATACCTAATATAATATTTTTGTGTTTTAAAATTAAAAATTAAAGTTGAAATCATGTGTTTTATTGCCTTATAAGGTTTCGAAATTTTATATACATAATAAAATCACATATGATATACAATACGATCAGATTTCATATGCGTACTATCATATGTGATATACATACTATCACATTTATATCAAAAAAAAAATGAAGGAAAACAAAAATTGTCACATATGATATACAATAGTATCACATGTGATATGCGTACTATCGCATTTATGTCAAAAAAATGAAGGGAAAAAAATCGTCAAAATTGGATATTTTTTCTAAATTTTGGTAATTTATACGTTTTATAGTAATTCTCTTTTATAAAGTTTTACGAATTGGTGCTGATATCACATGAGATATTATCGTTACAATTAAAATACCCACAAGAAAAAAAAAGTCTTCGAAAGTATATAACATTACTGCTCTAATTGAAGATAAAAACGAGACGGTCGCAAAGTGTAATTTGTTTCGTCTAACGATTAACGGTCTGTGAGATAAATTAATTTTAAAAAATAATAAAAAATAAGTTTTGGTTTTAATCTTAGCCATTAAATTAAAATGGGATGAATGAACAAGATTGTGTTTTTGTTCTTTAGAAAAATATTGTGTCTTTATTGATTATTTACTTAATCTTATCTTATCTTATATTAATATTAATATATAATAAAAGAGAGCCTAAAATACCACATGTCAAAGTTTGAACAGTTAGATTAGTTTGAAACTTGCATTTAGGTCATTAGATCAATTTGATGATTTCATCATATAATAATTTTATTTTAACCCTTTTACTTTAAAAAATTTAGTCCTTATATATAATAATATTCAAATAAAATGAATTAACTCTTTACTTTAAATAACTTAACACGTAAAATGAATTAACTATTTAATTTAAATAACTTAACATGGTTACGTGACATTGTTAAAATGCAACACGTAATGTATGTTTATTTGTCTTTAATTTGTTTTTCTTTAACATTGTTAAAATGCAACACGTAATGTATGTTTATCTTGACAATATGCACGAATTGCCTTACAAAATCGTCAATCTGTATATGATATTTTTGAAGTAATATAATAATCTCATCTTCCGATCCACAATTATTATTTCTTTAAAACAAATGACATAAAGTTCCAGATAAATTCGCTTATGTATAAGCGAAACAACGTAACATTTGTTAATATAATTCATTTTGTTTAATGACTAATAAGTTTCTATTAATATTTTATATAAGTTCTCCGCATATTACGTGAGTCAATAATCTAGTATTATATAATAGTATATTATGTTATGTTATATTATATTATATTACATCATATCATATATTAAATTGTTATATTTCATTTAACATTAAATTTATTACATAACATATATACAATAATATAAATTAAATTATATAGATAATTGTTTTTGTGTCTAACTGCATTCAA